>SJYF01000323.1:6754466-6771200 GCA_006410515.1 Procapra przewalskii
GCTCGCGAGGGCCCGAGTCATGCTGACCCATCCTTGTTCCTCCTGGCGGGAGGTGTTGCCACCTGCAGTGTGAGTTGGCTAAGGGTTGTGGTTGCTGGCAAGGAGGGGCTGGGGGACCCCACCTCTAGGCATGAGGGGGTCGTACTTTTAAAGATCTGGGCTCTACTGAGACCAGTGACTGACAAATGTGTCCTGATACGATAAGTCAGTGGCGTTATGGAAACATCGTTTACGTCAGTGGTTCAAATGGGCCCTCTTGATGCAGACGGTGCCGAAGTCAAGTCGCTGTGGTGGCCTCTGTCTGAAGGCGCCCTCAGTTCAGTAGACGAGACACAGGGGCACTGGGCCCAGGCTGATGTTCATGGTTTTCCTCGAGTCAGACAGTACTGGGCTGCGATCCGGGCTTCCTTCCCAAGGCCTGGGAGGAAAGTGAGGTACCCACGTCATCTGGCTACTTAGATGTGCCCACATTCTCTGCCCGCCACGTCTCTGCTCCTTTCTCCAGGCCCTCTTACCTGCACACACCTAATGCTAAGCACCCCCCATATTGCACTGAGAACATTTAAGCTCTCAAGTCTGCCCTAAGACGCTCCTTAAAAGTCAAAATGCAGGCCATTGTACCCCACACTGTGCCCTTCCACATGCTCTCTGGACGTCTTGGAAGATTCCGAGAATTATCAGGGCCTGTGAAAGGCGAGCGTTTTGCAGATCCAGCCTCTGTGCTTGGCGTCAGCCGCGCCTCGTGTTGTTTCTGTGGGGGTCTGGCCTCTGTTCCCTCTAGGCGGGGCACCAGGTGCCCCGGACCACCTCACAATGAGACCCCTTAGGTCACTGTGAGGCCTGAGGCAGAGCTGAGCGAGGCCCAGGTCTTGCCCAGAGAAGGGCACCTCCCTGCTCCGGGGATGCGCCTGTCACTGTGAGCAGCACCCGCTCTTTCAGGACCCACCTCCTTGCCATGTGGCCCCACCTCCTGATCCAGCATCTCTGCCCGCAGACTCCGAAGGACCCCATGTGACAGGAAGAAAGCGAAGTAAGGTTGACCCGCTCACCCCCCCATTTGAAACAGTGCAGGCGCTTGGAGACTGTCCCCAGGAGTAGAAGGGCGGCTATGGTCCAGCCGGGGAAACTCTCCTCATGAGCCCGTGAGCTGCTTGGCCTAGAACCTGCGGAGGTTCAGAGGGCGCATCCTTGTGGGACGCTGCAACCAAAACCTAAAGCTTCTTCGTTTCTTTCAGCTCGGAATGAACAAGAGGAACAAGAGGAGAAGAGAGAGATCAAGAGGAGGTTAACTCGAAAGGTGAGAGGGTTCTCTGTGCCAGCCGGGCGGGGACCGGAGGCCGCCTGCCCCTCGGGTGCAGGCCTTCCCCGCTGCCCGGCCTGTTGGAGGTGACATCAATGGTTCCATTCCTCGGGTGTCGGGACACATGGCTCTCCAGACTCTCCAGGGGCCAGCGGTCACACAGCTTCACAACCCTCAGTCCTGTTGGCTGGTGATATCCTATGTTGCTTCGTTTTGTGACAGCGGCCTATCCCTCCAAGCAACTTGATGGCAGGTGTATTATATTTGCAGTTACAGCAAATATTCTGTGGTTAAAAATTCACTGTAATTCCATCTCTCAATTGGAAATTCACTATCAACATCAGTAGTTCAAGATGTATCAGATATTTGCTGTGACCCTGGAAAATGCGAGTTTTCCTTGTCTTCCCTGATGCTGCTCCTGACCTACTACTCAAGAACTATTATGCTAAATCCAATTAATTAGGAAAATGTCAAATATACTGATAAACTAATGGAGATGTTTGAAAAGCACTTAGATAAAATTCAGGAAGATAGAATTTTTATATATTTTTCCATAAAAACCCCCAAAATAGATGGCTTGGCAATGCAGTGTAGACCCACGCAGATCTAATCTGGAGTAACCTCTTTGATACGAAGCTCTTTATTTGAGGCTATTCTTGGGGCATGTTGAGAAATTTAATAATTGATGGTACAGAAATTACTTTATTCTGTCTGACTAGAGTGTTTTTAATCACTCTCTTACAGTGACCATCTTGAGAGAAAGATACTCAAAGCCTAAAGACAGTTAAGAGGCACATCAAAATTAATTTTTAAAGTTTTTATTAATGGTTTTTCTCCATGGACATATTATGCAAAGGAAGAAATTCAGAGATCCTGAAATACCATACCAGTTACTAAGGTGATGATTTCTCAATGCTTTCTCACCCTTAGAGCACCCCAAACATCTAGTGACAAGCCAAAGGCCATCCCAGTGAAAAAGAGTAAGATAAGCAAGGGTCTGAGAGCCACAATGAGAGCTCGGGCCCTCGCTTCACCCAGGTGCCCTCACCCCGGGCCAGGTCTGGTTCTAACGTCCTTGAGATCACCTAGCCTTTGGACGCAGGGCACCCAGTTTCCTGAGACTGAGCAGTGAAGGGGGCCAGAGGAGATGCACTGGATTGTTCTAGGTGGGTCCTGGAAATGATGAGGGCATCGAAGGGAAACTGGTAATGACCCCATGTTTCTGATACAAACGTTTAATCAGATTTTTGTAACATTCATGGGAGCTGACTGCTGGTACCAACCCCCAATTCTCCTAAACTTGAAGGTTTCTTGCTAAAAGCTAGTAATACAGAAAGACTTGGACATGAAGTTAATTCTCTTTAAAAAAAAAAAAAAAGTATACGATCTTGCAGGGGAAATCCTGACTAACTGCATAATTTGGCAGGAAGGGGTGAGAGAAGAGGGTTTCCTCCCACACCCATCTCCCCTGGGAGAGCAAGGGGGTGGGGTCCCCAAATACTCATAGTTCTTGCAAGTCTTCAAGATAAATGCCTCTTCCTCCTCTCAGTTACCTCTCTCTTCTCCCAGGAAAAGTGCCTTGTAATTTTAGCATCTGCCATCCCCTGGGACTGGCTCTGGGAATTAGAGATAATGAGCTTGAGGAAAGGGATAGGCTGCTTTTTCTAAGGGAGAGACTGAAAGTACCTTTCACATCTGGCTCTGTGTGGGGCCTGGCAGCTGGTAGGGAATCTGTACCACCTCCTGGCCCTGGACACGTTCTGCTCCTCAGGAGCCTTTATCACAGCAAGACGAGATGCCAGAGGTCGGGGGCGGGGTGTACCTTCCCTCAGCCCCAGGATTGCCTCCATATCCTTCTGTCAAGACCTGAGAGAAAGAAAACACAGGAGCGGATGCTGATCGCCACAGACCAGGCATTCTCTTCTGCCAAACTGAGACGAACCTGAAAAATCATACGCTTCCTCTTTCAGTAGATGCCTGTTTCCCACTGCCAAAAAATTGCTAGCCAGCTTGATGGGTGGGTGAGAAGGGAGGGAGGCTGGCTGGAAGGAAGGCAAGGAGGAACTTTACCTGGGCCAGGTCGCGTTAGTAGTGGAATCTGGGTCTGGACGTGTACCCTTTTGTTGAGCGTTTGCAAGTGACACTTTTGCTGCCATGGATGTAAACAGTGTTGCCAACCTCTGCAGCCCGTCATTCCCGAAAAACCAACTCTCACTGCAGAGACTGTTTCCTTAGCATCCAGGCAGGTAACCTGGGTTCACTTTACCCGGAAGGCGAGAGCCAGTCGTGAGCCAGAGGCGCCTCTCCTCAGCCCACATGGCTAGGCTTGCGAGCCCTTGGCGTGACGGAGTCCCGGTGGTGGTCAGTCAGACTCTCCCAGCAGGAAAACCCAGGGCCCTCCTCGCTTACTCCCTGTCAGCACCTGGGCCCAGTTCCTCATCCCCATCAGATTCAGGCATGACAAAGAGTCCCTTACCTTCAGAGCCAATCTCTAGATTTCTGTTCACTCCAGACTCTACCATAGACAGGCTAGGAGCAAAATCCAGACCATAATTTCCAGAAATTTAAATTAGAAATTCCGTGCTCGCATGGCACACTGAACAAACAGTACTGTTTGCCTGCCACCCCAGGGTAAACCTTACCAGTCAGAAGCACAAACCGGGCTTTGAGTAGGAGTCTTATGACGCAGACAGACATTTATCATGGTAACGAAGGACACAGCTGGCTCAGATGGTAAAGAATCCGCCTGCCAATGCAGGAGACCTGGTTCAATCTCTAGGTCGGAAAGATCCCCTGGAGAAGGGCATGGCACCCCACTCCAGTATTCTTGCCTGGAGAATCCCATGGTCAGAGGAGCCTGGCGGGCGACAGTCCATGGGGTTGCAAAGAGTCGGACACAGCTGAGCATATTATGGTAAATGTCTCTTTGTATTATAAGGACACTACGAAGCTCCCTGAACTCATTTCTGAGTTGGGACAGACCCCCATTTTTGCTGACAGCAAACCCTGACCATCGAGCCCAAGAAACCTCTGGTTTCCTGCAAGAGGCCACCGCTGACACCAAAATGCCTGGGAAACCCAGGAGAGACTGGAGCCACTTGGAGGGGGAGCTGCACAGTGTCTAGACCGGGGACCAGCCACACCCACCATACCTATGACCCCCAGGTCTCTCCTCCCTTGGCCAAGGGGTAGCAGCAGGCTGCTAGGGCCCCATCTGGAGCCTGGCAGTCGGTGCCGCTATTCTGTTCAGTGCCGGCCCGGCAGTCATCTAATAATGTTCTTCCATTGTGGGCCAGTTGGTAGCAAGCTGGAACATTCTGGCACCAGCCTGAGGTGTGTGGCAGCTGCATAAGATAGAGAGTCAGAACAGCCAGAGGTGGTTTGGATTTGCTTGCCTGTGTGTGTTTTATAGGCCTTTGTGCTAAGATTCTATTTGACTGCATCTTCTATGAATAGGATTAAACACAGTCTAGGACTTAAGAGAAAACTGCTTTTCAATAACATTGGCTGAACACGAATTGATGGCATCCTAAAGAGAGAGCACCTGTGTTGCTCCAGGAGAAAGAAACAGGAAGAGATCATAGGAACGTCAGCCTCGAGCTATGAAAGGACACAGGAAGGATGCTAGCAGGTGGCACGGGAGATGGCGAAGTGACTCAGTTGCTTCATTCCTTCACCGCAAATTTCTCTAGAGAACCCGTCCCAGGTCTTCCTCGGCATCAATGCAGCCTCGCTCTGCCTTTGTGGACGCACCTTTCGTCTGAGCCAGTGAGGGGCAGGGTCTCCATGATCACATAAACCAACACACTCCTAATTCCTGCGCACCCCAGAGTTTGCATGTACTTTTGTGTGTCTGAAATGCAAAGATTACGAACCCCTCTTGCAGAGAGCACTAAATTTGACACACAGAGGTCAGTTCGTGAATCCAGAAAAATACAAAGCTGTTGTGTAAGGTTTTGGTTCGCCTGAGGGGAAAGGCAGGTACGTGTGGGAAGACTCACCACACCCACCCAGAAAGACACACTGCAGTGTTGCTCAGCAGCCTGGCTGCTGGTCTGCAGAGTCCTGGAGGCGGCTCACGGGACAGTCAGCTCCTTCAGAGTCTGGAGAAGCCCCGGGGCCCTGCCCTCCCCGGTGTGTGATGCATCAGCTGCACCTCTCCACCTCGGGTTCTCACCTGCACATTCATGGGTGGACCAAGGGATCCAAAACACGGCTGGTTGACCGTGTCTGTGTCTCTCTCCCGCAGCTCAGCCAGAGGCCCACAGTGGAGGAGCTTCGGGAACGGAAGATCCTCATCCGCTTCAGCGACTACGTGGAGGTGGCCGACGCTCAGGACTATGACCGCAGGGCTGATAAGCCCTGGACCCGCCTCACCGCTGCCGACAAAGTGAGAGGGGTGGGGAGGGCTGCCCGGGCCTTGCGGCCGGGCGCTGGGTCTCTAGCGTGTTGCTGGGAGCCTGCACGGAGCCCTGGAGCAGAGCTGGGGTGCCCGGGTGGGCAGGCTCCAGGGAAGGGCCACACTCCTTCCCTTAGTTTGGTTGGGGAAGCTGACCCACCAGCTCTGGAAGGACCCATTCTGAGGCGTCACTGTGCATTCTGAGCTTAGATCCACCGCAGCAAGACCAGGGGCTGACCTTGCAGTGTGCACCAGGGACCCCAGGACGTGGGCCAGGTAGATGGGCCCTCTCGCTGCCCGGATGAACAGCTCCGGGCAGAACCCCAAATCGAACTGTTTGCATCTTAGATTTGGTGGGGAGGGGATTCTTCATAGGTTCTAAAGGGGCTTCCCTGGTGGCTCAGATGGTAAAGAATCTGCCTGCAATGCAGGAGACCCAGGTTTGATCCCTGAGTCAGGAAGATGCCCTGGAGAAGGGACTGGTTACCCATTCCAGTATTCCTACCTGGAAAATTCAGTGGACAGAGGAGGAGCCTGGGGGGCTACAGTCCACATGGGTGTAAAGAGTTGGACACAACCGAGTGACTAACACTTCCACTTTTTAAAGAGTATCTCAGGGTGACTCTGTTTCTCCCAGTGGCAAGAATCTACTTTACGCACCTGTCTGACTTTGTTGAAGAGGTTTCCTGGCGTTTTCAGGAATAAAATAGAAGGTGAGCTGCTGTCTGTCTGCTTCCTCCACACACTCACGGGCTTCTCTTTCTTCTAGGCTGCCATTCGGAAGGAGCTCAACGAATTTAAAAGCACTGAAATGGAAGTTCATGAATTGAGTAGACATTTAACAAGGTTAGTATCAAGAAGTTTTTATTTTTCTTTCCTGCTTCAAATCATACTTACCCCTCCCTGGACTGAACGGTCCTCGCCGCTTCTGGAAGACGAGTGCTCTGCAGTGGAGGGCGCGGTGAGAGGGGAAGATAAAAGAAAGATCCAAATGGATGGATCCACAGGCTCCACCGTGGTTACTGAAAGCAGAGGAGTGTGTGTGAGGTCTAGGCTGAATGCAGCCTTCTCAGAGCCTGCAGACCTAAGATCTGCTGAGTGCCAGACCACGACAGAGTGGGTATTTATGAAAACATAAGCTGAGGAGGAAAGGTCATTGCTGATTACAGCAGAGGCCAAACTGGGGCAGGGCACCAGATCCCCGTGGTACTTCTACATGGGGGTCACACCTGTGGTTCGGTGTCCTTTTCCCAGACAGTCCTGTGTGGTGCTTCTTGGCAAAACTGAAGCAGACAGAGAGATTGGAGGGGCTTACACAAGGTCATAGGGCTGGTTAGTGACAGGCCATCAGCTCCCTCTTTCTGCCTCTCTCCTTGGTTGAACGTTGGGAGAAACAGTGCCTGACTCGGGGACAGGAGTTTGGGGTCCCCACCTTGCTGCTGAGTCCTTACCTGGGCTGCGGCCCCCCTGGGGAGCTCCAGACTAAACTTCTCCAAAACCAGGGATGTGCTGGATGGGCCTCAAGTTCTCCAGGGGTCCTGTGGAGATTTATTTGCCTTTGGTTGGAGATTTAAGCCTCCCTGTGGCTGTCACAAACAAGGATGGAGGCTGGAGAGCTTGGCCTTGTCAGGTCCAGCGCCATGGGCAGCCACTGGGTCTTGACTGAGTTGTTTTGTATTCCTAGGTTTCACCGACCTTAACAGTCGAATTCCTCTTGAGTGCTATGCTGTCTTCAAAACATAAATTTATAAGAACCATAAGTGCTGGTATTTATTCACTTCCCCATTACGATGTAAATCTTATGAACTGCCTTTTTTTAAAAAGAAGAAAAAGAAAAGGAAACACAGGATTCTGTTTGCAAAAACGCAATGGATGGTTACATCTCAGCTGCCGGCAACGCTGCGGATAAGGGACTGTGCCCCGTCCCAGGCCAGGGGCACTGAAGACTTGCCCGCGCTCGGAGCGGCCCTGGGCCTCAGGCGGGCAGGTACCGCATTCGCTGAGGCTCCCTGGAGCCTGTACCGCCAAAGTGTCTGTCACCTGAGTCCAGAGAATGCCGAGCCGGTGGATCTCTCCTGGGATGACTGTGCAGAAGCAGGCGGCCCGGGGGTGGTGCCTGATCAGAAGGAGGCTGCTGAAGGAGGCCTCACCACCCATGCGGTGAACTACAGGGAGAGCCCTTCCCCGGGGGAGCCTGTGGTCGCCGGGCCGTCCTCAGAGTGCGTGCACCCCAGGTGCGGAAGGCGCGCCCGAGTGCCTGTCCTGTCCCCTCGGGCCGAGCCAGCTGTCCTCCAGGAAGCTCTGGTGTCACAGGGGAAGGCTGTCGTTAGATGAGCCCAGAGTCACGGGGGATCTTACGCATGCCAGCAGCCTCTGCTGTCTCAGTGGCATCATGCGTGCGAGTGTAAGGCCGCTGTGGAAGGCACCCAGGCTGGGGTGACCAACCGCCTGGCTGATGTTCATTCTCTCGGCGTGTATCCCGGGGCTGGGGACCCGGTGGCCAGGCCGGGCCCTTACCAGCCTCCGAGTTGAGGACCAGGCCAGGATCCATTCCTGAAGGGCTGGCTTCCCCCAGCAGGTCCTCCACAACCACCCGAGGCCCTTCCAGGCTGGCTGTGCCCGGAGGTGTCCTTGCAGAAGCCCCAGGGTGGGGGCAGGCGCCGGCCCCGCCCACCGGGAGGTACCTGCTTCTCCAGGGAGCATCCCTCCTCTCCATCTGGAGGCTGGTGAGGGTGACAGAGGTCGGATCTCTATCCATCCTCCTCACCTGTGATCACAGGCGAGCGGTGGGGACGGGCTGTGGCAGAGGAGGGGCCACTCCTGACCCTCACCGCCCTCCACAGGGGGCGGCCTGAGCTGCTTCCGGTTCCCTTCCCCTCCTGGCTGGCCGCGAAGCTCCGCCTGGCCCCCTGCCATGATCTCAGCTGTCCAGCCAGCTCTCCCCGTGATGGCTCGAGCCCTACCACACAGGCCCAGGCTTCAGGAAGATGCCAGCTTGGCCTTCACCAAAAAAAAAAAAGGGGGGGTAACCAGTTCCCACCCCAAGCTGCGTGGGATCATATTACCCTGGGCTGCCCCGCCATCACCACGGGTGAGGGCGGCCTCCTCCTCCGCTGGCGCTCCCGGCTCCCCGGGGCAGTGTCACCGTGCGCTAGCAGGGGAGCTCGGGCGGTGTTCCAGGTGGTGCCCACCGGCTGGTGCCAAGCTGGCACATGCTTTCCTCGCAGCGCCTGGCGCCCAGCCCTGGGAAGACGGTCACCCCCTTTCTCTCTTCTTTGAATGTTGAATCTGGATAGTTAACCGCCGTGGGTGGAGGCGCTGTTCAGGGAAAATGTGGCCAGGATTTTAGCGTGGCTGTAAACAGTGTCTTCCCGAAAGACTTACTGACGTTTGAATGTGCAAATGGTGTGATGAAGGATGCAGGGCTCTTCCGTGTAACTCTGCGTGGGCACATGTTCCCGGCCGAGGTGCCCACCTTGCCAGGGTTTGAGCCTGGATTCTAGTGTTGTCATGGTCAGCCTTCTCCTGGCCCAAGAGCGAGTCCTAAGGGACCTCATTCCACTGCCTGGAGGCCTGCCACACAGGCCAGGGGCTTCTCTGCTGGCCTGCATTCCAGGCCTTTCAGATTCTTGGGAACATGATGCCTCAATCGAGTTCCCTGCAGCCCGCCTGCCAGGGGTCGCGGGTTCCCACCCAAAGTGCCCCATTGTTGCAGCCACTTTGCACATGGAAGAAACTGAACGCAATTTCTGCTTCTCCTGCAGAGTAGCTTTTTCCGGAAGTAACTCCCTGCAAATTGAAGGTGCCCCTCCCGTGTCACTGCCCCAAGCTGGGCTCTCCTGAGCCCATTGGAAGTGGCTCAGCAACCTCTGTAGGTCACAGGATGGACCGTCTGCTGTCTTTCCTTTCTTGAAATCTTGAGGTATTTACAGAAATCTATCCAAATTTCCTTTTTGCCACATTGTTAAAACAACTGAAAAAAATGTGTTTCTTTCCAAAATGACAATTTGATATGGGGGAGGGGGCGGTGGAAAAAAGGTAGGCTGGCTGGCTTACAGTGCACCTCTTTTTCTGAAAAAGCTACAGTTTGAGCTTTTTGTCATTTGCATTAGCACAAGAACAACCTGAGATTTCTCAAATCAGAATGTTTCCCTCTGATCAATCAAACACTGCCCGAGGTCCCCACCCTATCCAGGACTGAGGAGACTGCCATGGGCCTACCTGCTCCTTGGAAATTGCTGACCTATTCCTCCCCAACGGCCCTCAAAGCTCTGTAAAACTTTAGCCTTTATGTCAGGTTAGAGAAACCAAACGATGTGACGGTGGATGTGATGAAAACCTCCGAGCTTATTTTTCTCCTGCCTATGAACGTGTATTTATACTTGCCGAATGAAAACCGTGATGTGTGCTTCGGTGAATGGAATTTCAGGCTCCCCCTGTGCACAGTCAGTGGGCGAAGGTCACCTTAAACGACTTTTCCCTCCCATTTGTCTGTTGATCCCCCAAATGGTTGCTTTTCTCTGGTTGCTTCCCGGGTGTCTGTATATAGTTTGTCTTTGTGCCGGAGCACGCTCCCGTGTTCTGCTTTAACAGACGATGGCTGTATGAGGAAGACAATGTAAATAGAATACAAATTAAACTGGAGCTCTATGGCCTAGGTTTTGTACAGACAGAAACTGCATGGTATTTAAATTATTGTTTGTCTCTGATGATGTATGCAGTTTCTTTAAAAACAAACCAAAAAAAAAAAGTCTTAAAAAAACATTTCCTTGACTCCTGTGTGTTTTTAATGACAACCAGCAGGAACCACCAAAAATTCTTAGGTTGGGTGAGGGGAGTGGTAGGTTAGCTTATCAGCAAAAGCACAAGAGTTATGAAAACACAGAACCACCTCCCGTAGCTGCTGCTGCTGAGGACGGGAAGGACTGCTGCACACACAGAAATGAACTTTCGAGGTAAGCTCTAGCATACAAAAGTTTTTTTTTTCTTCTAAACATCTTTTAAAGAATATCTAAATGTATTTCCAGTTTTCTGTCCTTTAGTAATCTGGGAATGATATAAATTACTGTCCCTAAGCAAAAGCCCCAGATGACTTTGCTCATGGGAGTACATACATCTGCCTCCTTGAGCAACCTGAGTGTTTATCCTGTAAAAAAAGCCAAGACCTTTTATCGCTTGACCGTTTGGTCCCAACGTGTCTTTCTGGAGCTTTTAGGAAAAGCACAAAGTGCTGCAGGCCGTGCTGGCTGCATGTCAGGTGGTGATGCCACCGAAGATGCCCTCGGTCTGCCAACAAAGGAAGGTGGTTTGGGGAAGAAGACCCAGCACGGTGCCGCTCCCGGTGCCACTGCCAGGGATCACTGGGGTGTCCTTTCCTAGAGCAGATGCTGATGCTGCTGGTCCAGGCATCACGCTGCTGAGCAGCGAGGGCTTAGGAGATCCATCCAGAGGGACCCAGCCTCCCTTTGCCTGGGAGCCTCCATCCTCAGTGGGCCAGGGGACCAGGCGCACTGCTCATTTCTTTGCTGAGCAGCAGTGGCAAAGCCCTGCCGGAGATCAGCGGGATCGTGGCAGGGGTCTGGACAAGCCCTCACCTGTGTGGGAAGAGGAATGCCAAGGCCCCAGCAGACAGCGGTGCTGAGTGGTCTACGGAAAGCACTGCAGGCCAAGTTCTCTGTCATCCTGCAGTCTTCCTCACTCCGGAATTCTCTGACCTTAACAAGTCAGAACTTGGTGATAGTTACCTGGGGGGGGGCGAAAGGACTAGAGTAAGAAAAGCTCCAACAGGCTTTGTCCTGTGGGACAGAAGGAAAAGGGCAGTCATCCTGAGAGAAAGCCCTTCACGCAGTAAAGAAGGTCGTGGCTACACATTCTCAACAGGTAGAGGGCCTGCTGTGTCCCCCCTCTGGTCATCATAGGACAGAAATTATTGCCCCGCCATTACCTCTAACAGGACAGTTTTGGCCAAGTCTGGGCCTCAGTATCCTCATGTGGAAAGTGGGGACCCTGAACTCTAGGGGTCCTGTGGTGTCCTTAAGGACATCAGCTATCTAAGATTTGGGTTACCAGAATTTTTTAAATGCTTACTCCCTCGGGACCAGTGAGCTCTGTGTAAGTGCTGCTGGGGAAGGCTCTTGGGGAACAGCTTGGATGCCACCCCTGCCATGCCTCCCTGCCTGGAGCTGGGCTCCTGGGGGGCTGCTTGGCACTGGGATCTGCGTGCTCAGGTGTCTTCTTGGGGGCTCGTCCTAAAGCTGCTCTCAACCATATTACACCATCCCACCTCCCCCTTCCTCTGGGCCAAGGACCCTGGAGGGGCCTTGGAGCTTTGAGCTGTGGTGCTTAAAATACAGTTTGTTGTCCCCTAAAGCACCCCAAATTCAAGGGCACCTCAGTGATGCAGGTACTTACCCTTGATTATTCATCCAAGGACAAGTTTGACACCTGGAATGCTCCCTGGCTGGCTCCCCAGGCCTCAGTGCTATCCCAGCCTCAGATGACTCCATATCTACAGTTAAAACCCAGATCCCCACTGAGCTCCTGACCCAGGTGTCGAGGTGTCACAAAGCAGCAGTGTGGGTCAAACTGCTGCCCTGGGCGGAAACCCTGGCTCTTCCAGCCCTTATCAGCTGAGCAACTTCGGACAAGTTACTTAATCTCACTGTGCCTCAGTTTTCTCATCTCTAGAATGGGAATGATGGCACCTGTTTTATAAGCCTGATAGGACTAAATAAAATGTGTAAAGTGCTCAGCACAGGGTCTGACATAAGAGTTGCTGCTGAGTCATTTCAGTCGTGTCCGACTCTGTGCGACCCCATAGACGGCAGCCTACCCGTCTCCTCCGTCCATGGGATTTTCCAGGCAAGAGTGCTGGAGTGGGTTGCCACTGCCGTCTCCAGACGTAAGAGTTAGGCCTTACTAAACGTTAGCTCTTGAGGACTTGGCCAAATGGTGAAGTAGGAAGACCCTGACCACCTCCCACGGGCACACCAAAAATTACAGCTGTTTACAGAGCAACTATTGATGAGAAAGGCTGGCATCCAGAGGAAAAGATCTACACCTAAAAATATAAAGAAAGAAGCACAAAATGGTTAGGAGGGACAGAGTCTGGTTTAGTCAAGACCCACACCCCAGAGGGTCTTCCCAGTGGCTCAGTGGCAAAGAATCTGCCTGCCAAGCAGGAAAGGTGGGTTCAGTCCCTGGGTTGGGAAGATCCGCTGGAGAAGGAAATAGCAACCCACACCAGTATTGTCACCTGGGAAATCCCAAGGACAGAGTAGCCTGAGGGGCTCCAAAAAAGGTCATCGATTCTGCTATAGAAAGTAAAAATGAAACCACTCCCAGTGCTGGAGAAGACTCTCCAGGTGTGTCAGGTGTAACTGTCAAATGTAGTAACCCACAAAACATCAATGAGAAGACAGAATTTGGGGCCGGCCAAAATAAAAAAAACTGGCCACAGCCATTAGTTTCTGCAAAAATCTCCCCAGTCAGTAATAAGCTAACATTTGTATGACAGAAGGAAGGGGGCGGGGTGGGCAGAGAACACATTTGAATACATAATAACTAAAAGCTTCTCTAACCTGGAAAGGAAACAGGCCTCTCACCTTCAAAAAGCACAAAGAGTTCCAAACAGGACCAAACCAAAGAGGATCATATCAAGATATGTTGTCATTAAAACAGCAAAAATTGAAGAGAAAGAGAATATTAAAAGGAGGGAAATAAAACAGGTTATGTACAAGGGAATTCCCATGAGGCTATCAGCTGAATTTTCAGCAGAAATTTTGCATGCCAGAAGATAGTGGCGTAATATTTTTTAAGTGATGAAAGGGGGAAAAAAATCTATTAACCAAGAATACTCTACCCAGCAAGGCTTTTATTCACATCTGATGGAGAAGATCAAAGGTTACACAGAAAAGCAAAAGATAAGAGTTCAGCACCACCCTACCAACCTTACAAGAAATATTAAAGGACTTCTCTTAAGTGAAAAAGAAAAAGCCACACCTAAAAACATGAAAATTAAAGGAAAAACTCACTGGTAAAGGCAGTTACTTACAGTAAAGGTAGCGAATCCATCACATAGAAAACTGGCAGGAAGACTGAAAGAAGTAGAGCAAACTCATCCACAAGCAAGCGTTGGCAATGAGTCGTCAAGGGGACACCACAGTTGTGAAATATGATGCCAAAAAACAGCAAATGTGGGAGACGGGAGTAAAAATGCTGGGTTAAAATGTATTTGAAATTAAGAGATCAGCAACTTAATTACACATATATAAATTGCTATATATAAACCACATAGTAACTAACCATTGAACCAAAACTCTACAACAGATAAAAGGAATCTACACACAAGAGAAAGGAATCTACACACAACCCTAAAGATAGTCATCAAATCACAAGGGAAAAGAAGGAACAAAAAAACCTACAAAAATGCCTCAGAATGATTAAAAGAATGCCAGCAAGTACGATATATACCCACCCAAAGTTAGAAGGAAAGAAATCATACAAATCAGAGCAGAAAGAAAGAAAAACAAAGAAAAATAGCAAAAACCAATGAACTAAAAGCTTATCCTTTGAGAAGATAAAACTGATAAAACTTTAACCAGACTCATCAAGAAAAAAAAGAGGATACAAATCAATAAAATAACTGACACCACAGAAATACAAAGGATCCTGAGAGAATCCCACAAAAGCTACACGCCAAATAAAATGGACAGCCTGGGAGAAATGGACAAATCCTTAGTTTAGTCTGAGAAGAAATAGAAAATGTAAATAGACCAATCACAAGTAATGGAATTGAAACTGCAATTAAAAGTCTTCAGCAAACAAATGTCCAGGACCAGATGGCTTCACAGGATTCTATCAAACATTTAGAGAAGAGCTAACACCTAACCTTCTGAAACACTTCCAAAAAACTGCAGAGGAAGGAACATTCCCAAGCTCATTTTACAAGGCCACCATCACTAATATCAAATCCAGGCAAAGATACCACACAAAATGATAGAATATCGCTGATGAACACAGACAAGAACGTGCTTAACGATGATACCACACAAAATGATAGAATATCGCTGATGAACACAGACAAGAACGTGCTTAACAGTGATACCACACAAAATGACAGAGTATCGCTGATGAACACAGACAAGAACGTGCTTAACGATGATACCACACAAAATGACAGAATATCGCTGATGAACACAGACCAGAACGTGCTTAACGATGATACCACACAAAATGATAGAATATCGCTGATGAACACAGACAAGAACGTGCTTAACAATGATACCACACAAAATTATAGAATATCGCTGATGAACACAGACAAGAACGTGCTTAACAAAACACTAGCAAACAGAATCAAGCAGCATATTAAAGTGATCATAGAGCATGATCAAGTAGGATTTATCCCAAGGAGGCAAGGATTCTTCAATATATGCAAATCAATCAATGTGATACACCATGTTATCAAGTTAAAGAATAAAAACCATGTGATCATCTCAATAGATGCAGGGAAAGCTACTGACACAATTCAATAACCATTTATGATTTTTTTTAAAACTTCAGAATATTTTTCAGAAAGTGGGCACAGAGGGAACCTAGCCCAACATAACAAAGGCTGTGAATGACAGACCCACAGCATACATCATTCTCAGCAGTGAAAAACCGAAAGCATTTCCTCTAAGGTCAGGAATAAGGCAAGGATGTCTTCTCTTGCCAATGTTGCTCAACATAGTTTTGGAACTTCTAGCCCCAGGAGTCAGAGAGGAAAAAGAAAAGGAATACAAACTGGAAAGGAAGAAGGAAAACTCACTGTTTGCAGCTGACATACTATGCATAGAAAATCCTAAAGATGCCGCCAGAAAACTACTAGAGGTAATCAATGAATTCGGTAAAGTTGCAGGATACAAAATTAATGCACAGAAGCCTCATGCATTTCTATACACTAACAACGAAAGATGAGAAAGGGAAATTAAGGAAACAATCCCATTTACCACTGCAACAAAAAGAATGAAATACCTTGGAATAAACCTACTTAAGGAGGCAAAAGACCTGTAGTCTCAGAAAACTATAAAACACTGATAAATAAAAGATGACACAAATAGATGGAGAAATAGACCGTGTTCTTGGGTTGGAAAAATCAATACTGGGAAAATGAATATACTACCCAAAATAATCTACAGATTCAATGCTGCTGCTCCTGCTAAGTCGCTTCAGTCATGTCTGACTCTGTGCGACCCCACAGACTGCAGCCTACCAGGCTCCTCCGCCCATGGGATTTTCCAGGCAAGAGTACTGGAGTGGGTTGCCATTGCCTTCTCCAATGCATGAAAGTGAAAAGTGAAAGTGAAGTCGCTCAGTCATGTCCGACTCTTAGCGACCCCATGGACTGCAGCCCACCAGGCTCCTCCATCCATGGGATTTTCCAGGCAAGAGTACTGGAGTGGGGTATCATTGCCTTCTCTACAGATTCAATGCAACCTATCAAATTACAAATGACATTCTTCACAGAATTAGAACAAAAATGTTTACAATTTGCACAGAAACACAAAAGATCCCGAATAGCTACAGTAATCTGGAGTAATCAGGCACCCCTAACTTCAAACTCTACTACAAAGGTACAGTAACCCCTTTGTAATTACTAGTAATTACTAGTAATCAGCAGTCCCACTTCTGGGCATAGACCCTGAGAAAACCGTAATTCAGAAGCACACATGGACCCCAGTACTCACTGCCGCACTGTTTACAGTAGCCAGGACACAGAAACAACCTAAGTGTCCAACCACAGAGGAACGGATCGAGAAGATGGGGCTCAACAGGCGGTGGCATATTACTCAGCCACTAACAGAAATGAAGCAGGGCCATTTGTAGCGATGTGGATGGAGCCAGAGTCTGCCATACAGAGTGAGGTGAGTCAAAGAGAATAACAAATATTGTACATTAATGCGTATATGTGGAGCCTAGTAAAACTGTACAGATGAACCTATTTCCAAGGCAGGAATACCGACGCAGACATAGAGAACAATGTGTACAGGAG
>SJYF01000323.1:6793943-6835782 GCA_006410515.1 Procapra przewalskii
TTGATGGCTACATGAAATAGCAACACAAAGGAAATGTAGCTTTTCTTATATTAATACGTCCTGAACTTTTAAAAAGAACTTTTGCAACTATTAAAAACTATGTCCTAGACACAATAATGCACCTGTGAAAAATCCTTTCTTGATGATGATGAAATTAAGGTTTAGGGGACATAAGGACACTGAGTATCTTGCTGGTTCTAAAACTCTTTTCTTTACACATTATTGATTGGAGATATCATCAATACGTCTTTTCTTATGCAAACGTTATTGACCAATGACATATCAATACGTTTTTAGAGAGTGATACAAAACCGTGGTGTTGGGGAAGACTCTTGAGAGTCCCGTGGACTGCAACATCAAACCAGTCAATCCTGAAGGAAATCAACCCTGAATATTCATCAGAACGTCTAATACTTTGGTCACCTGATATGAAGAGTCAACTCACTGGAAAAGACCCTGATGCTGGGAAAGACTGAGGGCAGGAGGAGAAGGGGACGACAGAGGATGAGATGGTTGGATGGCATCACCAACTCAACGGACATGAGTTTAAGCAAACTCTGGGACATGGTGAAGGACAGGGAAGCCTGGAGTGCTGCAGTTCATGGGGTCGCAAAGAGTCAGACATGACTGAGCAACTGAACTGATTAACATCACTGTGCAAACCTGTTAGAGCCTAACCAGAGCAGGGAGGGGAAGAGGGCAGTGGGGTGCCTGCTGGCTGAAGTCACGTTACAGTTCACCCCAAGAGGAACAGAGTAATGTCTGCATCTTATACCACTCACAAAGATTCAGCCCCTCACCAGCTAAAGGACTAAAATTTAAAATGTTCAAAAATTTTTTAAAAGCTAGAAGCTTTCTTAAAAACAACAACAACAAAAAAAAAAACACCCTGGCATTAGAAAGGCCTTTCTAACTAAGATACAAAAGAAAAAAAAATACTGATAAAACCAATAGTATCACTTTCATATCTTTATGCAACAGCAAGAAATATTTTCAGAGAAAATATTTAACTTACATAAACATTCAGCATATAGCAGTAATTCTTACCCAAAAAGGAAAGATGCAAACAAAGTAGAAAGGTAGACAAATATGACCAATAAACAGACCTCCAAAGCTACTTAGCTTCACTCAAAATTAAGGCAACGGAAATTAAAACGGGCTACCATTTCAGTATCAGATCGGCAAAATTTTGAGAGATTGATACTATCAATTATTGGCAATGGGATGGAAAACAGGAAATCTCAAACTGGTGGGGGAAGCAAAACTTGTCCAACCTCTGGGTGAGTAACCTGGTAGCGAACACATTTAAATATGTCTGTTGTGTTACAGCATTTAACGTATAGGTAATCTACCCTAGAGAAACACACACACACACACACGGGAACATGTCACGTACACGGAGAGGGCTGTCATCGTGGAGCCATTACACTAAATTAGGGCAAATTCTTAACAAGAAAAACTATGAGAACTTTTTCAGCTCAGTTGCTCAGTTGCGTCCGACTCTTTGCCTCCCCATGAGAATTTTTTTAAGTGGTTCTAAATGAGTGACTCTCAACCCTAGCCTCATTTCAGAATCATTGAGTTTTAAAAAACTAGAATTCTAGGCCCCACCCTGGGAGACTCTGATTTCACTGCTCTGGTCATTGTTGAGAACTCTCAGGTGGTACTAACAGCAAGTCTGGGTTGAACACTACCCATGTGTAGCGACATGGAAAAACTTCAACACATGAAGTTTTAAACAGAATCACAGGGCTATATGAACAGTATATTTTAAAAATTATATCTGTAAAAATACGTATAAGACGTATACACATACACGTGTCCACAGCTATGCACTCACACCCCCATCCGCTCTAATGCGCATAAAATGATTTAGACAAGGGACTTCTGAATGGTTCAGTGGCTAAGAATCCACTCACCAATGCAGGGGACACAGGTTCAATCCCTGGTCCTCGAAGATTCCACATGCCACAGAGCAATCGAGCCCAGGACAAAACCACTGAGCCAGTACTATAGCACCCAAGTGCCCCAACTATGGAAGCCCATGCTCCAGAACGAGAGAGGCCACCACGATGAGACGCCCCAGCACCCCAACTAGAGAGGGGCCTCTGCTCGCCACAACTAGGCAAAGTCCAGGCACAGCAATGAAGGCCCAGCACAGCCCAAAAATACATTTTTAAAAAATTGACGAACACACGCCAAGCTGATAATAATGCTTACACCTTAGAAAGTGGGGGACAGGGAAGTGTGGGGGCAGTCACCGGCAACTGTGAATTCATCTGGATTATTTAATCCTCCCAGAATGTATCTGTTACTTGTGTTCTTAAAAATAATGAATTTTTTAAACAATCCATCAATATGTGACTGCATTCACTCCAATATTAAGAAAGGCTGATGAAACCATGGTAAAAGTTTGGACCTCCTAACTGGATTAGGCAGCTAACGTTCCATTCACATATGCTCCAATGACATGCTTTATTGAGATTAAGTGAAGTTTTAAAATTCTAAGAATCGAACTTTACCTAATCGAAACACATAAAAAGCACTCCTGCTCAGGGCTCAGGGAAGCTGAGGGCTGAGGGGTCTGGCCCGCCACAGGGGTAGAGCGGGCTCCCCAGGGCGCGGCCAGCCTGCGCCCTGCACCTGACCCTGCATTCTGTACTGTGGTTATTGCTTTCAGCAGAATTTCCAAATGAGACAGTTCAATGCCTTAAGAAAAAAAGACTCGTTTTTGTAAAATGAGAGAAATAGGGGGAAAAGCTGAGGAGTAGAATGGCAAAGGGCCCCTGATGCGAGGATGGCCCAAGTGCTGGTTCTCCCGCTTCCCCAGTCGGCACGGCAGGCCCCTCACTGCCCAGCTCACGTCCACTCCCCGCTCCTTCCTCAGGAACAGAGCCCCTGTTCCAATGCAAGATCACAGCGTGCCCGGCTCAAAACCAACCAACCACATTCCCCAGGCTCCCCTGCAGACCGGGGCAACCTGGGGACACCCTCCTCACTAATGGTCATACAGAACGAAGTCTGTAAAGAGGGGCAGGCTGGCCAGGCTTGGCACTTCTCCTCTACCTTCCCTTCCTGCCCAGAGCACGGCTGTCAGGGCTGTCTCTCCAGCACCATCAAGTGATCACGAGAGGTGTGTCGCCCCAAGGAGCCTGGAGCAGGAGGACAGGGACCCAGGTCCCTGCCCATACCACGGGGGATGGCCCAGCGCTGGGCTGCCTTGCCCCTGGACTTCTGCTTACATGAGAGAGGACAGTAAAGCGTCTACTGCTGGGGCTTCCCATTACATATAGCCAAACGTAAACCTTAGTACCTGAGGGATAATTCTAGATCAGACAGAGAATACTATAGAGCAGGGGTGGGCAAGCTACAGCCTGCAGTGGCCAAATCCAGCCGTGGCCATGCATTCATGCATTACTATTTTGTGTGACACCCGTGTGTGTGTGTATACACACTTAGTCATGTCTGACTCTGTGACCCCATGGACTGTAGCCCTCCAGGCTTCTCTGTCCATGGGATTTTCCAAGGAAAACTGCTGAAGTGGGTTGACCATCTCTTTCTCCAGGGGATCTTCCCAAGCCAGAGATCGCACCTGAGTCTCTTGCGTCCCCTGCATCGGCAGGTGGATTCCTTACCACTGTGCCTCCTGGAAAGCTGTGTGATTGCAGCAGGCACACAGAGACCGCCTGGCCCAGCAAGCTGGAGATATTCACTTCCTGGCCTCTTACTGCTGACCCCCACCAGAGGGTCCGCTCGTAAATGTAGTGCCACCAGGAGATAAAGGCACTTCCTGAGGACCCCCACCACCACTGCTCAGCCCCAGCCCACAACAGCCACAACGTCACCCCTCACCAGCTGGGGCAGAGTGTCCCGGTACTTGCTATTCAGCTGGTTCACGAAGCAGCGCGTGATCCAGTAACAGTCGACACTGTCTTCCACCATCTCTTCCATGGCCTTCGCGATGGCAAGAAATACTTCATCTTCTGGCTCCTGAAAAATTAATAACTCTCAAGAAGGAGGCAAGAGAGAAAAACAGAGGATTCTTTAATAAAAATGAAGCCTTACTCCCTAAATTCTGAGGCAGCCAAAATAAGTCAAAATGGGCCCCAAAGCACCCAGTCCATCACTAAAAAGACAACCGAGGGACGATGAAGAATAATCAGGGAATCTGAGGCAGTGTTGCTTCTGAACACTCAGGCTTCAGGCTGAACATTCACAGATTTCCCAGCTTCTAACATTAAGCCCAAAGAGTCAACATAAACCTGAAGCAAAGGACGACTCTCCACCCAAAAGTATTCTCAGTGCTGGAAGAGAATTCCTTTCAAACAGATGTGATAAAACAGCACAAAGAGAGACAATTATTGTCAATACGGTAATTTGAAAAATGACCACAAAAGGACTAATAAGCATTTTATTTCAAAGCATTCATACACATCTTTCAATTTCTGCTCTATCTCTAAGCACTTACAAAGCTAAAACTGCCCCTAGAATCAGAATTTAAGCAATCAGAAGAATGGCATTTCTCAAACCTTGTGTCAACACTCAGAACATGAAAGTAAACCAAGTAAATTTCAAAAGAAGTCTCATAAAAACTGGAATCCGCTTGAAAAATCTGTTTTCAATCACGGCACCTTATACCAAAGCTTTACATTTTCATCTAGGATTTAACAGCTAAAGGATTTTAACATTGAAAAGAAAAAGTTTCTTTATACTCCTCTAAGAAGTCCCAAGTTAAATCAAACCTATTTTAATAGAAGAATTACATTCTAGGCCTCCTTTCCACTTATTAATTTTCCACAACATGTCAAGAGCAGCAGAAAGGCTCCTTTCGTGGACTCCCGCCTGGCCTTGGGCCCTGTGCTCCTGAATCCAGCAGTTCAATGATGCAGCTAAGAGGACCAGCGCCCTTCAGCTGAAGTCAGCTTCTCTGTTCCCAGCCATGGGTTCAGCACTGCTACACAGTCTTATTAAAAGATAAGAAAAATACAGCTGACTGGGGCTTGGAGGCCTAGGAGACACACGCCCAAAATGAACACTTGGGACAGCATGTCTGCCCAAGGCCACGGTAGAGGTGTCTGAGCCTCACAGCTAGACAAACTGGAAACATTTAGACCTCGAGCTAATGAATAATCTTACCTAACTTCATACACAGTTCAGGAACTTGTGTAGTACCGTCAACTAACTGCATTTTGTCAATGAGAAATAAAATTTAAAGATGTTCAAGGGTTCCAACTATTTCCTGGGATGTTCTCTCTTGATAAACTTTATAAAAGTGAACAACATATAAGATCTGTCCATGGGACCCACAGCAACCTCAAAAAGTTAAAGAAAAAGGGACTTCCCTGGTGGTCCAGTGGCTAAGATTCCTTGCTTCTTATGCAAGGGGCCTGGGTTCGACTCCCGGTCAGGGAACTAGATCCCACATGCCGCAACCAAGACTCAGCATAGCCAAATAAATAAAAGTAAATGTTTAAAAAAGGGAGAAAGAATCAAAGCTTCACACTGCTGTTAGCAGGCTGAAATCTACTACCACCCCCAAAAAATAGAGAACAGCATAGTCTGCAGACAAATCCCTATTCATAACAATTCACTCTGTTTTAGCCAAAAGTTAAAATGCCTATATGAATTGCAGCCAAAACCCAAGAGCTGTAGTCATTACTTTGCCTGCCCTCCTCTACTTCCCCCTTCTCTTCCCTTTATAAACAATAAGCAAGTCTGTCAAAGATCAAGCCTACAAAGGAGTCTGGAGCCTGTGAAGCTGAGGCCAAGTGGCAGTCAATGACCAGAAGGCCTCTGGGGCCTGCAGGCTGGGGCCAAAGATGTGGCTGACTATGTTGGTTACAAACAGAGGAAGGAGCGAAGAAATAAATACAAATAAGAGGTTTCCATTAGCTTCATTGTAACTGCCAGAGAAGGAAGCTGCAAGTATAGAAAGGGTGAGGGCGAGAATGAACTTGTGGTTACTGGCAGTATTAGCGTTAACAGTTTTTAACAGTGATAGGCAGGTGTGTGTGTATTTCCCAGCTCTGGCCACTGAAGGCGCCCACAAGCAGTGACACGCCAAGGACAGTGAGCACGCCTGACCCCCTGATCTTGGCTTCTAATGACAATTTTTAAAAATTAAAAAGATAAAAGGATGATTATTCCAGGTGTGGGGAATAGTATAAGATGAACCTGGAGTATCTTTTGCTCCAGAAAGTAAGGAAGGGCTCAAAATGATGGGAACTTGTCCAGACGACACAGAAGTCAACCTGAAGCGGCTCCCACTAGGCCAATCTGGGACAACTTTAACATTAAAATGGTGGCAGTAATGACTTATCGGCCACTGAATAAAAGAGAAATCTATAAATTCATACTGATAAAAGGGAAAACCCTTCGTTATCAAAAAGCCATCTAATAAATGCAGAAGGAACAAAGGAGTCAGAAGGTCACCATCTGGCAATCAGCAGAGTGAAAACTATTTAACGATTGATATTTACACAGCCTCAAAGTACCTCCCTGACAAGTTACTTATTAATTACAAAGAGAAAAAAAGCAACCACGCAGGAGAAGCCTCCCAGACATCGCCTTAACCAAGTGATCAAGCAGCAAAAGCAGTTAAGAATCACAACTTCCGTGGTTTTCCTTCCAAATATTCACTAGACTTCAATCACAAGGAAATAAAGGAGAAACACTACTGGCCAGTACTCTTCAAAACTGTCAAGGTCACGAAGGACAGATGAAGACCGAGGGACTGACCCAGACCAAAGGCAACTAAGAGTAAGTGTAATGCAAGACCCTCGACTGGATGCTGGGCCAGAAAGAGGACACTGGCGTGAGTCAGCAAAATTTCCGAAACAGCCACAGATTAGTTCGAGGCATTGTATGAATGTTAGCATTCTGGTTTTGATAAATAACCAGAGTACAATTGAGACCTAACATTTGAGCATGCTGCTGCTGCTAAGTCACTTCAGTCGTGTCTGACTCTGTGCGACCCCATAGACAGCAGCCCACCAGGCTCCCCTGTCCCTGGGATTCTCCAGGCAAGAACACTGGAGTGGGGTGCCATTGCCTTCTCCGTTGAGGATACTAGGTGAAGGTAAATGGGAACACTACTCTTTATGTAAGTTTTCTCTGCATCTAAAATGATTTTAAATTGAAGCATTCAAACATAAGGGAATTTATTAAAAATCATCAACAAATGGTAAAACAAGTGGCTGAAAGTTTGATAAGTTCTGAACCGAACTTTTATTGTTTATGATAAAGGGCATTATTGGGACAACTGGTCAAGTGGAAATGAAGCTGAGATGTTAGTACTGTATCAGTGTCAACGTCTCGGTGTTGATGACAGAACTATAGTCACCAAGGCAAGTGTTCTCATCTTTAGCAAGCATAACTGCAAGAATCTGAAATAATGGGATGCCACATTTACATCTTATTCTCAAATACTTTGGGGGGAAAATAGGTATACATATATAGGAAAAATGACAAAGCAAATGTGGTGAAATGTTAATGACTAGGGAACTGTGATAAAGGTTAAATGGGAATTCTTGGTAGTAATCTTGCAACTTTTCTGTAACTTTGAAATTACTTCTTCAGAATAAAATTTTAAAAAAATTAGGGAGACTGGGTCAGATTATACAGGGCTATGCTTTTATCCTACAAAGAAGAGCCACTGAAAGGTTCAAAGGCAAAACATGACGCGATCAAAGGCTGGCCAATGGAGCAGTCGAGAGTTGAGACAAGGGTCAAACAGAAGCACCACTGACCAGTGGAAACGAGGGCCTGCGAGGCAGCTTCCCAGACTCCAGCCGGTGCATGTAGAGATGGACTTCAATCTGAGGGGTGGCATCACTGATGAAGCGGATGACTTGCAAGGCGTGAAGGACATCAGAGTACTGCTCCTTGCGATACATCATCACCTGGGCGTGGGACTCATGGTGTGGAGGCAAGATTCCTATAGAGCCCCGGGGTGGGGGACAGGGAATAAAGATAGTAAAATACAGAGTCACCAACCTGAACCCCTCCTGTATGAAAGAACCCTGTGAGATGCTGCCTACCACAATTAGAGTAGAAGTCACAAGTATTTACTTGTTTTAGTAATTTACACTATAAATTTTAAATATCAATATAATCAATATCTACATGGCAACTGCATCACTGATATCAATGAGAAATGAAATGACATCATCAATTCAGTCGCTCAGTCGTGTCTGACTCTATGCGACCCCATGGATTGCAGAACGCCAGGCTTCCCTGTCCATCACTAACTCCCAGGGCTTACTCAAACTCATGTCCATCAAGCTGGTGATGCTATCCAACCATCTCATCCTCTGTCGTCCCCTTCTCCTCCTGCCTTCAATCTTCCCAGCAACAGGGTCTTTTCCAATCAGTCAGTTCTTTGCATCAGGTGGCCAAAGTACTGGAGTTTCAGTTTCAGCATCAGTCCTTCCAATGAATATTCAGGACTGATTTTTTTAGGACTGGTTTGATCTCCTTGCAGTCCAAGGGACTCTCAAGAGTCTTCTCCAACACCACAGTTCAAAAGTATCAATTCTTCAGCACTTAGCTTTATAGTCCAACTCTCACATCCATACATGACTACTAGAAAAACCATAGCCTTGACTAGACGGACCTTTGTTGACAAAGTAATGCCTCTGATTTTTAATATGTTGTCTATGTTGGTCATAACTTTTCTTCCAAAGAGCAAGCATCTTTTAATTTCATGGCTACAGTCACCATCTGCAGTGATTTTGGAGCCTCCAAAAATAAAGTCTCACTGTTTCCATCATTTCCCCATCTATTTGCCATGAAGTGATAAGACCAGATGCCATGATCTTGGTTTTCTGAATGCTGAATTTTAAGCCAACTTTTTCACTAATTTCTTTCACTTTCATCAAAAGGCTCTTTAGTTCTTCGCTTTCTGCCATAAGGGTTATGTCATCTGCATATCTGAGGTCCTTGTTATTTCTCCCAGCAATCTTGATTCCAGCTTGCGCTTCATCCAGCCCAGTATTTCTAATGATGTACTCTGCATATAAGTTAAATAGCAGGGTGACAACACACAGCCTTGACATACTCCTTTCCCGATTTGGAACCAGTCTGTTGTTCAATGTCCAGTTCTAACTGTTCCTTCTTGATCTACATAACAGATTTCTCAGGAGGCAGGTAAGGTGGTCTAGTATCCCCATCTCTTTAAGAACTGTCCAGTTTGTTGTGATCCACACAGTCAAAGGCTTTGGCATAGTCGATTAAGCAGATGTTTTTCTGGAACTCTCTTGCTTTTTCGATGATCCAACCAATGTTAGCAATTTGATCTCTGGGTTTCTCTGCCTTTTCTAAATCTAGCTGGAATATCTGGAAGTTCTCAGTTCACATACTGTTGAAGCCTGGCTTGGAGACTTTTGAGCATTACTTTGCCACTGTGTGAGATAAATGCCATTGTGTGGTAGTTTGAGCATTCTTTGACATTGCCTTTCTTTGGAATTGGAATGAAAACTGACCTTTTCCAGTCCTGTGGCCACTGCTGAGCTTTCCAAATTTGATGACATATTAAGTGCAGTACTTTCACAGCATCATCTTTTAGGATTTGAAAAAGCTCAACTGGAATTTCATCACCTCCATTACCTTTGTTTGTAGTGATGGTTCCTAAGGCCCACTTGACTTCACATCTGAGGATGTCTGGCTCTAGGTGAGTGATCACACCATTCTGGTTATCTAGGTCATGAACATCTTTTTTGGATAGTTCTTCTGTGTATTCTTGCCACCTCTTCTTATATCTTCTGCTTCTGTTAGGTCCATACCATTTCTTTTATTGTGCCCATCTTTGCATGAAGTGACATCATAAAGCCTTTGAATAAATATGCCACATAAATTCAAGATAAATCATTATTGTAACTAGAATGATTTAATTCAAGTTTACACTTGTCATCCTGGGGCCACCCTTAGCTCCTAGAAGCCTATCTCCAGTTTCTGTGCTTGTCCGCTAATTGTCCCCCTCCAGCCACAGTTCACATGTTGAAGCCCTCATCCCCAATGGGATCATATTTGGAGGCAGGGCCTTTAGGACATGATTAAGGTTAAATGGGATCACAGGGTGAGGCCCTAATACAATAGGGTTGGTGTCCTTATAGGAAAATGAAGAACATAGGAATTAGCATGCTCTCCATCAAAAAGCTGAGACATTACTCTGCCAACAAGGTCCATCTAGTCAAAGCTATGTTTTTTCCAGTGATCATGTATGGATGTGAGAGTTGGACTATAAAGAAAGCTAAGCACCAAACAATTGATGCTTTTGAACTGTGGTATTGGAGAAGACTCTTAAGAGTCCCTCGGACTGCAAGGAGATCAAACCAGTCAATCCTAAAGGAAATCAGTCCCGAATATTCATTGGGAGGATTGATGCTGAAGCTGAAACTCCAATACTTGGCCACCTGATGTGAAGAACTGACTCACTGGAAAAGACCTTGATGCTGGGAAAGACTGAAGGCAGGAGGAGAAGGGGATGACAGAGGATGAGATGGTTGGATGGCATCACCGACTCGATGGACATGCATTTGAGTAAGCTCCACGAGTTGGTGATGGACAGGGAGGCCTGGTGTGTTGCAGTCCATGGGGTTGCAAAGAGTTGGACATGACTGAGCAACTGAACTGAGCTGTCTCTCTCTGCCATGCAAAGACATAGCAAGAAGATGGCCACCTGCAAGCCAGGAGGTGACGCTTCACCAGGAACAAAATCAGCCAGCACCTTGGTCTTGGACTTCCCAGCCTCCACAACTGTGAGAATGTAAGCTGTTGTTTAAGCCACTCAGTCTGTGGTATTTCAAGGCAGCCCTGGCTGACAACAAGCCCCCTTCATCTCAGAACCACCACCAACTGGTCAAATCCTTTCCTTTGCCAGCAACTAAAAACTTGGTCACAAAGTATCCTACCTTTATGAGAACAAATATCTCCAATTTTCACTGGTGAAATGACCTTACATTTCAATGCCATTCTATGTTCATTAATACCTTTAGACTTTGGGGCAAGAACAAAGGCATGGAGAAAACACGGAGGAAAGAGCAGTGGAAGGGCCTTCAGCCAACCAGAACTCCCGGACTCTCTCAGATGTCTCTCCTGGCGCGTTTCCTCCTTTGCCAGAGGCGGGAATTGGGTGGTTACACATTTCCCCAAATGTTCTCCACAGAATATGAGCCCTTGAGGTCTCCATGATAAAAAGGGTACCAGAGTTGAAAAGATTTGTGAAGCGGTAACAGTGAATTTAAAGCTTTAAATTTTGCTCTAAAGAAAAACATCTTTATTTATTCTGGCTTCACTAAACTTAAACTGTTTTGCAGCACAAGCTCCAGAATCAAAGTTCCCAGGTTTGAATCTACAGTGAACTGGCTGGGTGAACCTCAGCAACTTACTTGCTCTTCCTGTGCCTCAGTTTTTCCACCTGAAGAATGGGAAGAGTAACACCCCTGTCACACAGTTATAATGATGAACAAACAAATCAATACACATAAAACACTCACAGTACATAGCACATACTAAGCTGGTGTAAGTGTTAGTATATTTGATTATGGAGCTCTCTTTGCTGTAAACCACCACAGATCCAGTACGCTAAAGAACATTCTGGGAAACACAACTTGGATGAGCTTGGTGCCAGTTTAATGATAGAACCAGAACTCCAACACAGCATGGCAGCTCTAAATCGCCAGTGCATTAACCTCAGGAACAAGGAAGATGGGACATCCCTGGCGATTCCAGTGGTTAAGAATCGCTTTCCTATGCAGAGAATGCAGGTTTGATCCGTAGTCGGTGGACTAGGATCCCACAAGCCACAGGGCAACTAAACCCGTGCACCATAACTAAAGGAGGAAGACTTAACCTCTTGAGAGTCCCTTGGACTGCAAGGAGATCCAACCAGTCCATCCTAAAGGAGATCAGTCCTGGGTGTTCACTGGAAGGACTGATGGTGAAGCTGAAACTCCAGTATTTTGGCCACCTGATTCGAAGAGCTGACTCACTGGAAAAGACCCTGATGCTGGGAAAGATTGAAGGCAGGAGGAGAAGGGGACGACAGAGGATGAGATGGTTGGATGGCATCACCGACTCAATGGACATGAGTTTGAGTAAACTCCAGGAGTTGGTGATGGACAGGGAGGCCTGGCGTGCTGCAGTCCACGGGGTTGCAAAGAGTCGGACACGACTGAGCGACTGAACTGAACCTAAAAAAGCAAGCCAGGAAAAAAAAGAGCTGATGAACAGCCCGACGGACCTTGGCGCTCAGTTGCAAAGTATGACTTTCCATCTCACACGAGTCCACAGGCATTATTAGTTAATAAGACACACTATTCCCCAGCAGAAATAAACACTACAGGCACTGCCACCTAAAAGGCACCCTTAGAAGGCATTTATTTCGCTGGATACTGGAAACACTAAGATTTAAGAAATGCTCTGGGAAAAACTGAGATTTTTTTTTACAAATCCTCTATATTTTAAGTGCACAGTGACCTATCAGAAATGTAAGTGTACAAAGACGGACAGATACACAACAGAAAAGGCACTGTGCAGTCAGTGGTCTCTAGCACGGCATGCATTCCCTCACCGCCTCCTCATTACATAACCAGACTTGGTTCTAAGGATTTTTCAAGTCCTGAAAATACAGTACATTGTGGAAAGAAAACAAGGTCTATAATCCAGCCTAACTTCAAAAGGCTTCTACAAACCTGTGCTCTGCCATTTACAGGCTACAAGGCCTCAGGTAAATTATTTAGCCTCAGTCTTTTCTCCCCGTTGGTAAAATTGAAATACTAATACTTGCCTCACAGGGAATTCCAGAATTTTTTTTTTTTTTGGAAGAAAGAAAAGGAGGGTGGTAATAAATAGGTATTTTGGGTGTTAACAGGCTCAGAGATAACAGGGGAAAAAAAAAAGATCCTTGACTCAGAAGGGATGCTGCCAGTCACTTCAGGCACCTAATATACTTTTTCTTTCACAAGAAACCAAGCAAGGTCATTTTTCCTTCTCTCTCAGGCATCTTCATTGGAAGTTATTTGTGCTTCAACAAAGTAAACACTCTCAAAGCAAACACTTCCTTTTTTGACTCTGATAGCACTCATTAGGAAGTTATACCTCTGCAGCTTGGAGTCACAGAATAACAAATCAAGAGCTCAACCCTAGGAGTTAATTAACTCAATATTCTCATTTACAGATACAAAAAAAAGAAAGAAAGCGAGAGAGGGCTAGTGGGGTCTTCACGGTGACCCAGTTGACAGTAAAGCTCAGACCAGCTCTCCCTTCTCCCAGCGCAATGCTCCTCCCGTAACTTGTTTCAGGGAAACAAGTCTGCCTCACTGTCTCTTCTAACGCCCCTAAATCAAGGGTCCCCAACCTCCAGGCGTGGACCCATACCTCCTGTCAGATCAGCGGCAGCAGCCGATTAGACATCAAGTGCACAATAAAAGTAATGTACCTGAATCATCAAGAAGCCAGCCTCCCTACCCCAGTCTGTGGAAAAAACTGTCTCCCATGAAACCAGTCCCTGGTGCCAAAAAGGCTGGGAACTGCTGCCCTGATGCTCTCAGAGGGACACTCAGGGCTGGTTCTGTGATGAGGTCACCTTCTTTTCAGAGTTTCCAAAGTGAGTGGGGATTCAGGCTCTGAGGTTAGTGCCCAGTAAACGTCCTAAAAAAATCCTTTTTCTGACTGATAAGATACCCATGACCCCATCAATTCGACATTTTTGAAGATAAAAGTTCCCAACTCTTGGGAATCATACCGAGTAACACCTTCCAGACCAACGCACGGTACATGGATGGGAGAGGGAACCTCTGACTGAAAGTACAAAGCTTCTCGATATCTGGAGGAAGAAAAAAAAATAGATGTTCTTCATGCTGATCATGATATGTAAAAACGCATTTTTATCTTTTAACACTGAAATTAGAGTAAGACATCTCTTCGGAGGAAGGTTGTTGCACAGTGAGCAAATCCAGAAAAGGCAACACTAGTCTGATTTCCAGCCCAGGTGTTCCAACTAGCTATTCAAAAACAATCAGTGTTTCACAGCGGAGGAGACGTATTTTGCATATTTATTACTACATTCGTGTACCATCAGTGGTATTTACTATTTATAGGACTTCATTTATTCACACCGCAAGCTTGTTGGGTAGTTATTGTTTTAAAGATGCAGAAACTGAAGCTCAGAGGAGATTAAGTGACTGGACTGAGTTAACGTCGCTGGCAAGGAGCACAGTCAGCCTGCAAACTCCCATACTCACCAATAAACCACATTCAACCACATCCTGGACCTCAGTTCCCCTACTTGTCAAGTGAGAATTATAATACTTAAAAAGCACAGCCTGAATAATGAGGATCAAAGATCAGGTGGGAAATGTTTTTGAAACTTTAAAAAACACTCTATGCATTTAAATTACTATTTTTAACTATGGCTCGGTTTATCCTACTTTAATTAGACACATTAAAGACCTTATGATTGGCTTAGAGGAAATAAAAATGTTAATCCATCATGCAGTCTCAGTATTTCCATAAGAGAAAATTACAGCAAGCGTTGCTACAAATTTACCCAGAAGCTAGGATGACACCTCTAAAAACTAAGAAAATATATGGGTTTAATGAGAAAAAATATTACTATCTTAAAAGGCCTTTCAAAAAGGTCTGACTCTGACTCAGTGAAGTATAAACTTGAAAAGTCCTTCAGTTCAGTTGCTCAGCTGTATCAGCTCCTCCCAAAATATACCATTCTCCGATCATTCTATCACTAAAATAAATATATATATATATATATAATATATATACAGCAGGTAACATACCTTTGGAAATTTTTTTAACTTTAAGTCTTTCTTAAAATTAGTACAATATTGCTTTTTATTTTTTATTTTTTTTTAAGTTTTGGTTTTCTGGCCACAAGGCACATGGAATCCTAACCCCCCCAACTACAGACCAAACGCACAATCGGTACACTGGAAGGCAAAATCTTAAATGCTGGTCTACCATACAAGCCACCAGGGAAGCCGACAAAGGCGAGGGACTCAAGTCCTTGAACATCTTTTAAGTTAATACTTCAGAACATCTGGGATGACTGAGAACCAACAGGTTAACTTATAAAAACTTACCTAGACGGTCATCTTTTAGGAGAATTTCTAATGATTTCTTCTCTTCAACGCCACGAAACCCTACTTTTTCATAATATACTGAACGAAAGTTTCTCTGGGAGTCCTCAGTCATGTTTCATTCTTGGAAAGACAGAATAGGGAGTGAAAAAAAGTGAGCCTAGAAACAAAAAATAAAAATTGAGAAAAATTCCGTGATTTTCTTCAACTCTTCCATGAATCTGATACACTATGATAAGTGGTCTGCCCTTGCATAGGACTCAATATTAAACCTTCCTGTTTACACAACCCTAATACGACCTCACCTATGCTCCTTGGCCCAAAACCAAGATATGAAACGTAAGTCCCCTGAGCTACTCAAACAGATGGCACAAGGTTCATGCCTTAGCATTCCTACATAACTTAGGAGAGAACCTAGCACAATGGTATACTCTGCAGCCATTAAATATGTTCAAAAAAAGTGAAAATAGGAAGACAGACAAAATGTCACACAAAGTGTACTACCAAATATACACAATTGGTTTTGTTTTAAAAATAGTATGTATTTAAAAAATTATTCTGAAATGTTAACAGTGGTTATCTTTAGGCAGCAGAATTCCAGATGATTTTAATTTTCTTTGGCTTAGCCTTGTTTTCTAAAATGGGTGTTTTGTTAAACAAGAAACTAAGTTATAAAGAGAGAGAGAAAAAAGAAAAACCTAAATTCCTCACTCACTTTTCCTTTAAACACAATTCTACCAAACGTAATTGTCAAAATTCAAAACCCACAACAGATTAAGCATTAAATTATAAACCAGAGAGGGGCAGGAACGTAGCCCGGTTGACAAGAGATTCCACACAGTTGGAGACAAAATAACTTAAAATCTGACATTAGAACTCAAAAAGTCCAGGGGTCTCCAGGTTCTTCCACAATGACCTTCAGCAGATTGAAGTCATCTAGAAATGGTCAAATTAGGTTTGTGTTTTAAGAAGAGAGTGGATGTAACAAGTTTCCAAAACGTGTAGCACTGCACGACCCAAGTGCTTAAAGCACTGGTGCAAAAAATATAACCCTCAGGTTTTAGAAATTTTGAGATGTGGCCAGGGGAGCGTTGAACTGCTAGACAGCCAAGATTCCCACTGAGTCGCCTGGGGCACAGTAAAAAATAGAATTCGTTTAAATTGGGCTTCCCAGGAGGCTCGTGTCCGACTCTGTGCGACCCCATACACGGCAGCCCACCAGGCTCCCCCGTCCCTGGGATTCTCCAGGCAAGACTAATGGATATTAAAACAAACCAACCCGCCTGCAAATGCAGATGTAAGAGATGAAAGTTCGATCCCTGGGTCGGGAAGCTCCCCTGCAGAAGGAAACCGCAACCCACTCCAGTGTTCTTGCCTGGAGAATCCCCTGGCAGGCGACAGGCCACAGGGTCGCACAGAATCGGACACGGTTGCAGCAACTTGGCGTGCGCGCAAATTGAGGAAGTCTAAATGGTTCTGAGCTTTTAATATTAAATGAATGTTTTTTAAGAGCAAAATTCCAAAGCACTCAAACGCTACACGAGATGGGATTTATTTAAAAGCAGCATCCAAACAGCTGCAAGGCGATCCGGTGCCTGCCATCTAAGGACCCCCATCCTCCGACTGCAATGCAACAGCGAACGCTTCTCCGGGAAGAAATAATTTTTAAGTTTCCTTCACGCCCAGGAGCGCCCACTCGACAGGAGATGAAAGAAACACGCCCCAGGCCAAGACCGCCGGCCCCACTCTCCCTAACATGCTTCACCTCTAGGAGTAGAAAACCACACCCGGGTTGAGACTTAAGAGGTCCGGGGAGGCCGCGGAACCCAAGCCCGGCACGCTGACTGGCCGGCAGGTAAGCCGCGACCTGAGGGGGCCGGCCCGAGGGAGACGTCAGGAACTCCCGCGTCTGAGAGACAAAACCCCCAGCCGCCGCCGCCGCCGCCGCTGGGAGTGACGTCACTTCGACGTCAGGGGACGGTGACGAGAGTGCGCGTGCGCCGAGAACGCCGCCGCCGCCGCTCCGGACGTGACGTTACCTCGGCGTCAGGGGGCGGCGCCGAGAGCGCGCATGCGCTGAGAGCACCGCCGTCGCTCCGGCACCTTAGGGCTGTAGACCGCGCCCCAGACCCGGGAAAGAGTGGGTGCAAGTCCGACTAATAACTCAAGCCCCTCCCCCGCTACGGCACCCCCCGGCTCCCCCGACTCATTTCTAGTCCGGAGAATTTGGCGTCTACCTTTCTCCCGCTGTAGCGGTCGGTGCGTGCCGGGGATGCTTCTTTCCAACCCTGCCCTGGAGGTGGTCGCAGAACCCCAGGAGGGTGCTCCTTAGTCTGCCTGCAGCGGCAGACCCCTGCCTCGTTGTCACCTCCTCCCCTGCATCTGGAAATAAAATGACCCACCAAATGAGACGTGCAAAGCAGCTTCCTGAGAATTTGCTGTACAAGAGAGTCCCCACTGCCGCTTCTCTTTTGGCAGAAACAAAGGCAGGAGGGGAAAGGCTGATAGTGGGAAAGGGGAAGGCTCCAGCTGTGCGCTCGTCGGAAGCTGCAGGCACGGGGAAGCTGCAGGTAGATGAGAAGCCGGGCCTCCTGTGTGATCCCCCGTTAGCCGTGCCTGGCTTTCCCTAGTTAGTACTAAATTGAAAGCAAGGATACAATTAGGGAAGCTGTAAGTTATTAATCAAGCCCAGGTCAGTTGTTAACAGTAGTTATTAAGCTTCCTGGGTTATAAGGAAAGCTACCAGTCAGGCTGACTGTCTAGGTTTGTTGTAGTTAAAGGGGCTGGTTTCCTTCTGGAGAAGGAAACGGTAACCCACTCCGGTATTCTTGCCTGGAGAATCCCATGGACGGAGAAGCCTGGTGAGCTACAGTCCATGGGGTCGCAAAGAGTCGGACACGACTGAGCGACTTCATTTTCACTTTCCACTTTTATGTATGGTGGACCACAGTTCTGCCTCTCAAATAAAACACTATAAAAATGAATTATATGAAAAATGAAGTTTAATAAACAAGGTAAACTAACGCCAACGTTTTAGACTCCACAGACAAAATTACTCTTTAATATAAAGTTCATAAACACGTTCTCTGCTTACCTTGTCACAGTCCAGCACTGATTTCCGGGACACCCCTGTAAGCAGCACCTGCTGAGTGGGTTTTTTAACTCTTTGGGTTTGAGAGGAACTGTTACTGAGCCAGGTTTGTTTTGCTCAATACTCATCAAGCCAAACGCTGAGACACCAAAGTATGCAGCTGGGAGAGGGAGCACCAATCTCAAACTGCTTCCCTGAAGGCAAGAGGCTTGGGGTGCCTGGGGCTAAAAAATAAAGAGTCAAGGCGGACTGAGGCATGGGGAACGTAGGGAAAGGTGATTGGGAAAAGGTATGGGACGGTCATTATGCCCAGGTGTAATTAAGCTATAGGCTTTTGCACGTTCAAAAGATCACAGGGCAGACACACAAGCCCAGTTGAAGGGTCGGTGGTCCCATCCAGTCTTAACCAGCTCAGCTCGAAGTAGACACAGCTGACTCCAAGTTCCTACAAAACAACTCGGGCAAACATCTTATTATTACAACACAAGTCAGTGTGCCCAACAGTACACAGTGAGGCCAGACAATACAGAAATCTTAAGTGTTTGAAGCAGGGAAAGTTTTATTGCAGGGCTATGCAAAGAGACAGGTGGCTCATACCTTAAAAAGCACTTTTAGAGGGAAGGTGAGGGAGGGTCGAAGCTCGTGGAAAGCTTCTTGGTGTGGGGTCCTTTGTTCCTGCAGTTGTCTGTGCAGGTCAGGTCTCGATGTTCCTGTAAACATCTATCAAGTAGGTAACAAAAGTTATCCTGTCCTACAGTTTTTATCTAAAGGTATAACACACTTAAAGGTAACAAGACTCATAAGTAAAGCAGCATCATTACCCTGCATTTTACTTGTTCAAGGTCCCAAGGCTCCACTTTCGCCATCTGAAGTCCAGGTCCTGGCTAAGAGGAGGGGGTCCCTGTGTGGTTGTGTACCCTGCCTGGGAGCATTTGTCTAGCACCCAGTCTGGGTCCTCCTGCCAGTCCCCAGGCCTAGCTAAGGGGGCAGCTTTCAGCTGATGGTGCCCCCATAACGAGGTCCCCAGGCCCTGCCCAGCCGTCATCTCTGAGGGAGCCAGGTGTCCAGCACCCAGCCGGCCCTCAGACTCCTCAGGACCCCTAAACAGGGGACCTGGTCCTGTGGACTGAGACTCGGGGTGACCGCTGCCCCAGGGACCACCGCAATGCTGACGGTTGGCAGAGCGGAACCTTTAACAGCCGCGCACTGGCAGTCTTGCGCACGCACGAAGAACCACGTGCCAGCCCGGCCCCAAGAGGGCATCATTTGGGCCACGTGATGCTCGGAGGATGCACAGGCCTTAAAATGACCTTGAAAAGTGAAGACAGGTGAAACAGATTTGACCCGTGATTTCAGTCCACCTAAAGAGTCTTCTTGTCGCCAACAGTTGGCCTGGCGATGGTGGTGAAATGGGAGCAATTAATCTGTAGATGAGGGAGGGCTTCCTTTAACAGTTGAAGGGCACCGAAGGTACGATTCCAAAGACCTGTAGTGTTTTTAATGTGGGAATTTCTCCAAGTTCAAGTAAAGTTTCAGGTATTACATCATAGCACCGACTGAGTGATATGTGTTGGAGGTAGTTGAGAAGAACCAAGAGATATGGGGCATCAAATGCCAACTGTCACTGGAGAAGCCCAGTTGTCTATGAAGCCTCTGTTGCAAGATGGTGTCTCCTCTTTTCTTTGAACAGGGAAAGTAAGCAGGAAGCCCAATTGTGGAGAGCTCAGCTATTTTTATTCTTGGTTTTCTGTTGCCTTCCTTCTACACGTATATTAGAGAACCATTGAAGACAGAAAACTACAAAGTGTTGCTTTTTAGAAATGACTATGAAAGCTTTTATCACTGCTATACCCTTAAGAGCTCAGCTCTATGCTTTTTGAAATTTTAGGGAGAGTGAGCCTATAATTTCAAGATACCTTAAATAGCAAAATTTGAACCACGTCTTCCAAGTGCCATTCTTCATAAATCTATTTAGAATCAAGCATAAAAATCACCACCAGCAAATCATTTTCATAGCCTATATGACAACTGAACATTCTTTTTAATTTTTCAGCACTGCTTTATTATAAGACATAGGTTGCAAAAAATAATAAGCTATTTGTATTGTAAGCTGAAAAGAATGAGAATCATAGAGTAGATCTGCAGCAATCTTCTGAGGATGGCAAGAAAAATAGACATTTCAACTGCGCCTTTAGATTCGCAATCAGGTTGATGGAAACAAATAGCCCCAGGTCATTCACCTTAAAACCTAAGTAAAGAAACAAACAGTCGGCCAACCAGAGGTGTAGAATTGGTATAGAATTTAAAGGCTCAAGAGACAGTTTTCTATGACAGTTACCCTAGGGTATCCTCGAATGCACATTAATGAAGTCTCCTTTATGTACAGTTGGGAAGGTCCCCTGGAGGAGGAAATGGCAACCCACTCCAGTATTTTTGCCTAGAGAATCCCGTGGACAGAGGAGCCTGGCGGGCTACAGTCCATGGGGTCACAAAAAGTCGGACATGACTGAGCGACTAATATATATTATTTATAATAAAGAGGAGTCAGGCTTCCCTGGTGGCTCAGACAGTAAAGCGTCTGCCTGCAGTGCGGGAGACCTGGGTTCCATCCCTGGGTTGGGAAGATCCCCTGGAGAAGGAAATGGCAACCCACTCCAGTACTCTTGCCTGGAAGATTCCATGGACTGAGGAGCCTGGTAGGCAATAGTCCATAGGGCTGCAAAGAGTCGGACACGACTGAGCAACTTCACTACTACTAAAGAGGAGTCAGTCCCATGAAGGGAGCTGCTTCCCTAAGAGCCCAAATACGTACACAGCAGAGCACACAGGGGCCAAGCTCTAGAGGTGGCTAAGTCATGCCTGACTCTTTGCAGCCCCATGGACTGTAGCCCGCCAGGCTCCTCTGTCCATGGGATTCTCTAGGCAAGAATACTGGAGTGGGTTGCCATTCCCTTCTCCAGGGACTCTTCCTGACCCAGGAATCAAACCCAGGTCTCCTGCATTGCAGGAAGATTCTTTACTGACAGCTAGGAGGGAAGATCAGATAAAAGATCAGATTAGAAGCTCTCGAGAGCATCTTAGAAATCATCAGCGCAAAAGTCAGTCCACTTACGGGGTCAGCCAGCTTGTAGTGTAAGGGCTACACAGAACTCTAAAGCAGCGTGTGATGACTGAATGTGAACAGTGATGCTCCACCCTCCACCACCACCACCTTCAGTTCTCCAGCTCTGGGGGCCTAACCCTTGCTCAAGCAGTGCCTCTTCACATTAACAAGTAGAAGGAGCTTTGCTCCTTCAAGTCTTAGCTTTTAAGAATTCCACGTACTTCATCTGAACCTTGGACCTGTCCCTAACTTTTACAGTCTTTTTCTTACCTTTAAAATAGAGCCGACAGAGGTGATGACATCATAGAGGCTTTGAAAGGATGAAATGAGAAGGTGTGTGAAATGCTTAGCACGTTCCTGGGAATCATCTGCTATTAGTTAAAGGGTGACAGAACCTGGTAGCCTTGAACGGTCTATTTGCTGTGCTGTTTGCTGGTAAATGGAATGTATGGGTTTCCCAGGTGGCGCTAGTGGTAAAGAATCCGCCTGCTGAGGCAGGAGCTGCAGGAGACGCCAGTTCATTCCCTGGATAGGGAAGATCCCCTAGAATAGGAAATGGCAACCCACTCCAGTCCAATTGCTTGGAAAATTTCGTGGACACAGGAGCCTGGTGGGCTACAGTCCATGACTGACCATGCACACATACATAGGAACTAAGCCCCTTGGAGGCTATTCTTACCCGGCAGCCAGAGGGACCCTTTAAAAACAACCCTCCTCTGCTCAGTATCCTGCGCTAGTCCCCATTTGGCTCAGAGCAAAGACCAGTCCTCTCTGCATCTGGCTCCTCTTACCCTGTTGAATACTGGGGACCCTACTGTGTCAGGACCTTCTTTCATTTGTTCTTCCTTAAATGCTGTGTCCCCAGAGAGCCACAGCAGCCTGTTCCCTCACCTCAATTTTGATCAAACATTCCCTCCAAAGTCCTGTGCCAACCACCCTACCCCCAAATGGCAAACCCATTACCAGAATCTCAAGCTCCCCACACTCATCCACTCTTCCTTTCTTCCGCCGCACTGATCTTAATCTTCACAAGCAATGCAGTGAGATTTTGTGGGACTGGGAGAAGAATTTTAAAAGTCACAGGTGCACTTCATTTGAATGGATCCCTTGCCATCCTCACCCCCTTACTGCTTTGTAACCTGACTGCCCTCTGGTGGTTAATTATTCTTACTAAAACGATGAAAATAATTGCACAGAACAATCCTGCTTCAAGATCAAAAGGGACTTGGAGGTCAGCCCGTTCCATTCAATATGATGGGCCTGAGAATTAAGACTTCAGGCTACGGAAGCAGCAGAAAGTGCTGAGGGAACGGCGGTTGCATCCTTTTAAATTCACCTGTGGTAGGGCAGTAATTATCAGTTACTGTCAACCTCAACCACCTGCCCCCCCTTTTTTAAGAGCTAAGGCGATAGAGACCCAGTGAGGTTACAGCTCTAAGACGACTGTCTTCATTTTGAGCAGTAACCAAAATTAACATAGTAAAAAAAAGTCCATTAAAGCATGATTGGGGAACATATGAATTCAGGTAATTGACACATCAAATCATCTCCAAAACATCTGAAGAGGGGCAAATCTGGATGGTTCTGGAGGCTCATTTTCGCCTTCATATTGGCTATTGGGTGGAGAATTTGTTCAGCAGTTCTGTGTTAGCTAATCACATAGGCAGACACCAGTTAAAGGCCGGAGGCTCCCCTATCTGACTAGGGAGCTCCCCTTAGTGTCAGAGCAGCTCTGTGCTTCACCCCAACCCCATCTCTATAAATATGTGAAAGGTCAGGGCACAGCCCCCACACCCACCCCTCGCTTGGCTGCTATCTCGGCACAGTGCCCTTTCACCCTCTAAGCATCGCCTAAACTGTGGGGTAGGATTGCATGCGCGGCACTATTCTCTGCTTGTAAAATTGTCCTCTAATAAAGTCTGCTTTTCCCTACTGGCGGCTCAGACGGTAAAGAATCTACCTGCCAACGCTGGAAACCCGAGTTCAGTCCCTGGGTCAGGAAGATCCCCTGGGGTAAGAAATGGCAGCCCACCCCAGTATTCTTGCCTGGAGAATTCCATGGACAGGCTCTGGTGGCTACAGTCCAAGGGGTCGCAAAGAGTGGGACACGACTGAGCGACTAACACACACACAAAGCCTACTTAATTTTTTTGTTCTTTTTTTGCCTACCTTATTCTTGCATCATTTGGCTCTGGTGGTGTGGTTTCATGACCCTTTTTTGGGGATATATAATGCAATGGCAATCCACTCCAGTACTCTTGCCTGGAAAATCCCATGGACCGAGGAGCCTGGTGGGCTGCAGTCCATGGGGTCGCTAAGAGTCAGACACAGCTGAGCAACTTCACTTTCACTTTTCACTTTCATGCATTGGAGAAGGAAATGGCAACCCTCTCCAATGTTCTTGCCTGGAGAGTCCCAGGGATGGGGGAACCTGGTGGGCTGCCGTCTATGGGGTCACACAGAGTCGGACACGACTGAAGCGACTTAGCAGCAACTGTATACAGAACTGTTTTGTTAGAGGGAGGGGATATTATTTTACCTGTCAAAATGTAGCATATTATTACATAGATGTGATTATAGACTTGCTGGTATATGGAAACCCCTGGTAAGAGGTTCAGATATTGCTATGGCTTTATTTAACAAATAATGAATCCATTAACCACTGGTGATTATTTGGCCTTTGCCCTCTTTTATATTTTTCATGAATCTTTGGCCCTTTTGTGTCAAGATGGCACGTAAAGTCAGATTTTATTTTTCTTTATGCTTCAGTAGGTTGGTAGGTTGTATATTTCTAGGAACTCTTTTCTTCTGTGCTGTCAAATGTGTTGCCATATAATTGTTCATAATATTCTCTTTCATTTCTGATTGTATAATATTTGTGTCTTCTCTCTTTTACTGTTAGTCTAGCTAAAGTTTTGGCAGTTTTATCTTTAAAAAAAACATAGATCTTAGTTTTATTGATCTTTTCTACTGTTTTGCTGGTCTCTATTTCATTAATTTCTATCCTTATCTCTATTATTTCCTTTCTTCTGTTAACCTTGGATTTGTTCTGGTTTTTTGGTGTGTGTGTGTGTTTGTTTTGCTAGTCCTTTAGGTGTAAACTAGGTTTTTTATTTAAGATCTTCCTTTTTCTCAGCGTAGATCTTCATCAGTGTAAACTTCTTTCTTAGAACTACTTTTGCTGGATCTCATAGGTTTGGGTATGCTGTTTTTATCTTCATGTATTTCAAGATATTCCTTGATTTCCCTTTTGAATTCTTCTTTGACTCATTGACTATTAAGGAGTGTGTTGCTTAATTTCCATATAACTGTGCTTTTTTTTTTCTGTTTTCCTCTTGTTATTGATTTCTAGTTTCATACCACTGTGGTCAGAAAAGATTGTGGCTGGGAGATAAACCTGTCCTTCTTGTTCTGTGTCTCGGTTGGAGGCAAAGTGCCCCAAATTATTTTAAATCTTATCACTTTCTTGATTAAGTCTCCAAATTTCCACAAAAAATTTTGTTAGAAAAATAGTTTAAGAAGAAATTTACCCAAGCGACAATGCATTTGATAAGGCAGCCTGAGCAGCATGGAAGAAGGCCATAGCGCCTGAGCCCTGTTGCCTGCAGCGGTAGGTGAGGCCACTGTGGAGGGAAGGACATTTGAGCCGAGTAGTATTTTTGTAGAAATGAGGGTATTTTTGACAAAACAAACAGTACCCACTAACCACAAAGGAAATGACAGTGTGTCTGTGGAGAATGGGAGCTGGCCTAATGTTGAGGCAGTCCCAGCGCAGGCTGGAAAAGAATTTCCAGATACAAAGCATTTCAGATGGGAGTGAGTTGATTAAGAACAGAGAGCAGAGATAACGTGGGCACAGAAAGCACAGTGAGCCGATCTCCCGACAGACCAAGGAGGGTCGACAGTTTTCATGGGTTAATAGCCAAGTTTTAAAGCCTCAAGACAAAGAAAATTCCTGCTGGAAGGTTTGCGTTAGATGATTGATTGGTTGGAGCGCTATAGAATGTTACTGGAGTGGGCATTTTTGCCTAATTGGGGGTCAGGAAGTTTGTAATGATCTGGGGTCTTTGGCAACGGGTACAAAGGGTCAGCTTCAGAAGTCAGCTTCAGAGGTGGCCTTGGGGGCAGGACTCAAACCGAGGTGGTTGTGTGGGTGCCACAAGGGATACGGCTTGAGGGCAGGAAGGGTCAGATGGAGAAGGTCCAAGAGCTGGGACCAAGTGTGGCCAGATGAGAAAGATTTGGTAACCAAGGGCGTCAGAGACCTGGAGGGGGAGAGAGCTGGAGGCAGGAGGGCCTCTCTCTGGAGGTGCAGAGCAGCTGAGGATCGGAGGGGCCACAGCTAGCCTGGGGCTCGAGAGTGAACCTGGATACGGGAGCGTGAGGAAGCAAAATGAGGGGATCAGCCAGGAGCAGGTTGGCCAGCTGGCCACACTTGCTTGCAAATCGGCAGAGCTTGAGGCAACACAAGTCTGCATTTGATGGAAAGTCCAGAAGCAGATATAGACTCTCTGTGTGCGTGCTAAGTCGCTTCAGTCTTGTCCAACTCTTTGAAACCCCAAGGACTATAGCCCGCCAGGCTCCTCTGCCCATGGGATTCTCCAGGCAAGAATACTGGAGTGGGTTGCATGCCATATGAAAATGCAAAGCTGTGAGGTTAAAGGCACCATGAAGAACAAACTCCAGGACATTCAATCAAGTCCTGCACAAGGTACAGAAGGACAACCCCCCCACCCCAAGGTGAGGTGTTGCCAGTCTTCCGCAGTGAAAACTCTGCTCAGTGCAATTCTCAGGAGAAACAGCAGAGGGCAGCAAGAGCAGGTGGCTGGGATACTTTTCACTCTGAGCTGAGGGGAACTTCATGCCTAAGCAGCTGTTGGGATTCTGCTGGGTTTCCGCCAAGGTCCAGTTTTCCAGGGGTTGGGGAAGGCAAGATGGACCCCCACTTGTCAGGCAGACCACAGATCTATCTTCATGTCGATGGAAAGGTTGAGCATCCTTCAAGTAAAAAGAGTCATACCTACATGCATTGCGCACCTCATGTTCTGAGAGCTGTATGCATCCTATGTCCAATAACTAGTATTTTTAAAAAAGGAAGCAATTGGTGTTATTATTACCTTCCATATCTTATAGGAGAAGGCAATGGCACCCCATTCCAGTATTCTTGCCTGGAAAATCCCATGGACAGAGGAGCCTGGTGGGCTGCAGTCCATGGGGTCGCTAAGAGTCAGATAGGACTGAGCAACTTCACTTTCACTTTCATGCATTGGAGAAGGAAATGGCAACCCACTCCAGTGTTCTTGCCTGGAGAATCCCAGGGACGGGGGAGCCTGGTGGGCTGCGGTCTATGGGGTCGCACACAGTCGGACACGACTGAAGCAACTTAGCAGCAGCAGCAGCATATCTTATAGAAAATAAATTCAAGTGGATGCAACTTGTAAAGGGTTGCTATCTGGCTCTAGAATCTGCACACTTAACCTACATGGTGTTAACCTCTGTGAAGAAGTACTGGTGTGTGTGGGTATGGGGGCAGGGGTGTGTGTGTGTGGTGTCTTTGCTCTTTGGTGCATAGTTTTTGTCAGCTGTTTAGATTTAGGGTAAGGTGAGGAACTTGCAGGTATTTTTGATCTTTCTTATTAAAATCCTGTAAGGCGGTAACAAGACTGCTGGACCAGAATGACTTTAAGGGTGGTCCTCAGACCAGTGCTGGTCCGCGGACTGTGCGTGGTCTGCAGCCTGGTAAGTACAGCAATTCAGAGCATACCCTCAGACACTGACACCAGTCTGAGAGAGTCGTTTTACGCCTGTTGAATCTACTACTAAAAATTGAGGGCTTGTATTTGTATGTCTTTTTAATTTCATTTTCATTTTATATTTCATATTTCATTTTATAAGTAACTCATATTTATTGCATTTGAGAAGACATAAGTCCACAACAGATACGAATTTTTAAAAACACAACTGGTTTTTTGCCACAAGACTGCATGAGAGCACTGGAGTTCATAACACAAGCATAAAAGTCTGTAGGATTTTAGATCTGTTCCTTTTACCCGGAGAAATGAACACACAGCACAAGGATTAAAACATGGAACATGGAGGAGTTATTCCGGTAAATGCTCCAACAGCTCCCCTGATGGTCATGATTAAAATATAATGAAGAAGGCGGAGGCAGAAGTAAAGGAGGGAGGAGAATAATGAAGATGGAGAGAAGGGGGGAGGAAAAAGCTTAATAAGACTTTTATTATTAAGTCTTATTAATGAGGAACAGGATCCTCCCCATTTCTGATAATGACCCAGGAAAAACACAAAATTATAAAGAAACAGATGGCGCGTGGGATCTTTTTGTTCAACACCTGCCCTTAGGTGTTGCTGAAGCATCTTTCACACGTACATTTGATACAGCAAAAGATCCAGACATCTATGAAATAACCAGGTTTCACGCCGATTTATTCCTAGTCACCTATCACGAAAAATACTTGGTTTTCAGGTGAAAGAAGAGTTCTTGGCCTCTTTCAAGCTTCAGCATCAAGCAGTTGCTGTCTAGGAATGTGGGGGAGAAGAGTTCCAGGAGAAGTGGCATTTCTCAGAGGAAAACACAGACAGAGACAAACAAGAGCTTTTTAAGGCAGACATAACACTTTTAAATGGCGCCATGGAATGTGTTAGAGGGAAAGAGGGAGAAAACAGTGTCCTTTGTTCACTGGCAGATGTCTTCCTTCTTTAAGGAGATCAAGGGGGAAAGTGCTCAGCTCTGCCCTGACTCGGGAGTACCTGCCCGGACTTGCAGAGAGAGACACCCATCCATATCATATGATTTGCAAGAAGTCAGAGTTAGCAATGACTTGGAGGTTTGAGCCTGAGCACCTGCAAGAATGGGGAAGAGGGCAGGTAGAGGCTTGGGGGGAGAATCTGGACACTGGCCAATTTTGGACCTAGTGATTCAGAGATGTCTCTCAGACATCCAAGCGGCAATGTCACGTAGATGATCGATCGCAAGTCTGGAGATGTCAGTGAAGCTCCTCTCAGCTCCAAATCCACTTTTCAGTGTCTGCTCTGTGATAATGGAGCTGAACCCTGTAAACATTTTTATTTTGCTCTCCGGCGTGATACTGAGTGTTCTTAGCAGAGAGCCCTGGCAGGACGCTGCATCAACACCACCACCACAAAAGGGTTTCTTCTGCTGCTTTTGGTGAGCGTTTCTGAATGGTAGCTTGCACTGTGTGTGCCATCTACAGAGCTCGGCTTCTGCAGCGGATGACAGCCAGTGCCAGCGCCTGGCAGGCAGCGGCACCAGACACCCTCTCACGGATGGCTTCCTCCAGGGCCGTTTGGTGCAGCTCTGCCTCTGTTTACATAGTACTGCTGATATATTGGTGTCACCTGGCAACCATTTCCCCATCTTCCCTCAGCCTCCTAATCTCATCACTCACTGTTAAGGACGGAGGGTGAGAGGGAGAGAGAAAACACTTGCCTTGTTTTCTGGGAAGAAGAAAGTGAGCATACCAAAATAAATAAATAAGCAACCGACTCAGGAAACACTCTCTCCATCCTGGCTCGCTCTGCTGTTTTTTCTTTTTACAGGAGTCTTTACATCAGCATGGGCTTCCCTGGTGGCTCAGAGGATAAAGCGTCTGCCTACAACGTGGGAGACCCAGGTTCAATCCCTGGCTTGGGAAGATCCCTTGGAGAAGGAAATGGCAACCCACTCTAGTACTCTTGCCTGGAAAATCCCATGGACTGAGAAGCCTGGTAGGCTACAGTCCATGGGGTCGCAAAGAGTCAGACACGACTGAGCAACTTCACTTTCACTTACATCAGCATGGTGGGGTGGACGAGCCCCGTAAAGATTCATCGCAGGCTGGTTGTTGTACCATTTGTGCAGGGTCGGGGAAAAAAAGTGGGGGTTGGGAAAAGGAGTCGGGAGGAAAGGTGAGCAGCTAAGGAGAAGTGAAAAGAAACAGAGGTCCGTGAACGTGGGAGCACTGGGCTGAACCTGCAAAGCGGGCTGCCCTCCAGATGGACTTCTGAGTGCCCACTGGAGCACTACAGGGCAAAGAAAGAATGCAAATCACCATAGTGCTTCCTTTTTGGCATCTGTTGTCTGAGTAACAGGTCCTTTTAGACTTGACTCATATCTGTAAATAGTACAAAAATACAAAATTGACTAGCTCACAATCTGGAGTTGGTTCATCCTGGAGGAAGTAAAATCAAACATTAATATTAGCAACTCTATGCTGAAGAGCAGTTCCAACCTTTTAAAAGCTCTTAGAATCTAAGATAATTTGGGGTGGGGGGAGGAGCTGGGAAAGACTTTAAGAGACTATCAACTAGCCCTCTGACTTGAAGAAAGGAAGGAATTTTGAATCTAGTTTGAGAGATGAGGGAACTGAGCCCTAGAAAGATGAAAGATTTAGCTTTACTGAAGTCCAGCAGCAAGTGAGGTGGAGCAGGGCTTAGAAATCCAAGCGTCCCCTTCGGACAATGCTCTGTCTTCCCTCCTGTGGTCTCTTTGGCTGACCAGTGATCACGATGAATTACGAGGAATGAATTCCTTCTGTGCTGGGAGGAGGGCGTGGGGGATAGACAGGTGGTCACCCACAAGGGTGAAATCTACAAGGAGAGCAGCAGGAATGGTTCTTGAGCCCCACCTGGCCATTAGAATCACTCGAAGAGCTGTGATTGGGTCCTCCGGCAGGTGAGTTAAATCAGAACCTTGGGATGATGGGTTGCGCGGGGGAGGGGGTGATTCTAAGATGCGGCGGAGCTGAGACCCATTGTCTAGAACCGTGATGCTTAATGGAAATAATGGAAAACAAAGAGTCACCGAGGGCTGCGAGGCAGGGAGCATGCCCCACACTGGCCTGGAGGGCTTGCTGGGCTCAGGCCCAGTGTTTCTAGGGTGTGGGATGGGACCGAGGAGTTGTGTTTTTAACAAGCTCCCCTCCCACCCTGTGATGCTGCTGAGTCAGGGAATATACTTTGAGAACCACTGCTCTACGGGTAACTCTCCCTAGCCTGAGCGAGTCTGTTGTACCCCCTAGAGTGGGCTCAGGGAACACAGGACAGGAACAGGGTGGTTCTGATTTAAAATCCCAACAAAAATGATCACAGAGCTCCCATCGTAGTTGGTATCATCTCTCAGGAGTCCTGCAGAAAAATGCTGCCAACTAGCAACCCAGAATATACAAAGCAGAATTGAATGCCGATTACATTTCTTCCCTTAGCTGAAAATCAAGTCTCTTGAAACATCCTAGAACTAGTTAATTTTCAGAAGATAGTGCTAAAATGGCTAGAAATGGCCTATTAGGCACCCAGGCAAGCCAGCAACCGGGAGAAAGGGCTTTATCTCACAAATCCCAGCTTGCCAGGAGGATGCCTTTTGACCTCCGTGGGGCTTGCCCTGACTCCTTTACTTCACCTTATGGCCAGGACCTCAGTCACAGAATGAGGGCTGAGAACCGTGTGATCTCAGAGGAAAGGCAGCAGTGAAATGAAAACCCCATGGATGGGGCCAGCCTTCCAGCCAGACCTCTGTACCCCCACAGATTCTCTGTCTTGAAGATGATCTATGCCAGACCAGGCGAGGCCACAGTGGCTCACGGAAAGGACGTGTGCACTGGTAAAAGCCTGATAGAGGGGGCACGTGCAATAGAGTTCATGACGGGTGGACGGGCAGTGCTGGGGGCATCGTGGGGTGGTCGGGAGGAGTGACGCCCGACAAGACCTTCCAGAGAAGCAGGTGTTAGGAATGACATAGGGAGTCGAAAGTTGAAAAGCATCTCCAATGAAGTTACAAGTTCAGGGCCACGCCTCACCAAACCAAAGCCTCCTTCTCCAAAATGTTGAAATGCTGGTGTCCGCAGCGACTCGGTCAAGCCCTCCAGGGAGGGACAGAGCAGTGGGGAAGCCCTCCTCTTCACTAGAGCCACCTGGCAGCAGGACCTACTGATGAGGCTGGGTCAGACTCCCAGAGCCAGGCCACCTGAGTGTGGGAAGGAGGCACGGAGGCTTTTACAATAAAAACGGGAGTTCAAGTGATCCCTTCACGGGAGAGACAATGATTTGGTGCCTCAGTGACTCCTCCAGGTGACTAAAGCAAGTTGTGTACCTTGGTACCCTAAGTCCGTCTGTAGCCAAGGCAACACTTCCCATGGCCTTGATGTCACACCACTGGATGGAGCCACTGGGAGAACCTGCCTGGGGTGACCGGTCCATGAGGCTGTGCTCCAGACCAGCTCTTGTTCCCTCTGATCTGAACTGCTCCAGTGTCCACGAATCAATGGGAGTACCTTAAACCCTACAGATCCCCCACATGGTGCTGAATTTCAGAGCATATAAAACTAAGATCATGGCATCCAGTCCCATCACTTCATGGCAAATAGATGGGGAAACAATGGAAACAGTGAGAGACTCTTTTGGGGGGCTCCAAAATCACTGCAGATGGTGACTGTAGCCATGAAATTAAAAAACACTTGCTCCTTGGAATAAAAGCTATGACCAGCCTAGACAGCATATTAAAAAGCAGAGACATTACTTTGCCAACACAGGTCTATCTAGTCAAGGCTATGGTTTTTGCAGTAGTCATGTATGGATGTGAGAGTTGGACTATAAAGAAAGCTGAGCACCAAAGAATTGATGCTTTTGAACTGTGGTGTTGGAGAAGACTCTTGAGAGTTCTTGGACTGCAAGGAGATCCAACCAGTCCATCCTAAAGGAAACCAGTCCTGAATATTCATTGGAAGGACTGATGCTAAAGCTGAAACTTCCGGGATGATCCAGGGAGATGATATGGGGTGGGAGGTGGGAGGGGGCTTCAGCACTGGGAGATTGTGTACACCTGTGGCCAATTCATGTCAATGTATGGCAAAACAAATACAGTATTGTAATGTAGAATAAAGTATTAAAAAAAATAAAGCTGAAACTCCGATACTTTGGCCACCTGATGTGAAGAACCGGCTCAGTGGAAAAGACCCTGATGCTAGGAAAGATTGAAGGCAGGAGGAAAAGGGGACGACAGAGGATGACTTGGTTGGATGGCATCACTGACTCGATGGACATGACTTTGAGCAAGCTCCGGGAGTTGGTGAAGGACAGGGAAGCCTGGAGTGCTGCAGTCCATGGGATCGCAAAGAGTCGGACACGACTGAGTGACTGTACTGAACCAAACTTATCTGAATAGGCTCCTTGTGAAAAGGCTTTTTCCGAACCCTTTAGCCGGGTGAAGGATGTCAAAACGCCACTGAAAAAAAATACGAGGAAGCGTTAACGTAGACTCTGGGGCTTTTTTGCAACCAGGCTTGAATTGTTTCACAAGCCCTGGCCTCATTTCCGCAAAGCTTTCAACACAGAGGATGAAAGGCATTCCAGAGCTGAAAAGGATTCGGTCACCACCAGAGCCTGGGCTTTCCGTGGCCATGCCAGCTGTCTGCTGACTTCTGACAGGATTAGGAGAGAAACTTTCATCCTCTCTCACTCTGGTAACAGGCACCTGTGGAAAGGGAGCTTTTGCTTCTGAAAAGAAATAAGGACAAGGGGACTCTGGATGGCAGCAAAGAGGCAAAAAGGAGGAGGCGTTTCCAAGATGTCGAGCTAGCCGACCTGAGGGGCGGTGGGAGAGGAATGGGGGGGCTGCAGCTCCATTACCTGGGGAGCTTAAACTTTTTTTTATATATTGTGGTTAAATATACGTGCTGTGCCCAGTTACTCAGGCATGTCTGACTCTTTGTGACCCCATGGACCCTGGGTTCCTCTCTCCATGGGATTTTTTTAGGCAAGAAGCAGGTAGCCATTTCCTCCTCCACATGACCTTCCTGACCCAGGGATCAAACCCGTGTCCCTTGCATTGGCAGGTGGACACTTTGCCACTGGGCCACCAGGGAAGCCCCGACAAAACACAGAATTCACCATCTCTAAGTGGGTGGGTCAGTGGTTCTCAGAAATTCACATGATTATCTAACCACCACCATCTGTCTTCAGAGCTTAAAATTTTTTAGTTAGAATTTTTCATGTAGATTTTTTTCAACAAAGCCATGAAAAAGAATGAAGTCAATGATACAGGCTACTGTGGAAAGAGGTCAAAAATACATTAAGAAAAAAAGAACACGATGCCACCGTGTGTATAGCACACATAATCTTGGTGTATGTATTGGGATAATTCCAGAGAAATATATAAACTGTGAATAGGTTTTTGTTTAGTTGCTAAGTTGTGACTAACTCTTCTGCAAGCCTGTAGACTGCAGCCCGCCAGGCTCCTCTGTCCATGGGATTTCCCAGGTAAGATTACTGGCGTGGGTTGCCATTTCCTTCTCCAGGGGAATCTTCCTGACCCAGGGATCAAACCCATGTCTCTGTATTGGCAGGCAGCTTGTTTACCACTGAGCCACTGGGGAAGCCCTGTGAATGGGGATTACCTCTAAAAAGTGGATGAGGGCCTTGGATGAAACGGATTTTAACTTTCATTGTATAATACCTCCTTGAACAGAGTGGGCTATTTAATAGATGCCTGTGTCATTCACATTTTTAAAAATCTCTTCTGCCCCCAGACCAGTTCAGGTGGTTTTTGGTGCAGGGAACCCTTCTGGTTCTGATGCTCTGCTCTGTTTGGGAAACAGGGCTTTGAAGCAAGAACTTCCTAAAGACAAGGGTTTAGACACCCAGAAGGGGTCTTCAGATTTCAGAGCATCTCTTTTCAATTAATTGTGTATTGTTTAAGTCATATTCAATAACCATGGAAAAATTTTATAGTTGAGAATAAGGGCCACGCCAAGGCAATTTCTGCCACACACACGGGTTCTCAACGTTTTCGTGTCTCGCATATCTTTGGCAATCTGGTGAAGCCGATGGATCCCTTTTGGGGATAATGTGTTTAACCCCCGGAATAATGCTTTTGAATGTATAAAATAAGGTACCTATGGCTACAAAGTAACAAATTACATTGTCATAGTTATCCCCCCAATTTTTAAAACTTGTGATAGACCAAGGGATGAGCTTTTTATTGAAGTATTATTAATAAAAAGATCTGGTGATAGTCTAATGATTTCCATAATTTTAGAGAAGTGATGAGGATACATGGTATTTCAAGATATCTGCAAAATCCAGGGATGAGATCTGAAGATGTGATCCTTAGTGGGGGTAAAGTCACAGGCACTGCTCATCCAACTGGAATTTGGTGCCACAAGTGAAGATGAAGCCAAGCCTCAGTTAGAGTTAGTGGAGATGAAGGTGCATTTTGCTGATTTGGTTTGGGTTTTTTTTCTTTCTATCCAAGTTCAAAGACTCTGGCCCAACTGGAGGATGAAGGGAGAGCTCAGTGGACAGGGAAAGAGTCCAGCTGGGGAACGAGCGCAGGCTGGGAAGGGCTGAGACACAGCCGGAGGAGGGAAAGGAATCAGCCTTTGCCTGGATGTCCCCGTCCACATGACGAGACCCAGGACAGATCTGAGGACTGAGGTGGGGCTCAGGACAGCAGAGGCCAGGCTGGGCGCAGCTGATGACTGTCAGTCCTGCGGGAGCAAGTCTGCTCCCCCGGGGGATTGTTTTCAGAAAAGCTCCAGCGGGAGAGGAGAAAGCAGGCTGTAGTGATGGCCTGGTGGGCAGGGTCTCTGAAAGCTGAAGGGATGAGAGATTCTGTGTGTTCAGAAAAAAAAAGAAAAAAAGGCTATCTGGAAGATTCCTGAATGTGTCAAAGGACAGGGTGAAAGGGCAGCTGGTGAATCCTTGAAAACTTCAGGTTTGAGGCGGGGGGGCGTGAGGATTGCAAACAGGTAAAGCAACATGAGCGGAGGAAGGGATGCAGGGTGCACTTGGGGTCTGGGGCTCACTTAACACAGAGGCTGGTATGGAATTTGTTCCAGCAAATGCTGGCTGTTGGATCGCCGTGCACAGCTCCGAAAGTGAGTCAGCCGGACGCTGCCAAGTTCTGTAAGAATTCCGCCCTCGTGCTTTCTCATCCGCTGTCCTCCTCCTCATCCAAGCTGTTCTCAGAGCACAGATCAGGCCTGTCAGCCACAGAGCAACCGCGTTTCAGATATCTCATGTACCCTTTACTTATCTCCAGAACTTTCCATATCTCAAATGCATGCCTCTGACCCGTCTCCAGTTCTTCCCTCCTCTCTCTTTACCCTCGGCATCAATATCCACTCTTGCTTCTGCCCTGTATTCCCCCTGTTGCCCAGCCAATCCCATAACCCCAGTTCCTTCTCCTTTTCCCCCATACCTCCCCACCCACTTGCTTCCTCAGTGATCCAGGCTTCTTAGCATCTCACAGCCTACGCAGACCTGCTTGTCCCAGGCTGACTTCCTTCTGCTTCACGGCAGAGCCTGAGTGCCAAGGCAGATCCCTGAGTTCAGCACCATAAGGGGTCCGGTGCTCCAGGCTCGCCCGTTAGCCACCGCATCCCCGACAAGCAGCCTCAGAAGGTCTGGAAAGACAGCAGGGCCTCTGGCCTTGCTTCCCTGCCTGTAGTTTCGCCAGCTATGACGCCTGCCTGGTCTCTGGTTTTGAAGAGTCTGGAGTGACTCCCTAGGCGGCTTCAAGCAGCTCTGGTCTGGCTTCTGCCCGGTTTAGACCCCGCAGCGCACTCTAAAAGGGAGGTAGAGACTTTGGGGGGCAAATTGCCAGACTGGGGACTCCCTGGGGCCTCGTGGGCTTGTAGACATCATCTCCACACCCACTGCAGCTGCCCATGGCCCTCTTAGGGTTCCTCCTCCCCAGGGTGTTCTTCTTCCAAGGCGCTGATGGCCAGTGATGAATGGGTCAGAGACAATGGGACTTCCGAACGTGTACACCCCAGAGGGTAATTCTGGGATTGAGCCCCATCCATGTACACATCATCAATCAAGAAAGGAATGAATCTGTAACTGCCTAAGAAGTCACTTCTAAAGTTAGTCCTTCATCCTCCCTTGTGGCTGGGAGAGTCTGGTTGGACCCCAGGTGATCACAATCTGTGTAACTTTAAGAGAGAAAGGTGCTCCCTGCCTTGGGGCATTTCTGAAGGAAGTCCAACCAGCAGCTTAGATGTGAGTTCCTCCTGCAGGGCTGTGCTTGGGCCACAGCAAGCCTGCGGTGGACATCCTAGTGCAAGCCACCTCTCAGCAGTTCAGCAGCTGGAGACTCAGGGATAGGATTCAAAAGGAACCTGACCTTGAATGAACAAGGCAAAGAGTTCTGAATGTTTCGCATCCGCTTCTTTGTCAAAGTTTTGGTTCAAGTAAGCTGTCACGCTGTCTTAAGTGGTCGTAACATGGCTCAAACTCTGAGGTGGTGTCTGGGTCCATTTCTATTCTCTGCACCTCCCGGCCAACTTCCAGCAGAGGGCACTGCTACTGACCGGTGCATGCAGGCACTGGCTAGGAATATCTCTCCAGGCAGAGGGATCTTTTCTGCTTAGGCAAGATTGAGGTTACGTGTGGGTTGATAAAGGGCTTCCCAGGGGTCACTACTGGTAAAGAACACTCCTGCCAATGCAGGAGACGTAAGAGGCGTGGGTTCAATCCCTGGGTCAGAAGGATCCTCTGGAGGAGGGCATGGCAACCCACTCCAGTATTCTTGCCTGGAGAATCCCCATGGACAGAGGAGCCTGGAGGGCTATAGTCCATAGGGTTGCACAGAGTTGGACGTAACTGAAGTGACTTAGCATGCACACAGGAAGATAAAATGGGAGCATACAACTTAGAGTGAGGTGGAATCGTTATTTTTTCATTTCTATACAAACTTCTGCATACTTAGTAGATGCGTATTTTATTCTCGTAACAATTGTAGCAGTCATCCTGTGTTCCAGGTTGTATCACACAAACTTGTCACTGCTGCTGCTGCTGCTAAGTCGCTTCATTTGTGTCCGACCCTGTGCGACCCCACAGACGGCAGCCCATTGGGCTCCACCATCCCTGGGATCCTCCAGGCAAGAACACTGGAGTGGGTTGCCATTTCCTTCTCCAATGCATGGAAGTGAAAAGTGAAAATGAAGTCGCTCAGTCGTGTCTGATTCAGCGACCCCATGGACCGCAGCCTACCAGACTCTTCCGTTCATGGGAGTTTCCAGGCAAGAGTACTGGAGTGGGGTGCCATTGCCTTCTCCGAAACTTGTCACAACAGGCACTAAAAATACACAAGATTAAAGAAGCAGAAGGTAAAAGCAGAAAATGGTTCTGTGTGTGTGTGTGAGTGTGTGTGTGTGAGTGTGTGTGTGTGAGTGTGGTGGGGCAGCGGGGGAATGGGAGGCCGACAGGCACAGGGGGACAGAGATCTCTTTGTTTGATCCATCAACTACAACCTGAATGACTTGCAATGTAATTGCAACTATTGTTTTTAAACCACAGTCCAGAGACTATGAAAGCGCTGTGATCACATCCTGTGGTTCGGTAGGACACAGCATAATCCCGTTTCTGTAACAAGAAATAAGCTTATATTGAGAGAAACCAGCATCACAAAGAAAATCCAAACCTGTGAAGGAACAACTTGCTCTTGGATTGAAAATGTACATAAGTGCTCAGGAGCGTGGAGTCTTTCACCAGGGTTGGTTCCCAGGCCATGTGGCTAGAAGCAGCTCAGAGAACTGGACCCCACGGCACAGTAGTTTACAGCTGGGCACATGGCACTTGCAGCTTTGAGAAAGAAGTCCCTCTCACTGCCTTTTCAGAACCAATCTCAGACTTGCTGCACTGCCCGAAGCATGAGACGTCACGCGTGGATCGTCAGGACCCATGCGAACACAGGCATTTGCTGCACCTTTTTGTCTTAATGGATGGGCTGTGTTCTGAATGCATTAACATCACTACCTGCTCGTGAAGAAATGAACAGTGAGATCTCAGCTTCTATTTCTTCCTATTTCCTGTTTTTTTTGTGAAGGGAAAGCATGGACCAGAAGAATTACCTGTGTGTTCTCTAAGACAGTAAAGGGTGGAAAGCCCAGCCTAGCCACGAGAGACCTCATCCACACAAATCTCAGATTCGGCTGACCTCAGTCCACGATGGTGGCCCTTAAATGCTGCTAAGAACAAAGCAAAGATGCTCTCGTAAAGAGTCAACGGAGCCTGTTTGAATGTGTCTTGTTGAGCGTGGTGGGAGGTGTTAGGTTAAGATCTTGGTAAGTCAGAGAATCCTAGAATTTGCTCCCCAGTCTGAGGTCTCTGTTGTCATCTTGTTTGCCTGGTTTGGGCTTTCTCACTCACTCTCTCACACACACACACACACTCCGAGTGGCCTTAGGCAGGTTATTTCCCTTCCATGTCCACGTTTTCAAAATTAGAACCAGGATTTGAGCCAGATGTTCCAAAGTGCCTCCAGTTCTAACTTCCAATACATCCACCATCAAAAAAAGCAGAGTGGATTCCACTGTCAGTCTCATGGGTGCTGACACCAGAACAGATCCCCTCTCCCTGACTAGACACACGCCCACACCCCAGATGCACCATCATCAGTCCCAGCCCCATTCTTGCTTCACAGCCCACAGTTCGACCAGGCACCTAGCTTATCAGCTAGAGGACCCGCGTCTAATAAACAGTAAAGCAGCTGGAGTTACATCTTCTCTTCAATCTTTATTTGCTACTTCCATTCCTTATTCCCACCAACGTCAATTGGGGAGGACAGCGGGAAGCCACATTTGAAGTGGCACATGCCAGCTGGCTGGGTGATGGTAAGCCGTGGCCCCCAGAGCATCGCAGGCATAACACGGGCATCAGGCCCGGAGCACAGACTGTTCACCCCGAGGGCCTGGGAGGGAAGGCCACCACCCACAGCAGTTCAGCTTGTAAAACACTAAGAACAGTTGCATTCATTGTCTTTTTTTTTTTTTTTGCTTTAATAATAAAAAAAGAAAACCCAAACCTTCTATAATTTATAAGCTATGTTTTGCTATCTACATTATATATAAAATATAGACTCTGTTTACTTTATAACGCACATCTTTTCCCCTTGATAAATAGCTCTTTAAAATATCTAGTTTACATGCCTTGACTTTTCATAGATACGTTTTTTATACATATACATACATATATACTCATGTTTATAAAACACAATAAATACATACTCAACACTGACAACCAAACAGATGCAATTTTGGTTAAAAAATAAAAAACAGTAAAAGCACCAGGCAACAAACAGAAAGCCATAATCACTAGAAACTTCTGCCTTCCCTGGGCAAGGCACAGGGCCAGAATACTAAACACGGCTGGACGCCGGACAGAGAAAAGGGCAGCAAAGGAACAGGGTAGGTCGCCAGCTTGGGTTTTGTTTCCCAGCTGGGGCAAGAATTACCAAGCAGTCATTGGGTTTATGGGGAGAAACCTCAGGGCTCCGCCAATAGCAACATAGGCCTTGTGACGGCTGCAGGGGCCAGCAGAGACCCAGGCGGGGAAAGACTGCGGACACCAGCGTTGCTCTGGGGACCCTGTTCACACCACCCCCGCACGCTCGGCTGCCACGCCAAGCACGGAGCCCCTACCCGTGACATGGTCTCGTCATCCCTCTACTCACTATTGCCGTGCACAGACGAGGGCAACGGAGTCAAGTGGTGCGGGGCTGTAGGAGCCTGACTGAGAGCCAGATGCTCGGGTGGCCCTCTCAAGGGCTCCAGCAAATTGGAACGCGATGCGGCAGAGAAAAAGTCAGTAGGCCACCACCTGCTGCTGAAACTGGTATGGTCGCTCAGGTCTGCGGCGCTTACTGACTTCACCTCCAAACTCGGACGACACCACTGAGCCCATTGCCTCTGAGAGCAGCACTGAAGGCTTGTGCACCTCTTGGGAGAAGTCCTAATGGCCAGTTCAGGGTTGTCCCCTCGAACCTGGGGCGCTGCCCTGCGTGATTCTCTGCCGGGGCTGCGGCAGGCTGGGCGGGCACCTGGGGGCTGCAGACAAGCATTGTCTCATTACCTGCCTCACTGTCCCCAGAGGGAACTGAAGTGCGGGGCTCTGAGAGTTGATTTTAAAAAGAGAAACTCTCCAGGGTTGTGGCCTCTGCCCCGTGACCCGCAGGCTTTGGAAGCCTGAAAACGGAGAGACGGTGGTGAAACAGGAGTCCTAAGCTGGTCCAGGCCTAGATCTGGACCCATGGGGCGGGGCCTAGGAGAGATGACCTCAGGGAATCTCAGAGGTGAGCATCTGAATGCATGTTCCCCATTCTCGCCAGACACAATACAAATTATAGACCATTGTTCACATTACAGTCACAATGGGAAATTCTAAACAGCTGTCTTTTGACTACATTTGAGACATAATTTTTAAGTGAATTCAGCTTAAGAGCTCAGGGAATACAGTCAGCTGCAGGCCCCGGTTCTCACTGCAACTCTCCTACAAACTAGCCCTGGGACCTCGGGCAAGTCGTGTCACTGCTGTGGGCCTCCCCCTCCCCATCCGAGAGCTCTGAGATGCTGCAGGAGGCAGGATGGGACTCTGAGTCAGAAAGCTAGGGTTTCAGTCCTGGCTGAGAAGTGCCATATTCAGTTCCTTTTTTTTTTTTTTTTTTTACATTACTTAGCCTCTGGGGGTGCTAGAGAAGACTCTTGGGAGTCCCTTAGACAGCAAGAAGATCAACCAGTCGATCCTAAAGGAAATCTACCCCAAATATTCATTGGAAGGACTGGTGCTGAAGCTCCAACACTATGGCCACCTGATGCCAAGAGCTGACTCATTGGATAAGACCTTGATTCTGGGAAAGACTGAGGGCAGAAGGAGAAGGGGGTGACCCGAGGACAAAATAATTGGAAGGCATCATCAACTCAACGGACATGAGTTTGAGCAAACTCAGGGAGATAGCTAAGGACAGGGATGCCTGGTGTGCTGCAGTCCATGGGGCTGCAAAGAGTTGGACATGCGCTAGCAACTGAATATCAACAACCGCCTCTTGGGGGTTCAAAAGGAACTACTGAATATATTGGCTCTGAAGTCCCTTCAGTTGCAGCTGGAGTTACTTTCTCCCCAGGTACCCCTACCAATGCTGAATTTCCCCCATTCCGCCATACCCACCAGGATAAAAGTGATGCAATTAGAAACCTCATCTTTGACCACAGTTCCAATTCCACAGCTGCGGCTATGGGACAAGATCAAGGATTAAGAGAGTCTAAAGGTACAGATGCCATGCACAGCTAACATCCAAGTCAGATGCACTGTCAACACCCCGCTCCCTGAGAAGAGACATTTTCCTATGTTACTAGGATCAGCAAGAGCACAACCCTGTAATAATCAGCCAACAACTTCTTAAAAGTCCCCAGCTCTGCGGTTGGCTTCATCGCCTGCCATCAAAATCAACTTAGGAGGTTAATTTTAAAAGAAGCTGAGTGATATTTCCAGTTTGAAAGAGGAAGAAAAATCAACTCTTCTATTTGCAGCTCTACAAGGAAACTTCTGGCAGAACAGCAAATGTGACACCCAGCTCCTTGGGGAGGTGTCGACAGCCACAGAGGGGAGCCCCACGCAGGGCACAGTGTCGGGTCACTGTGGCCCCACAGTCCCCGACAGGGTTCAACAAGGAGTGCTTTCTTGCCCAGCAAAGCTGCAGAGGTGCACACCTTCCTTCGTGGGAGACCATGAGGTTTGGAGAAGGAAGGTTTTTGG
>SJYF01000323.1:6841580-6854191 GCA_006410515.1 Procapra przewalskii
ATATAGTTTTATTTGTAAAATTAAAATATTTAAATATAAAATGTTCTATTAAAGTACACAATACGGGTTTTACATATAAAATATATTTTGTCCAAAGTTATCTTATATGTAAAGTGTTTTACATATTTTTATTTGTAAAATATAATTTTTATTAAAAATATGTGTAGTGAAATACTTTATCTGGACAGAACTGGAATAAAGATGAAATCATGGCCAACGTGAGTCGGATAAAGTATGAGGAAGAATTTCTTAATTGCATACTTCAAAAGTCTAAGTTTTTACCTGTCTCTCCTACAACCATCAACAAAGGCTTATGTTTTGTGTGTTTTCTTGTTTATTTTGCATTATGGGTTAGGGCTGGCAGCAGTCACAGATGTGTTTGTTTAATGTTTTCCAGTTCCTTATGAGAAGAGCAGATATTCCTTATATCTGAGGCATGGGCGGTGGTGACTCAGCCCTCATCTTGTCTGGTTGTAGGGAGATTGGGGGTGTTGGCGCCTCTGGCAATGGAGTTGAGACCAAGTAAGAATTATGCTTATAGTGACCTAGCGTGCATGCACCATGACTATACTAGGCGCATAAGTTCCAGGGAGATGGATGCCCTTTAGGAAACTACGCTGTTCTGGATCAAGAGAAGACAAAAGATCAAAGGCTAGGAGAGTGAAGGGAGAAGAGAATTTACTCCAAGATAAAGTCAAGGGTCAGGGAAGAAAAACTCAGCTGAACCTGGAGAAACAGTCATCTGGGACTCAAAAAAATAAAGTAATAATTAAAAAATTATACAGATTTGTTAGCAAGCCAGACTGGGGAGCTTCTGAAACGAGGCACCTTGCCTCCTATGAGGTCTCTGCCGCGCAGTCATGTTCTGCACACAGACCCCCACGATGGAGCACTCCAGCCACAGACAAGGGACAGGCACAACGGAGACAGTGCAGTGAGACCCACACCCATCCCGGTTGTCTTGACCACGGGAATCTGACTGGACAAAATCCATGAACACTGCCCCCCAATCTGAGCGAAGAGGGCCCTGTGGAAGACCTATGACTGTGAGTGTCTGTCCGGTGGAAATGCCTGGGCAAGGCTATAGGCACGTGGGGCTCTCATTTTCCCACTGGAAGAGCAAGCAGAGCAATGGAAGTGCCCGGCACAGATTGGAGAAAATAAATACAATCGGTGGCTGTCAGTTTCCAAGTGTACGTCACATTCTGGTCCCGAGTGAAAGGCATGGAGCCCACACACAACCCCATCTCTTGGCCTCCTCTACATTAGCAGAGTTGGGCTGGCTTTCCTGATGACTGTGAATAGGCAGCAAGAAGCTTCTTGAACTCTGAGCAACCAGGTGAAGACTGAGGCTCCAGCAGAGGGATAAGGAAACACTGGGTTGTGTTACCAAAAGTCCTGTGCACTGTGTGACATCGTGTTCTGATAATATGATCTGATCGGCACTGGACTCCTGCTGGTGGGAGCAGATTTCTATGTCAACAGATTAGTAGGCCACCACAGGTACAGGGGACACAATGTTGCCCAAATCTGCCTCACACCTGCTGGGGACAGGCTGTGGCCGCTCCTAAACCCTACCTCATGGTCTGCAAAACCAGGATCCCTGATGGCCATCTGCTCAGCTACCGGTCATATTAATGTCACATGAAAAAAGAAGTTTACCTGATTTTTCTACTATCAGAACTGTAAGATAAAATAGTAGAAAACATAAGTTGAGAAAAATAATCCACTCCCCTCCACATATGCGATGCAATCAACTCATGGGTAATTCTTTGAAGCTTTGTAGATGGAAGGATACTGATGAAAGCTACTGACGCCCTTTCCAGAAAAATGCATGCATGGGTCTCCCAAGATTCAGAGATATAGGCATCTCTTCCTTTGCACTGTTTAAGTATATTGTGGTTCCACAAGAGACAGCAGCTTCCTCAAGGAACAAGGTTGGGCATTCTAATTTCTTAGGTCTCCACAAAGCCCGCAGCACTTTCGTGGTATGCATGCATGTGTCAGAAACCAGTGAGCATTGCTGCCTGGCGCCATGTCTCTGCCTACCGTCCTTTTCAATGTCCACACTTTACAGATGGGTCTTGACAACGTCTTGACACACAATTCTGTATCTTCAAAAATCAGAAGAGACTTCTAGGAATCTGTCATAAAGAAATCTTCTAAAATGCAACCACAGCTTCTTGCCCAAAGATGCCTCTCCTTGTATTATTTATTAAAGCGAAAAGCTAACAACAGTGCAAGTGCCCAACGATAGAAGAATGTGTAAGTAGGCTGTAATATAGCCGCATAATGGAAGATTGTGCAGCCATTGAAAGCGATGCTCATAAAGACTTTTTAGTGACAAGCAAAATGATTATGAGGTCATGTTAAGTAAAAAGGCTCTATTCATAGACATACTATGATCTCAACTCTCTCTTAAAAGGACCAAAAAAAAAAAAAGAGAATACATCAAAACGTATACAGTGGTTAATTAATACAGTCAAGACTGATCTTTATTTTCTTCATTACCATTTTCTAAGTTTGTATTTTTATGGTCAGAGAAACATTGGGTTTTTTTTAGGGCCAAAGGAATCATAAAGACTTCATGTGATGGCAGAAGGGCCCTTCAAAGTCAAGGTCCCAGAGCTGTCAGACCTGCCTCCGTTGTGCCCAGGGAGCTGGGAGAAGCCCCACCAATCCTGAACTTGTGATGCTGCTGAGACTCAGGCTTCGCTGCCAGGTCTTCCCGTCCATTTTCCCAAGACTTCATGATTCTGGTGACAGCTATGTACTCTCTCAATAAGATCAATTCACAAAACTGTGCCCATATCCCTAGCTCATGGATGGCCCCCTAGGGTTCTGCAGGATAGGTATCTCTATCTCCATCGTAAGTTATAAGATAACTCCTGTGCTGTGCTTAGTCACTTAGTCGCGTCTGACTCTTTGTGACCCCATGGACTGTAGCCCACCAGGCTCTTTTGCCCATGGGATTCTCCAGGCAAGAATATTGCAGTGGGTTACCATGCTCTCCTCCAGGGGATCTTTCCAACCCAGGGACTGAACCCAGCTCTCCTGCACTGCAGGTGGATTCTTTACCAGCTGAGCCACCAGGGAAGCCCAAGAATCCTGGAGTGGGGAGCCTATCCCTTCTGCAGGGAATCTTCCTGACCCAGGGATTGAACCTGCATTGCAGGCGGATTCTTCACCAGCTAAGCTACCCAGGAAGCCCTATGGAAACCCTTATAACGTGCTGGGTTCTTTTTATTGGACCAGAGTTGCTTTGCAGCGTTGGCAGTTTCTATTGCACAAAGTGCATCAGCTATACATATACATATATCCCCTTTTTTCTGGATTAATGTATTGTTAAATAAAATATTGCTTCCAACTTCAAGGGAACCCCTAACTCAGAGCTAGCAGACCCCTCACATATCTATAAAGCACAGTTTATTTTCTCTCTTTTACACAATCTTTCCTCAACCCTACTTCTTGGACCCCGCCCTCAAAGTCCTTAGGTTTTCTTGGCCTTCTGTTCTTCCCCATCAAAGTCCGCCCTTCCAAAATGCCCAGAACCTGAAACTCCAATGTCCTTAGCAGTTTAACAAGAATCGAGGACATAGGCTGAAGGAGTACCACTCTAACCGTGGACTTGCAGTCATCAGATAGTGAGAGAGAGAGAGAAAGAGTGTGTGTGTGTGTGTACTGTGTGCGCATCCATGTGGCGCAGAGCATTCTTCTCACCCCCAGAATCATGTGCCATTGAAGGGAGCCTGTGTTATCTATGTAGAGAGGTGGCACAGCCCACAGTCTGGTGTGTCAGATGCCACTGACTGTGTGTAGCAATTTTTCCCAAAGAAAGCAGACAGGTCCCTGCCCTCCAAGTCACCCTTGTCAGCCTGGGCTTCGGGTCTGGTTCTCCAGAAATACCGTAGGTCCCTGGTGCCTTCCTGATTATCATGACTTTGCACCTCGCCTTTCTTGCCACTCCCAGAGAAAGTGCTGGGGTGGGCTCTTGAGAGAAAAGCCTTCCCCATTTCATGTTAGAAAGGAAATAATAAGTAGAGGCACCTCCCTAAGCCCGAGGCTCTGACCTTCCTTTGCTGTGAAAGTAAGTATATTCTCCCAGGGAGACAGGAACTGAGGAGGTCAGGAAGAGGCCTAGGGCTGCCTGCCCTCAAAGGCTGCCTGCCGCCAAGGCAGCCATGGTTGGCTCCTAACAGGGGAAGATCACCCGCCTGGGCTCCGCTTTGTAAACCTCAAGAGGACAGCCTGTGCCCTGGCACTCCTGGGTACACAGCTTCACCAGAAGGACGGCAGGGCTGGCCCCACAGCCCTGCATCCACACGTCTCTCAGAGCACCACACGCACACACGTGCGCGCGCACACACACACACACACACACACACATGCACTCACACACACACACTCTCACACGCACACACACACACACACACACACGCACTCACACACACGCACGCGCACACACGCGCGCGTGCACACACACTCACACTCACACACTCTCACACACACTCACACACACACTCACACTCACACACTTCCTTTAGGTTTGGTGTTCCCATTGTCTTGTGGTGAGATGTGACCTTCTAAAGCAAAACATCCAAAACTTTAGGGCCTCAAACAATCTTAGAAAAAATCACGCAGCAGACAGAGGCCCGGGGGTGGGGAGAGGGAACGAGGACTCAGTGTTTACTGGAGACAGAGTTTCGGTTTAGGAAAGTGGAAAATTTGAGAGAGAATAATGAGGAGAGTTGCGCAATAATGTGAATGTACTTAGCGGCACTGAACTGTACAGTTAAATACGGTTAAAATAATATGTTTTATATTGAGCTTTACCACAACAAAAACAAACATAAAAAAAAATCACGCAGCAGAGAATCAAACGAAGGGACATGAGACACATGGACCCGATTCCACTCTGAATAAACAGGCAGTGTGAAACGGGCTGGGGGCAATCCCGAGTGCCCAGGGAAAACCACTGTGTACTTGGCCAAAGCCCAGACATTTGCCGAGCAGCGGAAGAGTTTTAACCCTGAATACTCACTGGAAAGGCTGATGCTGAAGCTGAAGCTCCAATATTTTGGCCACCTGATGAGAAGAGCCTACTCATTGGAAAAGGCCCTGATGCTGGGAAAGATTGAAGGGAAGAGAAGGGGATGACAGAGGATGAGATGGTTGGATGGCATCACCGACTCGATGGACATGAGTTTGAGCAAGCTCCAGGAGATGGTGAAGGACAGGGAAGCCTGGCGTGCCGCAGTCCATGAGGTCGCAGAGAGTTGGACACGACTGAACAATATTTGTGCTCAAAGTGATGCAGAGGAACAGCGGGAGCTTTCTTGACACTCGGGACGGTAGCAGTCAGTGGTCACCCTGCTGTTCCCTCCAGCAACACCAGGGCCCCACGCTCAGCCCGCTCCACACGGGGCTCTGTGACGACACCAAAAGCAGCTGTCTATGAACCTTGCTCTATTTGTCAGGGGGCACAGCGTGACTCAGGTGGATGGCGGAAAACACACAGCAACTGGCCCAGATGTTGTGGGGAAGTCTTCCTAACCCACCTCCACGAAGACCATCTGCCCCTTTGCATGAGGACAAAGAACTTAAGTTGGGTCTTTTGGAAGCCTTTGGATTGGAACCAACTTACTTTATCAAGTTCAAGGTCTCCTTGTCAGCAAATAAAGCAAGAGCTCCCAGTGCTTAAGGTGGTGAGATTAATGCCTTCTCACCCAAATCATGGAGCTAAAGCTGGACAGAAAATGAGATGATGGTAAATTTCTGGAAGGTGAAGGTACCATGTGCAAGGCAATACGCCTGCTCTTTGTTAGGAGCTTTTACATGAAATCACTGAGGGTGTTTTACCGCCATCCTGAAGTCCTTCATGGGGAGACAGAGTTTTTCTGCTGAGTGTGTGCTGTGTGCATGTGTGCTAAGTCACTTCAGTCGTGCCGACTCTTTGCAACCCTATGGACTATAACAGGCCAGTCTCCCCTATCCATGGATTCTCCAGACAAGAATACTGGAGTGGGTTACTGTGCCCTCCTCCAAGGGATCTTCCAGAATCAGGGACTGAACCAGAGTCTGAGTCTCCTGCCTTGCATGGCATCCAAAGGTGGATTCTTTACCACTAGCGCCACCTGGGAAGCCCCCAGGTGTGCTATGTAACTGATCCAAAACATCCACACCCTGGGAAGACTCAGTGCCACAGGGAAGGAGTTTTCAACCAAAGGATCCTAAAGTAGAATTCAGGCAGCTGCACCATCATGCCCTCCAAGCCCAGGGTCTCCACACTATGGCTGAAAACCCACCTGTCTCTCCAGAGACCAGAGATTTTATGGGAGCTGATACTCCATCCCAGGGAACCTGCCCCCAGCACTGGGGTAAGGGGTTCCCCATTGACACTCCTGGGGAAAGACACATTCTTTCTTCTGTCCACACAGCAGCTGTGCTCTCCTGCCCTGGATCAGGTAGGTTATCCCAGGATGCCCAGAGAATCACTGCCACCCGTCCACTTAGAGGCCTTCTTTAGCACAATTAGCCTAGAACTTCAAAACATCCAGCACAATTAGCCTAGAACTTCAAAACATCCCTCTCTCCCAGCACGTTTTCAATCACACACTCCCTTATCTTATCTGATCTTTGAGGCCAGTGCTCCTTTCCCACCAGTTCTTCCTGGAGATTCCAATTCTGTTGACAGCCCCTAATCTTCTGAAAGGCAGAGTGGATGCTGGTCCTACAGGCTGGCAGAGCCCCCACGAGAAGCCCCATAGGATTTGGCTTCTTAGTTCTCTCTCCCCTTCACACAAGATAAGAGAGGGCTCTCCCTGCATTTCCAGTGGGGAACTCATTCTCTTCCTTTATATTCCATTCCTTCAATATCTCTGTGTTGGGCACACACAAAAAGACTAAAAAAAGATGAAGAGGAGCTCACATTTTAGCAGAAGAAACCAACCAAGAAATGAGTGATTATGGGATCTAATAGATTGTAGGGTCTAATAGCGGGATGGACAGTAAGAGCAGAAGGAGGGGATGCCCAGCTGACTTGGAAATGACACAGAGCTCTGCTGGAGAGGTGACATTTGGGCAGGGTTCTGAAGCATATGTAAGAGTTCACCTGTTTGTTCAGCAGCTTCGGGTCTCACTTAGAAAATGGTCTAAAATAAGAGTGTTTTTTAAAAAAATTCTTTTGAGATGCAATTGGAATTAAACAAGATTTGCACTCTTAAAAAAAATAAAATATGTTTAACCTGGGTCTGAGAAACCACAAAAATTGGACTACTTACAAAAAATTGTGTGTATCCTGATATTAAATTTTCTGAATAAGGTCAGTGGAGTCTTAAAAGGGTCTCTAATTCAAAGGAAATCAAGCAGAGCTAACGTTTAGAGTGAAGAAAAAAGTTTTTAAAGACCAAGATAAATCTCTGGTTTTAACAGAACTAGGTATTTGACCAGACAGGGCTACTTGAAATCCTACCTTCCTGTAGCCAGAGACACGGGGCCTTTGGTCAGGTTCTCCCTCTGACCGCGACACTCCACTTGGTCCAGCTCAGTCCCTTCCTTCCTTATTCCCATCCTACGGCCACATCTCCTTCCCCAACACACAGACACACACACACACACACGTTTTCTTTTCGCTGAGAATGCACATTATCAGAAATGACCTATCTAAACCCCACTCTGCCCTCTGGGCCTTCCTCCGTATAAATTGGGAGCAGAACCCCCTTGGAGAGGTTAAATCCTTCATCTTCAATCCCCATGACAGTTCCTGACAAACGACTTCCCGACTCAGCCCTAATCTGACGCGTTCTCAATACTCCCGACAGAATTTAAAATAGCAACCACCACCTTTCACGGAACACTGGCTCTGTGCCAGAAGAGGCTGCATATTTTACACACCCTTCCTTTTTTTTTCATGGACACAACCCCACGAGGCAGAAACGAACACTGTCCCCACCTCATGGACGCAGAAACCGAGCCTCTGCAAGGGGAAGCTACTTGCCCGCGGCAAAACAACTCAATGGTAAGGACAGCTGGGATCTGATCCCAGACACGTGCTCCCATTCTGGCCGGCTGGCCCCATGTGCCTGTCACAGAAGGGCAATGCCCAGGGCACCACAGCAGGGGCTCCCAGGAGGTGGTGCAACTGGCCGCGGTGAGCACCAGAAACTGGGAGACGGTGGTGGGGCTGCCGAGGGTGCCCAATGCCCAGCCGGGTGAGGATGCAAAGTCTCCCACAGAAACTTCTAATTTCAAACCTGAGATGGAAATGGGTCAGGGTGATTCGTCTCCAGCTCCTTTTGTCAAGGATGCTGTCAGTGGGCTCTGAAAGAGTGGGGGGAAGCCAAGGAAAGGAGGTCAGTGTGGGTTAATAAGGATGGGACTTGATACTGAACTGAATTAGATGTTTAAGCGCTGTTCTGTATATAACCTGCCCTTGCAGACCAGCCCACATTCCACCAACCTCTTATGGACTTTCCCCCACTACTCTAGCTTGTCATCAGTCTTCCTCTTGCACAGGAACCCCTGTCAGGGGTTAGATTTTCTCAGATGGTTTCACATACAATGGTATATTCTAATTATAGCTCCTGTAATACCCACAACAGGGAAAGCGCTCCTGACACACTTCTAATTTGGGGTTTCCTTATTGGTCCCTGGTAGCTCAGCTGGTGAAGAATCTGCCTGCAATGCAGGAGACCCCTGTTTGATTCCTGGGTCGGGAAGATCCGCTGGAGAAGGGATAGGCCACCCACTCCAGTATTCTTGGGCTTCCCTGGTGGCTCAGCCGGTAAAGAATCCACCTGCAGTGTGGGAGACATGGGTTCAATCCCTGGGTTGGGAAGGTCCCCTGGAGAAGGGAACGGCTATCCGCTCCAGTATTCTGGCCTGGAGAATTCCATGGACTGTATGGGACTGTAGGTCCATGGGGTCGCAAAGAGTCGGACATGACTGAGCGACTTTCACTTTCACTGGTCAGTGGCACACATCTCTTCCCAGGTGGTGCAGTGGTAAAAAAAAATCTGCCTGCGAATGCAGGAGACTCTGGAGATGGGGGTTCAATCCCTAGGTTGGGAAGATCCCTTGGAGAAGGAAATGGCAACCCACTCCAGTATTCTTGCCTGGAAAATCCCATGAACAGAGGAGCCTGGTGGGCTACAGTCCACAGGGTCACAAAGAGCAGACACGATGAAGGGACTGCGCACAAACGTGTATACCAACACTACAGCTAATACAGGTTGAGGAGATAATCTCGGGACGTTTCCAGCCAGCTCCTTCTAGCTCCTTCCAGCCTGGACATCCCCAGGAGAGAAAAGAAAATCTCACCACTTCTAGCCCAAGGGGACCAAGAGGAGAGGTTTAGAAACAGCAGCTAGGTAGGAGGGAGCCAGAGACCTTCTAGGCTAGAGGCAAGTTTCCCAACCTCCCTGCCTAGACGTGGCAGGTACAGACACCCAAGTGAGGGGGGCAGGGAGGTGTTAAGAGGGTCCCTGGGGGGACAGAGGTCTGGGGCTGGATGCAGTGGCTGCAACGGTCAGGACTTGGGGACAAAGGGACACGGCCAGGACCGTAGGTCTTGCCGTGTTGGTCCCGAAGAGCCAAACGACACGTACCACACGTCGGCGGTGGTTATTATCCTGGGGGGTGGCCTGTGCCACCACCACCAGCACACATGTGGGCAAGCCCGGAGTCAGAGGCACCATCTGGACCCTAAGCCTCACTCTCACCATAGAAGCAGCCCCATTCTGCAGTCAGCGACGGGCAGAGGGCAGAACTACTGGGCCACCAGACTCATGTAAAGAGACCAAGGTACTTAAAAGAAAATGTAAGTGATCAGGCTGGGTGAGATGACCAGATCCACTATCATTCTATTTCCTCCCTCACTTCCTAAGTGAAAGTGTAAGTCGCTCAGTCGTGTCCGACTCTTTGCAACCCCCTGGATTGTAGCCTACCGGGCTCCTCCCTCCATGGGATTCTCCAGGCAAGAGTACTGGAGTGGGAAAGACAGGGCTTAGAATGGTGATCAGGATAGCTGCAGAGAAATAAAGAAATCTGTACTTCCTCTTGCTAATTATAGTGGGAGTTCTCTCCATACGCTCAAAACCGTGGGACATGCCTGTTAGCTCCCAAAGCCACCTCCCCCGCGTCCCCGACAAAACCGCCGTCCCTAATTGTCGACAGCAAGTCAACACTCTTCAGAGAAATACTGTCCTCACTGTATATGTAATACGAATGGAAGACAAGACTTTAAGCAACTTCTCAAAGAAAAAAAAAAGTAGCAAATGCTTTCCATCTAAGAGGAGTTATGCTTTAGTGAAGGGATCAGAGGTATATTCACCCAGCAGATGTTTTTCCACTTAAAAAAAAAACAGTATACTTCACACTGTTTTAAAGATAGAAAGATCTAGAAACACTAGATTTCTTCCCCCAGAGTCTCCTGCACACCAACAAGTAGTTGGAGATGAACAGTGGTCGTGCATGTGTAATAGACCATAGGCCCTACCAATCCCTATAGCTGGGCTATATTAGCTTTCTATATTAGCTTTATTAGCTATATTAGCTTTCTACTGCTGCCCGAAAAATGACCACACACGTGGCAGCTGAATACAGCTCCCATTTGCTGTCTTTCAGTTTTCTAGATCAGAAGTCCATGCGGGCGCAGCTGGGTTTCTGCTTAGGGTTTCACAAGGCTGCTCCTGGAAAGAACAGGCTTCCCAGCTCAGAGTGTCTGCCAAATTCAGTTCCTTGGGGCTGCATGCCTGAGGTCGCTGCTGCTTTCTTTGCAGCGTCTAGAGGCACCATCTTCAGGCCAGTAACAGTATCACGTGGAAGCAAATTCTTCCCACGCTTGGAATCTCTCTGGCTTCCCCTTCGGCCACCAGCTGGAGGGAACTCTGTCCTTAAAGGACTCCTGTGATGAGATTAGGTCCACCCGGATTAGGGCAAAGGTCATACTCAAATGCCTCCATCCCAGTTCCTTAATTTGCCTGCAAGCCCGAGAAAGACCCAAGCAGAGAAAGATTCTCAAGTATTTTCCAAGCAAAGGGCTTCAGACACGTGCCAACATTCCTTCCAGACCTCCCTTTGCTTTATGCTCTTGCAGTAGTTTTTACTCCATCAAATAGGACTCGGTGAGCTACTCTAGGCTTTTTACAATCTATTATTAGTCTCCTCATTACCACGGAGATTGTGTCCTCAATTCAGGGCTCCCTGGAGACAGCGGTAATAGGAAGAGTGCCAGGAAGGTGGCAGACGTGGCCTCTGTGGGGCTGGAAAAAGCACAAGGAAGGGAAGGAGAGCTGAAACAGTTACGAACCCACCAGGTGCTCAGGCTCCCCGTCAGCTCAGCTAAGCATCACACGGGCATCATTATCCCCATTTGTCCACAACAGAGGACAGAGGCTAAGAGGGATTGCCCAAGACCATAGACAGGCGGCAGGTCTGCCTGCACATTCAGTTCTGTGATCCCAAGGCTCTATGTCTTCTATTTTTCATGTCGGGAATTGCTACCAATGGGAGGGTGGGAGCAGCTTTAAAGGACTGAACCTCAGAGCACCAGGGGGGTTGAGAAAAGAAGCCCAAGCCCTCTGGGCCCAGCTACAGCCCAGCACAGAGCTGAGAAGCCATCAGGGAAGGCAATGGGGGGATGGCAGAAGCCAGTTACTGCTTGGAGGGAGAGGGCTGGAGGCTCCGCCTGGGAGGACCACAGCCACTGTCATCCTGGACAGGTAGACACACCTGGGCAGTGTCAGCTACAAACTGGCACTTACCAAGAGCATTGCCAAGGGCTGAACAACAAAGGCATTTGCCATCTCCCTCTACAGCTGTTGACCTTTGACAAGTCCTGAAGGAGTTCAGGGTGGAGTGAGGCACTCTGTGCTCCAGGGAATCTGATAGGACAGGTCTTTAGATAGTTGGATGTATGAGCTCAATCCTTGCATCTCCTCATATCTCGGGAAGATCCCCTGGAGGAGGAAATGGCAACCCACTCCAGTATTCTGGCCTGGAGAATCCCATGGACGGAGGAGCCTGGTGGGCTACAGTCCACGGGGTCGCAAATAGTCCAACACGACTGAGCGACTTAACTTTCACTTTCACTTTCCTCATATCTAGAGAAGCACTAAACCCCTTAATGGTGACATCAGATCTTCATGACTAATAGAAACCCTTTTGTAAAATGAGTGCTTCGTGGTATGGATGAACTATGGAATGAAGTTCGTGACATTGTACGGGAGACGGATCAAGACCATCCCCATGGAAAAGAAATGTAAAAAAGCAAAATGGCTGTCTGGGGAGGCCTTACAAAAAGCTGTGAAAAGAAAAGAGGCAAAAAGCAAAGGAGAAAAGGAAAGATATAAGCATCTGAATGCAGAGTTCCAAATAGCAAGAAGAGATAAGAAAGCCTTCTCCAGCGATCAATGCAAAGAAATAGAGGAAAACAACAGAATGGGCAAGACTAGAGATCTCTTCAAGAAAATTAGAGATACCAAGGGAATATTTTATGTAAGGATGGGCTCGATAAAGGACAGAAATGGTCTGGACCTAACAGAAGCAGAAGATATTAAGAAGAGGTGGCAAGAATACACAGAAGAACTGTACAAAAAAGATCTTCATGACCC
>SJYF01000323.1:6855152-6871607 GCA_006410515.1 Procapra przewalskii
GAATTGATGCTTTTGAGCTGTGGTGTTGGAGAAGACTCTTGAGAGTCCCTTGGACTGCAAGGAGATCCAACCAGTCCATTCTGAAGGAGATCAACCCTGGGATTTCTTTGGAGGAATGGTGCTGAAGCTGATACTCCAGTACTTTGGCCACCTCCTGTGAAGAGTTGGCTCATTGGAAAAGACTCTGATGCTGGGACGGATTGGGGGCAGGAGGAGAAGGGGACGACTGAGGATGAGATGGCTGGATGCATCACGGACTCAATGGACGTTGAGTCTGAGTGAACTCCGAGAGATGGTGATGAACAGGGAGGCCAGGCGTGCTGCGATTCATGGGGTTGCAAAGAGTTGGACACGACTGAGCGACTGAACTGAACTGACATGGTGTTGAACTCGCCCCCTTCTCCAAAACCTTATATATTGACTTTCCCCCACTGCCGCTTTGGAGCATCTCTCAGAGCTCTCTGAAATGCTGCCTCCCGGGCTGTAGTCCTCATTTTGCCCCAAATAAAGCCTAACTCACAACTCTTGAGTTGGACATTTTTTTTTTTTTTTAGTCGACAGCAGTGAACTTGCAGAGCAACTGAAGGAATATAATTAGGAGAGAGGATGAGGGAACAGGCTACGTGGTGACTGGGTTCCCACCCTAAACAAAGGGAGCCCTCAAGGGCCCCAGCCTTCTGCACACAGGTACCTGACATCTTGGCAGAAGGGACTGGGGAGCAATGAGCCTTGCCACACACTTCAGCCCTGAGGAACTCAGAGGCAGCACCCAAGCCACCGTGGGGCCACACTCCTGCCCTGCCGTGAAGCCCAGGAACACAGATCCCTGGAGAAATAAATACCTCCAGAAATAAACAAGAAGCATAGCCAGAAAAGCTTCCCAGGAAAGGGAAGCAGCCCAATACCCTGAAACAGTGGATCTCACCCCTCGGCCAGAAGCAGAGGGAACAAGTCAGCTGTGGGACCCTCTTTAATTCAAGAGCTCCTGTTTCTGCTGATGGGACCAGACAATGAAAAGAAACCCCTCCCACAGCCAGAAGGCAATCCAGAACCAGGGCTGAGAACTAGTAGGTCAGCATAATCATTAACAAACCACTTCCCAAAGCACTCTCCAGGTCTTAGACCAAGTCTGTGACAAGGGGTGGGGAGGGTAGTGAGGATTAGAATCAGAGAAGTAACCTAGAATGAACTAGGGCGTTTGTGTGCATTTAGGGCGGAGTGGTACAGATTTGTGAGGTTCAGGGGCTGTCATGCACCCGCGTCAGCCTGCTCCACGTGGGAATTTCCCACTTTGGGCATCCTGGCAAGAAGCAGAGCATCTTCCCATTGTGGCAGCCAAGCCGGGGGTTGTTTTCCAGCAGCCTTTGCAGCAAAAGCACAGGCACACTTCGGTTTGGCCAGCCAAGGATACTACCTGGGCCTGGCACCCAAAGAAGCTGAAGTGTGGCGAGTCCAGGCCAGCAGGAGGGGGAGCAACCTCAACTTCCAAAGCAGTGACAGTGACAGCAATGACGGCCCCTGCAGCCCAGGACCAGCATCAACCCAAGCAACTAGGTCCCTCCACATTGGTGGGGCTCCTCTGCCTCATCTGGCCTGATTCCAGCTGCCAAAGTCTGTCTTTGGTCTTGTTTTCCAAGGCTGTCTCTCCAGGCTCCTGAACATTTCTGTGATGCATTAATGTCCTTTCGAAAAATTCCATTCTGATAAAATCAGGCAGGCAGTTTCTGTGGTTGGCAGTTAACACGCTTCTCTAGTACAACAGGTTTACAAGCTTTCTGGACTTCTTTCTGAGATTGATTTCAGTGCAGAGGAAGCACTGAGAGTCTATAAATAAAGCAGCCCAAGATCCCACGTGATTTATTGGAGTGAGGAAGTGGAATGGGGGTCGGGGGATGCAGACTGAAGTTCAGATTCTGGCATTTGGAAGGGTGTGACCCAAGCCATCTGACACTGAGGGAGTTCGGTTCCCTTATTATGAAATTGGAATAATAACGCCTTCTTCACAAGGCTGCCTTGAGGGTGAAACGACATATAGGTACTATCCTGACAGATGGAAAGTGCTCATAAATGTCAGCTGAATTTAATAACGCATCCAGATAAAAGCTGCCCATGTCAGCTCTGAGAGCAACAAAAATTCAAAAGAGATGGGGTGGGCAGGGAGATAAGTACAGGGCAGCCAAAGGGGCGGGTAAGGTGCCAAGACTTGAAGTCAAAATGGGTCCTAAGTCTGGCTTTGCCCCTGATGCCATGTGCAAACCATCTTGAAATGGGGCTGATATCTGGCCCCGTTGAAGGCAGAAGGAGAAGAGGATGACAGATGATGAGATGGTTGGACGGCACCACCAATTCAATGGCCATGAACTTGGGCAAACTTTGGGAGATGGTGAGGGATGGGGAGGCCTGGCGTGCTGCAGTCTATGGGGTCATAAAGAGTTAGACACGACTTGGTGACTGAACAACAACAAGCATCTGGCCCTTCCAGTTCGAGAGGACTGATGAGAATATGAAAGGAATAGTACTTAGGAAAGTCTGCAGGAAGAAATAAGTCTAATTCAAGAATGAAGGTATAGCTGAGATGCAATCGAAAAGTGTCTCCTGAAAAAACAAATCTGCTGCATCGTTCTCTGCCTGGAATCCCAGGGCTGGATGCTGGGCGCTGTCATGAATGAAAACAAAGGGCAGAGCCGACAGGCACCGGCTGGGGTGCTGATTCACTTGACAGTGGGCACATCCCTGGCATTACTGGCTCTGTGTGAGGCCCAGGGAGGCAAGGACAGGGAAACGGAAGGCAAAACCAGTGTGAGACATTCAGCTGAGCACCTTAGCAGCCGCTTCTGTAAATAACTGAAGCTCAGCCAGTGATCTAAGCTGCGGATCAGAGCCCTTCTTTCCCGAGAACCGCCCCTCACCCTCAGCTGCCGCTGTTTGCACACATCTGTGCTCCCATCAACACTAGGATGAGGGTCTTGTCCACAGAGCCGAGAAACTTAGAAATGGGCAAGACTTGGAGAGGGTGAGGGTGGCAGGGGAAAGTTTACAACGCCCTTAATTGGGCCCAGAGATCCAGGCCACCCTGGAGCAACCCAGATGCCAGCCACATCCTCCCTGCCCCAGCCTTTTCTCTTAAAGAGACAGTGTTCGATTTTTCATCTCTGGACCAGTCGACAACCCCCTGCAACTGAGCCCATGAAGGTTTCAGCAGGTTTAGCCAACCATGGCTGAAAGGCCCAGGTGCTGGCTAGGGTGAGGCTTAGAGCTTTGGAGGTCTTATTGTTTTGTTTTGTTTTGGCAACAACTTGTAAACAATGCAGACTCTTTTAAAGGCAAAAACCCAGTTGGCAGCAACTTCCAAAAAACTGAGTGCATCTGGGTCTGTGTCTGCCTGAGCAATGCTAGTTGAAAGCCTGAGAAGTTAGAAGTTTCATGGGCTTCCTGGCGATGTCAGGTGGAAACAAACCCATTTTACAGAAGAAAGAGTAGGCTGAGTCAAGTCTTAATACTCTCTTCCATGTAACACTGGGAGACTCTGAAAGAGGCAGGGATACAGGCAGACGGGTGATAAAGGCTCTGAAGGCTCTCCATACATCCTGAGGATGCTCCTGAGTGGAAGGGACTCTCACTGACCCCCAGAGAGGGCTCTGCAGGGCACAGCGCTGGAATAAGCCTGGCCTGGGGCTCCTGAACACCTGGCCACTCAGCAGACTTGCACCGGACTGCGGGGGGCTGCCCAGATGCTAAGACACAGCAGCAGCCCTAAAGATGTGCCAGAGGCAGACAGAGAACAGGGACAGAGACCCAGGCTTGGTTCACTCTGTTCCACAGTGGGGCAGGGTGTCGTTAAGACCCTGAGAGAGCAGACAGCTGTGGGTTGTTCCCTTCCCTCCTCCAAGTCAACTCTTACCCACCTCACCCTGAGAAAAGCTTGTCATGCTTGATTACACTGATGTCTGCTTGTCCATCCCAGGAAGAAGGATTATAGAAACAACTACACTGATTGAAAGGATTCCGAGGAACAAAGCACCGTCAATTCCTCCTAACACCCTGGAGAGTCGTGTCATCACCGTGTCACAAACCGCAAAGCCAAACCCTCAAAGAATCAATGCCCAAATTCACACCCCAGTAAGTGGTAAAGGCAGGATTCAAACCATATTCTGGTTCCCTCCACGTGCCTGTGACTCATCTTGAAAAAGTACATTGCATGAGATATCATCTCATACCTGTCAGAATGGCCATCATCCAAAAATCTACAAACAATAAATGCTGGGAGAGGATGCAGAGAAAAGGGAACCCTCTTGCACTGTTGGTGGGAATGTAAATTGATATAGCCACTGTGGAAGACAGTATGCAGATTCCTTAAAAACTAGGAATAAAACTACCACTCAGTTCAGTTGCTCAGTCGTGTCTGACTCTTTGCAACCCCATGAATTGCAGCACGCCAGGCCTCCTTGTCCATCACCAACTCCCAGAGATCACTCAGATTCACATCCATCAAGTCAGTGATACCATCCAGCCATCTCATCCTCTGTCGTCCCCTTCTCCTCCTGCCCCCAATCCCTCCCAGCTTCAGAGTCTTTTCCAATGAGCCAACTCTTCGCATGAGGTGGCCAAAATACTGGAGTTTCAGCTGTAGCATCATTCCTTCCAAAGAAATCCAACGGTTGATCTCTTTCAGAATGGACTGCTTGGATCTCCATGCAGTCCAAGGGACTCAAGAGTCTTCTCCAACACCACAGTTCAAAAGCATCAATTCTTCGGTGCTCAGCCTTCTTCACAGTCCAACTCTCACGTCCATACATGACCACAGGAAAAACCATAGCCTTGACTAGACGGACCTTAGTCGGCAAAGTAATGTCTCTGCTTTTGAATACACCTTCTAGGTTGGTCATAAATGACCCAACAATCCCATTACTTATGGGGCATATACCCTGTATAATAGAAAAAGACACGTGTACCCCAATGTTCATTGCAGCACTATTTACAATAGCTAGGACGTGGAAGCAACTAAGATGTCCATCGACAGACGAATGGATAAAGAAGCTGTGGTACATGCATACAATGGAATATTACTCAACCACAGAAAAGAACGCAGTTGAGTCAGGGCTAATGAGGTGGATGAACCTAGAGCCTAACACACAGAGTGAACTAAGTTAGAAGGTGAAAAGCAAATATCGTATATTGGTGCATACACATGGAATTTAGGAAGATGGTACTGATGAACCTGTTCTCAGGGCAGCAGAAGAGATACAGACACAGAGAGCAGACTAGTGGGCCTGGGGCAAGTGGGGCGGGGAGGGGAGGGTGGGACAAATGGAGAGAGTAGCTTAGAAACAGGCACACTAGCACATATTAAATAACCAGTGGGAACTGGCTGCAGGAGGGAGTTTCAAGAGGCAGAGGACATATGTATATGTATGGCTGATTCATATTGATGCATGGCAGAAACCAGCACAATATTGTAAAGCAATGATCCTTCAATTAAAATAAACACATTAAAAAATTCATAAACTAAAAAAAAGGAAAAAGAAAAGTACATTAAAAAAAAGAAAAGTACATTCTAAAGCCAACTTCACAGGCAGTAAAATGTGACCGCAAAGGAATCCAGTTGTTGTCATGGGTTTTCATGTAATTATTCATTTAACCCACGAACACTTATTGAGGGCTTTCCTGAGGAAGCAGTGGGAGGAGGTGCTCAGGCTCTGCCTGGTCCTATAGTTTCCATGACTAGTTTCTATGCTTTAGAACCATAGCTCCCAGCCTGAATGTCTCGGCACCCAAGGAATCCAGGGGTCCCAGACCAAACTTGCTGGGGAACAGCAGTGTATTTTTAATTTTTGAGGAAAACATAATGACGGTACTCGACATCTGTTGGACGCTGCAGGAGCTACTCCTCAGAAGGTTCACAGTTTCAATCCTGAATTACACTATCTGCCTTTCGACGGCATCCCATCTCTGTGAAGCTTGGCTTTCAGTAGTCACAGTGATAAAAGCCGAACAATCATTCAAAAATATCAGGCAAAACTCAAGGCAGGATGGGAAACGAGGGTGTCGTGTTCTAGCTGATTCTGTGGTTTGAGAAGCTGTGTGGCACCTGATGCATTCGTATCCCAGTGTAACCGATTCTGATCATTTAAGAATAAAGTGCAAATATTTTTATTCCTTCAGTGTAGGTGCCATTTTTTCAAGTATCTGGGACAAATCTGTCTTATTATTTGGACTTACTAAATGGAATTCCCAGATCTAGGAGCACCATGAAAAAAATTACTGAGACATTAAGGGCACCATGAATGGAGAACGGAAACTTTTGTTCTAGAGCATTCTGTATAGTCCCTCCTCAACCCATGATCAGAAGTTCTCTGCTATATTCAAAATGGAAAACCAATAAGGACCTACTGGATAGCACATGGGACTCTGCTCAGTTTACGTGGCAGCCTGGATGGGAGTGGGGTTTGGGGGAGAACGGATACATGCATATGTATGGCTGAGTCCCTTATGCTGTTCCCTGAAACTACCACTGCGTTATTAGTCGCCTATACCCCAATACAAAATGAGAAGTTTAAAGTTTGAAAAAGGAAAACAAAAAGTTCTCTAAAGGCGGAAGCCGTCTTATCAATACTTTGGTTTCTCCTTGGCACAGAAGTGGCTCGCTGCAGATACTTTTTAGTGCCTGATCCTCATAGAAGTTTGAGTCTGAAGAATCTGGACCTGACCTGAAGAAGCCCTTAAAGATCCACAGAGGTCCAGCGAAGCACGAGTGCAAATGGGGGCTACGAATATTTCAAGCTGGTCCCACCAGCTGGGGTGGGCAGAGTCACGTGTGGCACCTTCCTGATCTTAGAGAATAAACACCATTTTCTGAACTCTCTGATGCAGTGTAATACAATCAATTGCCTCTTAAGGGTTTTGAAGACACATGAAGATATAAACTTTAGGTATAAATCACTTTAAACTTCTGAGATTAAGTTGAATTTATTTATTAGCACATCAATGATCCCAGATCATTTTTTTTTTCCAGTCTCCACAGGCACACTCACACCTCCAGGAAGGAGGGGCTCTCAGCACAGAGGGGAGGGGCAGAGGTGGTGCGCATTAGCAGAGTTCACGTTCCAGCGCCTGGGTGTCTCCCAGCTGGAACTCTCTAGCAGGAGAGTTCTGTATCTGCTGGCCAGGACAACACAGATAAACTGGTTGCTTAGCAACAGCTGCAGCGCATCATGGGCGGGGGTAGAGCAGAGGAGGTGTGGGCCCACGGTGAGGCTGACATTACCATCTCAGGCCCACGCCAGCATCTCCAGAGAGGCCTGGCAGGAGAAAACTCACCCAGGCACTTACTCCCACAGGACTCTGGTCCTAACTGTGGATGACATCAGCAAGCTAAAAATGCCCCCTTGGAGTGCATGGAACTATCTTTAAATGGTCTTTAAAACTTAGACTGCAAGGAGATCAGACCAGTCAACCCTAAAGGAAATCAATCCTGAATATTCATTAGAAGGGCAGATGTTGAAGCTGAAGCTCCAATACTTTGGCCACCTGATGCAGAGAGCTGACTCACTGGAAAAGACCCTGATGCTGGGAAAGACTGAGGTCAGGAGAAGGAGGAGACAGAGAATGGAGATGGTTGGATGGCATCACTGACTCAATGGACATGAGTTTGAGCAAAACCAGGAAATAGTGAAGAACAGGGAAGCCTGGCGTGCTGCAGTCCATAGGGTCTCAAAGAGCCGGACACAACTCATCGACTGAACAACAACAAAACTGGCAAGTGGTGATGCTGGGGACCTTCATTTAAGACCGATCACTCTGCAACAAGGAAAGTGGCTGAGTCCTGCTTGGCGCTAGAGACAGGAAGATAGCAGGATGGGGCTCAGAGAAGTCTCCAATCATGCATTCCTGCCAGGCTGGAAAAGGAAATAACAGAATTTTCCTTTCCTTTAGGTGTATGAAGGTTAAATAGTCATCAAGGGGCTTCTGAGTAGAACTTGTGAACTGTCCTGTTAGCTCATTGAATAGTTGAGTGACTTTTGAAAGCAGGTCAATTTCTGTTGGGGGTGAGTGGGTGAGAGAAGAGAGGGAAGAATTGTATTAAGTAGAGTCATATAGGTGAGGGTCTAAAACAAGAGCCAGTCAGCCTCTTCAAAGGCTTAAAGCCTGAAGAATGGTCTCTGTGAAGCTAAAGCACTCATAGAGCAGAATGATAATAAATAACAATAGAACAATAAACAATAATATGCAAGAATAAAGTCATGAACTATTCCCTCCTTCATCGTGGCTGCCCTATCTGTGCAGCTGATGTCTCCTTTAGATTTTTTCATGCCCCATTTCCATCAAACAGCAGTTTATAAGACTCTGCTCTTATCAGTTACCTTAGGGGAGTGAGTTTGAGCAATTATCCTTTAATTTTTTCAAACAAGAGCTTTATGTTTATGGACCTCTTTCCTCCTTTCATTCCCTGGCCCTAAAAGGTCATTACATTGATGTACCAGATGCTCCATCTCACCCCAATTCCCATTTTTAAGTTCACACAAACAAACTTGTGTTTGTGCTGGACACACATCTGAGAATCAGCAGTTCCAAGGCCACTGTCTGGAAACCTGACTTGCAGTGGCCCCGGCCAGACTGCAGAGGAGCCTCGTACTCCTTGGGGGACACGGGGCCGTCCCCTGCCACCCAGAGCCAGCAGACGCATCATTCACCTGGCAGGAGCCACTCTTGGGGGCTATCACACACTCCCCCACCAGTGAGCCAGCCCTACAAAGCCCTTCGCACCGAACACCTGCTGCTGCTCTGCCCGATGGCTTTCACAGGCAGCGTCCCCTCCCACACACACCTTGCTCTCAGGGGTGAGTAGTCAGTGTCTGTGGGTATGAGGCGGGGACAGGGGTGGGTGGAGACTTCACGAGGATCCTGTTCCCAGACCCCAGCCCAGCCCCTGTGCACTTCCGCATCCGCAAAGTAAGGGATGGGGCTTCAGCCTCATGTCCGAGCTGAGCAAGAGAAAAGGATTCTAGGGGCAAGAAGTGCTTGTTAAAAACACGAAACAGCTTCCATCCTGTGTTCCATCCTCACCTCCAGCCCAGACCTCACTGCCCACTGTCCTAGCAGAGGCTCGAGGTGCCAGTCACCAGCCCCCATCCCGAGTGCTGCCGTGTGGTTCTGTTTTGATGGTTTTCAAAACATTAAGCACCCTGTTACCCAGGCACTGCACACAATACGGAGAAGTTGCAATCGCCCTCTCCATCAGCAGAAGGTCTCTCTGATCCAGTGCCTCTGTGAGCCACGAATGTTTGCATGGACACTGGCCCGCGCACTTTGCCCCAGGTTCTCTCAGATAATTGACTCATTTCATACTGGGGAGGGGGTGAGCAGAGAGCGGTGAGTGTGTTAGTCACTCAGTAGTGTCTGACTCTGTGAGATCCCATGGACTGTAGCCCGCCAGGCTCCTCTGTCCATGGGATTCTCCAGGCCAGAATACTGGAGTGGGTTGCCATTTCCTTCTCCAGGGGATCTTCTCGACCCAGGGATCGAATCCAGGTCTCCCGCGTTGCAAGTAGATTCTTACTGTAGCCACCGATGGGAACAAAGAAGTCCGAGAACTTTTCAGGCAAGAAAAGAAGCCACATGGGCTTCCTGTGCCCATTCTCCCTGGCTCAGCATCCTTGTGGAAAGGCCCCCATGGACCAGTCCTGTGCAGCCCTGCGGGAACATGGCTGCATCGCCGCTTTCCATCCAGGTGGAGAATGGGGCTCCCCCAAAACACCATCGTCTCCCTCTCTTGTTTCTTTGGAATCTAATGACACTAAAACTTACCGAAGCATTTCTTTTTAATAACAAGCTCCAGGTTGTGCTGCTTGAATTTCAAATTAAAAAAAAAAATTGATTCAAAACAACCTTTTCGTGTTGTGGGCATTATACTTATTCAATTAATTTGGACTCTACACAATAGTACGTGAATTTCCTTGGCCAGTTTCTTAAAGGAATAATATATAGGTATTTTGCTAGCTGGCTAACTGATAAACATATAACCTATTTTTAAAAGCCTTACTTTATCATTAAACATGATCTTTTTCACCATTTTTATGTAAATTTTGTATTCCACATAAAAACGAGACAGCTCTTCATGCAAGATATGGAAAGTTATACAAAAAGGACAAGATGCAGAAAAATAAGCCTGGTATAATATCATCTGTATAGAAAGACATAGATAACTACATATATTTGCTTGTATTTATGTAAAATATCTCTGGAAGGGAACCCTGACCCGTAACACTGGGGGGGCCTGTGGGCAGGAAATGGGAGGGCGGCTTCTCAGAGTGTCGGCTTTTGTTCTCTCTGAATTTTAAGTGCATCACAAATTTTAAGAGGACTAGATAAAATTATAATTTTTGTTTGAAAAGGAAAAAAAAATAAGCTTTTCAATATCCTTTGGATGGTGGGGGGGGGCCTTAAGCTCCAGAAGGAGGGTCAGCAGAGATTCGACCGGGACTCACCCAGGAGTTGGCACATCCAGCCATGGCCTTGGGCATGGCCCTCTGCCAAGAGGCATGTGATAAGGAGCCTATAAATCACTTGATAAAACTCACAAATCATGGCCTGGCCTCTGATAGAGGAATTTTGCTTTTCCTTCCCTGTAATAGAAGAGATTCAGGAGTTATCCAGAAATTCAGATTGCAAGCGGTGTTACAGGCTTGACAGGCTTAGGCATTGGGTAGACGCCAGGCCTGCCCTTTAGTGGCTGCGCAAACTCAGATAAAAGCGTCAGCCTCCCAGGAGTTTAGCTTCCTCATCAGTAAAATGCAGGCAGTAATACCCCGAGGAGCAAATAAAGATAGTCGTGGAAAGTGCCCGGCTACCGGTCTTCACTCATGAATGAGCAACAAAGAACCCAGAAGCCACCACCACGGGGGGAGCCATCCTGAGGTCCCTAGGCTGCACTCCCCCCAAAAAGAAACTCCTGGGTGTAAATACCAGCCAGCACCACTCCCAGCTGAGCAAGTCCACAGTCCTAAGCAGGGAAGCTGGGGACCTTCCCTGGGGCGGGCCCTCTCTGGCTNGGTGGGACAATTCCAGGCCGAGCTTGGGGTTCATTTACTCTAGAAAAATCTGACTCTGGGACTAAATGTGCCAGCTGCTGACCCTAGGGTGAGTAAGGGTGAGCAGAGGGGAACGCAGAAAGGTCATCCTAGGGTGTCCCCATCACCTGCCCGCTTCAAACGTGCAGAAGTGGATTTAGAATTCGGGAGCCTGGGGAACAGCATTTATATGTTTAGTACGTTTTTCACAACCACATGACGGACATACCTATGAAACTCCTCAACATGCAAACCAAGCTGAGGAGCAGTATCGGTCCTTGTTCTAGGCAGGTCACTAGAAATTCTCCAGATGAATTTAGGCATCTTTTATTGAGCACTTACTGTTTGCTAGCCACAGTAAAGGTGTTTATCTTTACTTTTCCCTGCAGAGTTAGGTGACTGCCTCCATTTTACAGATGAGGAAGTGGAGGCTGAGACAGTCTATTTCACCTGCAAGAGGTCACAGGTCAGGATGTCAACTCCGGTCTGAGTGGCCACCTGCTTTCAAATGCTCCTCTCAAAGTGCAAGCGACACTGAGAGTCTGCTGGGTATACCAGGAGCAGTCTCCTACAGGACACGTAGCCTTTCCCAGGAGTTAGTACCAAAGATGCTGTGTCTCTTGTTGTGATTGGTTGAAGGTCAACATCTGAATCCCCAGCATCTATGAACGTTCCCTTATATGATGGCAAAAGGGACTTGACAGACAGGACAAAGGGAAGACTCTAGAGATGAGAGACTAGCTTGGATTATCCAGGTGGGCCTGATGTCATCATAGGGTCCTTATCTGTAGGAGGAAAGAGACCCGAATGCGTGGTAGGAGACATGTCACAGAGTCAAGAGGTCAGAGGGATGTGAGAAAGTCATTACCAAGGAATACGACCAAGGCAGCATTTAGAAGCTGGATAAAAGGATTCTCCCCACAGGTTCTAGCAGGGACGCAGCCCTGTCAGCACTCTGAATTCAGATGTCTCACTTCTGAGAGTAATCCCGTATTGTTTTAAATCCCTCAGACTCTGTTACAGCAGCCATAGAAAGCACACACCCGATGTTTCATGTCACAGGGAAGGACAGTTACCTCCCAGAAGGGGGGGAAGCGCTCTGGATGGGCAGTGATCGCAGGTGTGCAGTGATGCACTGGGAGACCCCACCTTCAGAGCTCAGAGAGAGAGGCCCGCTGAGAAAAGCCCTGAAACAAGGACAAGGGCACCTGCAACCATCCTATCAGCAGCTCGGGGCACTGACCAGGAAGAATTCTCCAGAGGAGAACCCAGCAGGGACTGGGGACTGTGGGCCCCACCGAAGCTGGCCTCGAGGGGAAAGAGGGGCGTCTGGCTTCAGGCCTCTCTGCTCTCCACCGGAGGACAGCCAGCCCGTTGTGAGAAATTCAACCGCCCTGCCACTGCCTGCTTTCACTTCCTCACTTCCCAGGCCCTCCATCATCTTGGGGCAGCCCCTGCCATAGCCCGCAGGCTGGGAGGCAGCACAGATCATAAAACCCAGAGGGGACCCAGGAGAGACGCGGGCCTTGAGAGCACCTGGCAGGGCAAACACTCGCCTCCATCCACCACGTCAGAAGCCGCAAGGTAGACCAGGAGAGCAGGTGGGGAACAGGAAACACACCTGGCCAGAGCACAACTCAGCCTGAGCGGGACGCATCGCAAGAAGAGGCGGGGGACGGGCCAGGACACACTGGCCCGTGGGCCTCTCCCTGGAGCGCTCTGACTGGACCGTTTGTGGGGGGAGGTGGGGTATGAACACTTTTATATTAAGTATATCTTATATTAAAATAAACACAGACGTGGAACCAAATACATATTTTGTATTAATTTTTACAAGAAGAAATGTCTTCCTAGAAACCACATCCCCAGATACTCCCTCTGTCTCAAGGATGCATTCCCTTTTCTTAGACATTTCAGAGAAAGCCCAAGAAGCTGGGTTTAGGAAAACCTGCCTGAACTAGTCTTCACAGCTGTGTTTGACTCCTGGCATAGGCAGCCACTAGCTGTATCACGCTAGCTATTGTATTATTATTAATTATGTGATATAATATTTATTATTGGGGAAGGAAATAGCAACCCACCCCAGTACTCTTGCCTGGAGAATCCCATGGAGGGAGGAGCCTGGTGGGCTATAGTCCATGGGGTCGCAAAGAGTCAGACACGACTGAGTGACTTCACTATACATATAATACATAGTATATATAACATATCATATATAATATGCATTATATAATATATAGTGTATATAACACATGTAATATGTAATATTATATATAATATACATTATATATATGTATGTGTTTATATACACATATATAGAAACATACATACACACATATATCTATATAAAACATTAGCCCTCCTCGGCTTCTCAGTTAATGGAAACTTCTCACTTTCCTGCCAGCCAGGGTTCAGATGAGCCAGAGTTCAGATCAGCGCCCCAGAACAAGAACCATCAAGGGGCATTCAGGGCTCTGAATCTTTTTTAAAAATCTCTCCACTGACAAAAAAGCTACAGACATCAGTCGACTCTGCTCATTCTCTCTATTTCTTCTAGCGCAAAGCATGAGCCAGTGAGTAATAATGCCAGGCATTTGAAAGAAAAGGGCTGCACAGGCACTTTGGAAAGCAGGCAGGTTTTTAAGAATGTAAAACATACATCAATCCTAAAGCCCAGCAACTCCACTCCCAGGAATGTACCAAAGAGAAATAAAACCATGGTGGGCTGCTGTCTATGGGGTCGCACAGAGTTGGACATGACTGAAGCGACTTAGCAGCAGCAGCAGCAACACAAAAGACCTGAACATGAACATTCATAGCAATTTTATTTACAAAAGCCCCAAACTGGAAACAGCTCAATGTCCATTTAGTGGCTGAATGGATAAAGAAATTGTGGTACACCCATAAAACGGAATCAACTCAGCAAAAAAACACAAATGAGCTCCCGAGACATGGAGAAAGATGGAGAAATGTCAGACACACTAGGCTGAGTGGAAGAAGCTAGATGGAAAAGGGTCCACACTCTAGGACTATTTATCTGAGCCTGTTCAATCAGCAAAGTAAGCTGTCATGACAGAAAGCACAGCAATGGGTACCAGGCTGGGGCTGGGAGGGTGGAATATGGACTCCAAGGTCACTTGAAGCTTTCTGGAGTGATGGAAATATTCTATATTCTAAGACTGGGCTGGTGTTACATAGGCACATACATTTATTAAAACTCAAACTACACCCTTAAGATGAATGCATTTTATTGTATGTAAAGCATACATCCATTAAGTAAAGAGAGAAACAGAGAGGGACAAAGAGAAGGATGTGTGTGTGATGTCCTCGGCATTTTCCCTGTCGGGTAGGCCAAGGCATCATTTCTCTTTCTTCTAAAATCCTCTACACAGTAAATCGAGTAATCACTAAGAAGCTGAGTTTCACCCTAAAGGCATTATTATCTATGAAACCGTGAGAATGCAGATTTTCATGCAGAGGAGAGACCTCTGGCCTCCTAATCTACCGCAGAGCGTGCAGACTTGATAACAAGTGGAGGCTCTAGAATAGACACAGCACAATCTAGGACACAGAAGTGGTCACAATGCCAGGGCCGATATTTTGCCAGTACACAGCCAATTAGAGGTAGAAAAAAATTAAAACATGTATTTATCAGTTGGCTTCCCAAGTAGTATGGTGGTAAAGAATCCAGCTACCAATGCAGGAGACTCAGGAGACAAGGGTTTGATCTCTGGGTCAGAAAGATGCCCAGGCAACCCACGCCAGTATTCTTGCCTGGATAATTCCCTGGACAGAGGAGTCTGGCGGGCTTCAGTCTATGGGGTCTCAAAGAGCCGGACATGACTGAGCACACAGTCACACAAATTTAGCCTCTGCCTTGAGATTTCTGAGTATCTCCCCATCCACAGGACCCTTTCCCACCTTCTGAAGGTCCAGCAAGTGGAAGGCTTGGCAGCGCCACAGCCAAACTCCAGGGTGGCTTCTGTGCTGATGGACTGGTGCCTGACTACTCTGGATGGGGAAATATTTTAATGGCTCCCCCACAGGAATGGTATGAGTCAGGAGTAATCCACCAACATACAATGATTAAAAGCGCACACATTTGGTCAGAATGGAGTGCTGCCAATGGAAAAACACAAAAGCAGGATTTTTTTTTTTAGCCACATGCCATACTCTTAAGGGATTTTTCCACTTGTGAGCCCTGCTTTGACCCTAAATGCAGACTTGTGTCTTACTCCCAGATCAATATTTTAATTTTTACTTTTTGGCCACACCACAGAGCACATGATGAGATCTTAGTTCCCTGACCAGGGATTGAACCTACCTTCCCTGCATTAGAAGACAGATTCTTAATCACTGGACCACCAGGGAAATCCCTTCTAGACCAATATTTTAAATGAGAAAAAAGGGAAGAAACTTGGAAGAACAGAGAGAAAACCATATTTGGTAACTGGAGGCCAGGGAGAAGTGGGAACACAAGAGGCCCTGAGTAAGAAACTCTTTGCCAGGGCAGGGGGACTCTAACTCTCCATCCTAATAAGTCAAGTGAGATGAGCGACAGCCTTCTGTATCACCCCCAGAACAATCAGGCTTTGTTGCTCATGTATGGGGGGGGCGGGAAGGGAACAATGGTGGTGTGTCCAGTATCCCCAGTAGGGATTATTTCTCAACAGGTGCTTGGAGAGCCACCACCACCACCACACACCTGTGCAGACTCATGGACCTACTGCCAGAGGAAATAATGCTGTTTCAAACTTCTTTATCTGCAATGAAGCAGGAGGGTTCTGATTCTATTTGATGAGGATTACTTGACTGTAGATGTTAGGCTTCCCTGGTGGCTCAGTGGAAAAGAATCCACCTGCCAATACAGGAGACGCAGGCTTGATCCCGAGGAGAAGATTCCCCAGAGAAGGAAACGGTAACCCTCTCCAGTATTCTTGCCCGGGAAATTCCCATGGATTGAGGAGCCTGGTGGGCTACAGTCCACGGGGTCACGAAGAGTCAGACATGACTAAGTGACTGAACAACAACAATCTGACTGTCGATGTTAGCTTTGTATAAGGTCAGAGACTCACTGTGCCTGAATTAGATAGACTTAAATCCTCAATTCCAGAAAAAGAGAAAAGGGGAGCCATTAGAGAATGATGGAGACTTGAAAGATATGATTGCCAGGCTTAAGGGGAGGACCTGTTTGAATCCTGATTTGAAAAGGCCAGCCATGAGGAGACGTTCTAGACAGAATCAAAGAAATGTCAATCCGGGTTGTGTAGTAAATGAGAGCAAGCAATTCTTGTTAATTATTATCGGTCCAATAGTGGCCTGGTGGCTAACTGGAAAGGGAGGGAGGGAGGGAACTAACAGATGCTAATTTAGGTATCTATAGGTAGAA
>SJYF01000323.1:6874746-6908625 GCA_006410515.1 Procapra przewalskii
CACAAAGCCAGCAGGAGCCCCCCATGCACAGAGAGGATCCCCGCATTCCTGCTAGGACTGCAGAACTCCCTCATCCCAGACTAAACCCATGCGGGGGGTCGGGGGAGGCAGCAAGGAGACACACACAGATGGAAAAGGGAAGGAACCCTACTTCTTTTTGATTCACACTTCCAGGAATATTTCTGATCCCCTTATTTGCTATGACATGCCAAGATCTGAACCTTATCTTCTCAATTCAGACTTCTGACTGGCCAAGAAGGGAAAAGTACACATCCATCTGAAATTGGGGTTTAAGAAAATGGACTCTCAACCCCTTGGGCCTAACACAATTGCCCTTTAAAACGACATGGGGTGCTCACCAGAAAGCATTCTTTGACTGCCATGTTCTAGCTGCGTCGCCTGGGTCTACCCCTGTCGTTGGACTTATTACACAACACGCTCTCTCTCCCCATCGACCACTGGCAGGACTGTAGCCCATTCACTCCTCTATCTCCAGCCCCAAGCAGGGGTCTCAGCAAAGCCTATGTACAGTACCTAGTCATGTCTAACTCTTTGCAACCCCATGGACTGTAGCCTGCCAGGCTCCTCTGTTGCCAAGAATAAAAACTGTTTCCCAGTATCCCTTGCAGTAAATTGGAACTTGGCCATGTGACTAAGTTCCAGCCAATAGGATATGAGAGAAGCAAAGTGTAAATTTCCCATGGTGCAATTCTCCACCTCTCCCCTTCCTGTGTGAATACTGACAGGAGAGAGGCCATCTTGGGCCACGAAGCCAAAGACAACTCCCCAGGGATGGTGGTGCAACAAGACAGAGGCTCCTGGACCTTAGACAGCATGAAACATCAGACCTCTTTCAGAGGGGCTGCTGTGTAAGAACAAACTATTATTTTGGAAAACTGGGTTATGGTAGCTAAAGTTACCAGAGAACGCAATGGCACCCCACTCCAGTACTCTTGCCTGGAGAATCCCAGGGACGGGGAGCCTGGTGGGCTGCCATCTATGGAGTCGTACAGAGTTGGACATGACTGAAACAACTTAGCAGCAGCAGCTAAAATTACATGCTTAGATTTGTTGAAGAAAAGAAAGGACAATACCCCTAAAACAGAGAACCCACTACAATGGTTATTTTATATGTCAACTTGACTGGGGCACAGGGCACCCAGACATGAGGTCAGACTTTATTCTGAGGTATTTGGGAGGGTGTTTCCGGATGAGAGTAACTTCTAAACCGGACTGGGCAAAGTACGTTGTCCTCCCTAATGCGCGTGGGCCTCATTTAATGAACTGAAGTCCTCAGTCTGAATGCTGGGTAAGAGGTATCTATCTCCTCCTGCCTGACTCTCTGAGCTGAGACCTCAGTTTTCCCTGCCTTTGGACTCAAATATCAGCTCTTCTCGAGTCTCAAGCCTGTTGGCGTTCAGATTAAAACTTGCACTGGACTTGGACTGGAACTACATCCTTGGCTCTGCAGGGTTTCCAGCTTTCTGACTGCAGCTCTGAGACTCAGCCTCTGTAACTGTGTATCCTAATCTCCTATGAGCTATCTATTTTTTAACTCTTGGCAACCATGGGTCCGGCTGAAAGTTTGTGGTTCTGTAACTAGAGAAGAAGGAGAGAACTGACTTGGAGGAGAGGAGGGATAACCAGGGGTCTGTGCTACACTTATCTCCAGAAGCTGGAGATAAAAGTGGTGTGTAATAAGTGATCCTGTCAATGGTCAATGGGGAAACAGACAAGGCGTTGTCTAATTCCACCACACTATGAGATATGGATGAATATAGACACAGATATAAATCTATCTCCAATCAGTTCTGATTCTTCAGAGAACCCTCACACAGCCACTATTTGGCTCTCATTCTGAGAAACCAACCTCTGGCTCTTCCTACCTCTCAGTGAAGAATCCCACCTCCCTGACAAGATTACAGGCTCCTGGGATGCGGAGATACATCTTTTTCCCTCACTTACTTTTGTCTCCACCTCCCTCTATACGCTGCTTACTCCAGGCTGGACACAGAGCAGCACTTCTTGGCCAGACTGACTTAAACACTTGAATAAAGGATCATATTAAAAACAAAGCCATCTGTCTCCTCTCTTTGGAGTGTCTTTGCAACACCCTGTTGCAATGGCCAAGAATACTGTCCAAGATGGCCAAGTTCAGATGGCTTATCTCAGCATCAAAACCTTCTCAAAGCAGAGGCTGGGTTTTGTATAAATACCTTCAGTGTAGCCAGGAGGCTCTATGTAGCAAAAGGAAAACTGGGGGGACATTAATTTGGAGGAAAATTATGATGAAACCAATGGGGTTCAGAGGATAAGCTATTGCAACAGGATTTAGTCAGACAGCTTTTCCTGAGTCACTGAGCTCCACCAGGAGAGAATTGCAGACACAAACCTTTTGTCTAACGTGGCTGGTGATGAAACAGATAGGGTGACTCTGACTCGACTCCCTCCCTCCACACACCCTCCCAACCGACTCTCCAAGATTGCCCAACCAGAGAGCAGAAGTTCACAGAAGCTCTCTTCTTGGGTCAGCTCCCAAAGGATGGAGCGCTTGGCTTTGCTCCCAGATAAACTGTGATCCGGCAAAGGTATGTGAGAAGCGTGCCCTTCGCTACCCGACACCACAGAAGGGAGAGCCGCCAAGTGCCCCCCAGGAGCGTTTGTCTCCAGGTAGAGAATGTTTCTGAACTGACAGTTTCGCTCTCCAGCTGGGGAAATAGCTGCCGGGTCAGAACACAATTGAACATGACCTTGGGCCCCAGTTAGGCAGGCGGAGGTCAGCAGCCTTTCCTCCTCGGGCCGGAGGCAGGCAGGCCCCATCGTCTGCTTGTGCCTAATTACATTTTCTGCACAATACAGCAAGCGCCTTATCTCGGGCAGCAAGGCCAGCTTCCTCTAGTTTCTCCCTCTGGTTTGAAGCAGAAGTTTGATAAGGGGCACATTCTGCTTACAGAAAAAAAAGAAGAAAAACCACTGTTAATTGTGACGAGAAGGTATTTTGTCCGCTGCTACTTTTTCTTCCAGTGAAGGTTTATATTTGCCTGTGAGAGTCTGCCCATGTGAGCCTGGCAGGGAGGAAAGAGAAGGCGGCCATGAGAAGGAGCTCAGAGGAGTAACTCAGGAATGAAGGGAAGTAGGACAGTGGGTTGGAATGAAATCCTGCCACAAGCAAACGAGAGATGTCATCAACCGCAGACAGCGTGAGGCCAGCACAGGCCTCGGCTCTTCACCTTCAGCGTCTTCAGTGTCTGCCTTGGCTGGGCTGAAACATTTGCTTACTGAAATGTTCACTTATCTGGGGATGACTTTATTGGCTTTTGCCTTCAATCTTTCCCAGCATCAGGGGCTTTTCTAAGGCTTTTGGTGCAATGACACATATTTATTAATTTGTTTTTGTCAACAACCCAAAGAAGAAAATGAAACTCTGAGTCCCATCAAACACATATCACTAAGTTACGTGACTGCTATCCAGTGGTGTTTTTATGTAGGAAGAGGGGTAGATTTATAGATAAGAAGTAGCTTAAGAGTGGAGTTTACCATACAGCAGCTTTAGTAAAAAGGATTCCAGTACTGGAACTCGACAGATAAGAAAGACACTGAAATGCAACAGAACCTGCTGAGTTCCTGAAAAGATTCGCGTTTTGAGCCTGGCAGGATTCTGAAGGCAGGATGGGCGTCCAAGGCCAACTGAGGCAAATAACGTCAGAAAGGCAGGTGTGTGGTTAGTCACTCAGTCATGTCCGACTCTTGTGACCCTTTGGACTACAGTTTGCCAGGATCCTCTAGCCAAGGGATTCTCTACGCAACAATGCTGGAGTGAGTTGCCATTTCCTCCTCCACGGAATCTTCCTGACCCAGGCATTGAAACTGTGTCTCCTGCATTGCAGGCAGATTCTTTACCCACTGAGCCATCAGGGGCTTCTTTTAAAAGGCAGGTAACTCAGGGAAATAAAATCCTGGGGCCTAAGAGGGCTGAACTCTTTTCCCTGACATTCTGGAGACATCCCTTCAGTAGAGATAAGGGAGGTGTGCTCTGGATTCAGTTGCCCAGGGCTAGGCTCTAATAACCACTGTGGTTCACCCTGCATTTGGGTGGATTAGCTGACCTCTGAAGAAGGGAGCATGTACGCAGTGCTGGTAAATTCTGACAGTAACAAGGAATATGGAGAGGAGGGTGCTGGTCACCGAGGATGCTGCAGGAGGAAAGCGGGAAGCAGTGTGAAAGCTCGGATTCATGTCAGGGGGCACCCGGGAGAGACCGGCAGAGGTCTGACCAGTCTGGATGAAAAAGGAGAGAAAGCGAAGGAGGAAGAGAAGGGTGGGAAGAAAAGACATGTCTGGCTGCCCTAACACTGAGAACCAAAACCTTACCTGCCCCCCAACCCCACCCCTCACCCTCTGTCTGGGCAACTAAGTGCCCATCTTTCTTCAAAGCACCTTGACTTGAAGGCAACAGCAGAAATGCTTTCAAAGTAACCAGGACCTCATACCCTCTGGCACAGTAAGGCCTCAAGCTCTCACCAGGCATAGCTAGGGCCCTCCCAGCAGCCAAGCTCACGTGTAGCCCTCTCAGCCACTGCCCTTGCCTCCCAGCCCTGCCAGAAGGAGCAAGGAGCAACAGATGGAAGGTTCCAGGCAAAGGGACGCCTAGGACCAGATAAGTCAGCTGTGAAAACAGCTCCGGGCCAGCCTATGGCCATCGGCCCGCCTCGTCCTCCACGGGGTGAGGATGCACAGACACCCTGGCTGCCGGTTCTCCCATGACCTCCTGCCACACAGAAAGGTCAGCGGATGGCCCCACGGACAAAGGCTTGTCCTCCCGGCTTGTGGGAGGAACCACGCTTGGGGTGAAAGAGCATCTTGGCGTTTTCTTCTCCCAGCAAATTAAAGTGAGACTTTCCCCCAACAGACTCTGGTCAGAGAGCTGGGCTAAGCCTTTGTTTCCGAGGCTGCACAGAAACGCTCAGCACACAGACTTTAGAACCAGGATGCCCAGTTCTGGCTCTGCTGCGTTCTCAAGTTCTTCGTGCCTTTGTTTCCTCCTCTGTAAAATGGGGCGAATACTCATAGCTACCTAAGAGCTATTGCAGGAATTAGAGGAGAAGGTCCTCAAAGAGTGCCGAGCACAGTGCCAGGACCCAGGAAGGGCCAAAAGGACCGCTGATACCACTAACATCACTGAGCCCAGTGTGTTAGGGGCCAAACCGTGTCCCTGGAAATTCAGATGCGGACGTCCTCACTCCCAGGCCCTCAGAGTGCGACTGCACTTGGAGACAAGGTCTTTCAAGAGGTAATGAGTCACGAGGGTGGGCCCTAACCCAGCATGACCGGTGTCCTTAAAAGATGGAGCGATTAGGACACAGGCGTGTAAAGATGGAAGTCCACGCGAAGACACAGGGAGATGGTGGCTGTCTATAAGCCCAGGGCAGAGGCCCCAGAAGAAACCACCCGTGCCGACACCTTGAGCTCAGATTCATAGCCTCCAGGCCATGAGGAAACCAATGCTGCTGAAGCAACTCCATCCACGGTAATGTCATGGCAACCCTGGCAAACTAAGACACCCAAAGGTTGACTGTTACTGTAGCAGAACTGATGTTCAGCCAGTGTGAATCCACGTGGAAGCAGAGCCAGCATTGCATCGGATTGGTGATATCAGATATAAAGTCTTTTTAACATTCGCCCCTCCCCCACCTCTCCTTAGTCTTATCCCAGTGGTGCCAGTCCTTGGGTGAGAGAATCAGCCTTTGGATGCACAGTCAACGAGACCGTGCCTGCCTTCCACTCCGCTCATCTTGCCCCCGCTCCTGGGCTCACACAGTCCAGAGCCCTGCAACATCCGAGCGCCTCTGCCTCCTCTCTTTGAAGCATGAAAGTTGCAACAGTGAAGGGGGCTCCTCCGAGCAAGGCCACCACCAAATCCGCATCTGAGAAGCCCCTGGGATCCTGTCTGCCTCAGAGAGCGGAGCATCTGAGAGATGCGACACAGTTGCTATGCCGACAAGCACGCTGTTTGCTCAGCACCGTCCATAGGCAGCCTCAGTGGCATCCACTGTATGCATAAGCAGCCCAGGGAAATCTGAACTGGGCAAGAAGCTGTACCAGAGCACCGAGCGCACCCAGGCTGTGGCCCCCCTGCCCAGGCTCTGTCAGCACGTCAGCCTTGGCCATCACGTCCCCCCAAAGTCTGCCCCCGAGACTACGTTCTGCTGTCTCCTGGCATGCTTTCTCTCTCGTAAGTTTCTGGCCACATGGTTTAGTGGGGCGTTTGCCCACGGTGCCCTGACCCTTTCACACTCCCCTGGGCAGCTGGAGAAGGGAACCAGAGGTGAACTTTCAAGCTCACAAATCTTCCCGGGGACAGGCGGCGGGGGGCGTAGGTCACCGCTTGCTGGGGACTGTTTAGCTGTCAGGAGTCTCCACTCTCTCCTTCCACCAAGGCACACGAGCCTGGCCAGAATCAGCCAGGACAATGAAAAGTAACAACCATGCGTTCGTCAGCCAAGGATAATCAAAAGAAGAGGTCTGGTCCAAGACAAACGATCAGACTCTTTTCTAATGGAAGGTACCCATGGAGGCATTGAGTCCAGAAGCGCTGGGAGCTCCCACACGGCTGGAACGCAGCTCTTTACTCTCATTATCCAAAGTAAGCCAAGGGTGAGGCAACCTGAAAAGAATGTCTGAGCATTCTTTGGCCAAACTGGGGGTGGGAAGGAAAACACCGCTCTGAAGCATGCAACTGTCCCCTCCCACCAAGGCCACAGCAACTCCCACCGCCCAGCCCGTCCGACAGCCTGCGCTCCCCTCAAACAAGCATGTGGGGGAACCAACCCACTGCAGAAGCGAACAAACCACCTGGCGGATCAGCCCCCAACACTGCGCTGAGCAAACCTGGTTCAACCTCAGAGCTCAGTTTGGCTCTGTCTTTCGAACAGATTACTGAGAACAGAAGTGCCTTTGGGAATTACGCAGCACAGAGATGCTCACTACAAAGAGGCCAGTAAGAAAGGTATAAGAGGGACTTCCCTGGTGGGCCAGTGGCTAAGACCCCACGCTCCCCATGCAGGGGGCCAGGGTTCCATCCCTGGTCAGGAAATGAGATCTCGCGTGCCACAACTAAGACTCAGTGCGGCCAAATAAGTTGTTTGTTTTTTTTTTAATTCAAAAAAAAAAACAAAAGGCATGAGATGGATCAGCCCCTAAAACATCCCAGAAATCAGGTTCTGGGGTCTACAGGTGATGTTTTCCTCTGCTTAACAGTTGCCAAAGCAAACCACATTTATTCTACAAACAGAGAAGGACTTGGTAATACCAGTCCCAATACTTGTTAACACCACTGGACTTGTTAACACCAGTCCCAATACTTGTTAATACCACTGGACTTGTTAACACCAGTCCGATGCAGCTTTTGTCTACCTATAGAAGCCTTCCACCTAAGAGGAGTCTTCTCTGTCCCCAGGTCAGGCTAACTGGCATTGAACCATGTCTAAGCACGCCCTAATATGCCAGGGGCTCTGGGGAGACCAGCAGAGAAAGACAAAGCATGACCCTGTTCATTAGCATCTTGCCCTGTGGACGGGAAGAAGGCATGTGCATATTTGGGAATGACTGGAGATGGCAGTGCGGTCACACAGGAAGGAGGCCCAGATCGCGTGACACAGGCATCAGTGCTTAAGAATTTGGAGAGCGCCTGAGTCAGCCAGCCCCGCCACATATCCACCCAGCTAAACACAGCCAGCTAGCAGAGACTGGACAGGCCGACCGGCCGAGCTGCTGCTCTGGAATGGGGCGGGGTGGGGGGGGAGCGTCTGGCAGCCCAGGGTGGTCACGGCTGTCTCTGGCCGGACACCCTTCCCAGCACGGGGTCAGGGAGAGCCAGCCTGAGAGCAAACTCTAGCATCGCCACTTGCCACGTGCGTGACCTCAGGCCCTTCTCACAGGATCCCCAGGGCCTCCCCAACCCCAGCTGTCCGTGGAGATGGATAAACAGCATCCACATCACTGGTGGTCGCGGAGAGGGCCTGGCACGCAGGAAGTGCCTGATACACGTCAGCTGTCAAGACCACGGGCCTGGACTTGTACAGGGTGTCCCTCAGCTAATGCCAGCAATCAGGATATTCAGTCTGAGGCGGGAGACAGATTCAGTAAGAGCAAGGAATTTTAATTTTAAACAAGACGAGGGAGATTATTTACATAACAGAAACAGACTCACAGACAGAGAAAACCACATCAAGAAGATAAACCAGGGTTACCAGAAGGGGAATGGAGTCGCGGAGGGATAACCTGGGAGCTTGGGATTAACAGATACACACCACTAGGTATCAAATCAACAACAAGGACCTACTGAATAGCACAGGGAATTATATTCAGCCTATTATAATAACCTACAATGGAGAAGAATAAATATATACGTATAACTGAATCACTTTGCTGTACACCTGAAACTAACGTAATATCGTAAATTAACTGCATTTTTTTTTTTTTTAAGGCAAGGGAGGGAGAGGCCCTAGAAAACCATGACTATGGTGTTAGCCAGAAAAGGCCATAACTCAGAGTGTCGGCCATTGTCATCCCAGCTCACGTGGCTAGAAGCAGAAGGCCGCCTGCTGTGCCCACGGGCGACCAGCGGCTGCAGTGTCCAAGCAGGGAACAGACTCAGCCTTGAAGGGAAAGGGGCACCCAGCGGCAGGGATGGAGCCCACCTGTCTACTACAAGGACTCGCTCTTCACGGCCTGGATTCAGGTCGCGCCCTAGCGCTGTGGCCCTTCTTGGGAAGGACACTTAAAACGTGCCTCAGGGGCTGGACCCAGACACCCTCCCTTCTTATGTCCTCTTAAGAGTGGATCCCCTGCCCCTCTTCCACTCTTCTCAGAACCTGAACACACGTGTCTCCTCACAAGATCGCTCTAGCACATGCCTGCTTACTGGAAACGTGACCTTTCTTTGCAGCCTGTCTGCCCTGACCTTCACCCACTGAGAACCTTCATCCCTGACATCCCCTCCGCAGGAGGGCGTTCTCCCTATGGGCATGAAGGCAGCATGGTTGAGTCAGCCCACCCCCTCTACCCACCTTGTCTTGGCCACCCAAGCTCAGAGCACAGCACAAAGTTCTCAGCACCTGGATGCCACCAGGGGTGGTCCAGCCCTGCAGGTAGCAGAGCTGGTAGCATCCCCTGGGATACCTCCCCATCCTCATCTTCCCTCGAGGTGGGGCATCTGTCCACATCTGGGACCACAATGGAGTGGGAAGGAGGTGGCTTTAAGTAAGAGACCAGAACCTGTGGGGTTTGGCTTCAATACCTGGGAAAGTTGACTGATTTGATGGCTCACTTCCTCAGCAGGCAAAGATCTGTTTTGGACCATGCAAAGGGCTAAACAAGATGATGAACGCAAAGCATGCAGTTCAGCGTTTGGCACATGAAGGCCACTCGCCTACCCCATCATTAGTGTCGTTTATTAGGATCGGTGTTCGGTTTTCTATTCATTCATTCATTCATTCATTCAGAAACACTGACCCTGTGTTCCTACCATGTGCCAGGCAAACATGTGCCTGTCCTTCCTCCTGGAGCTTAGGGTCTCGTTGGGGAGTCAGTGGAGAAACAAGTGAACAGGAGAAAGCATTTCAGGTCGTGGAAGGTCTAGGAAGTAATCAAGCACAGTCTGTGACAGGGAATAATGAGAGGGGACGTACTGTCAATAGCAAGACCAGTGAAGCCCTCGCTGAAAAGACATTTAAGCTAGAATCTTAAGGATGAGAAAAAGTGGTAGAGGAGAGACAGCACACAGGATGTCCTGGGCTGTGTGGAAGCGTGGCGGGTCCAAAAAATGACAGTCAGTCTGGCCGGTAAGCATCACAGAGGCAAGTGCCCCTCAGTGAAGGGGGAGAGCGGGCAGCGGAGAGAGCCGTCAGCCACAGGAGGAGGTTTGGTTCTGATCCTAAGGGTGACGGGAAGGCTCTGAAAGGTTTTAATAGCTGTATTATACTTTCTTCAATTATTCACAGCAAACATTTCTCTCTCTCCATTATCGAGTACTCCACATGTGCCAGGCTTTGCAGTAAGTTTTACATGCATTACCTAAGCAATACGGCAATGATGGGTACTAGGGGACAGAAAGGTGGGCAGGCTGGAGATGTACATGAGAGTCAAGAGCGGTTAGGCTTCACTGGTAGGATGAATGGGGTCCAGGGGAGAAACCAGCTCAGACATGGCTGCTGCAGTAGTTTTCCAACTACTTACACAATCATAATTATCATCTCCACGATCGTCATTTAACCGAAGGACAAGATTAACTCCATTAGTCAACTTGTTTATAAAGCACCAACTATAAACGTGACACTCTGAAGGACAATGTGTTCAAAAAGAAGCAGGTGCTGGGTTACCCTGCACTCCAGCGTACTCTAGGACTCCATGCTGGGTATTCCTACTGCCAATGGCTGAGACTAGAAAGGGTTTCCAAAACAACCTGACAACTGCCCAGTAGTCCAACTGATTTAAGGCAGCTCCAAGGGCAAGTCTGACCAACATCCACGTAGTCAACGCTATTGTTTTCTCAGGAGTCATGTATGGATGTGAGAGTTGGACCACAAAGGCTAAGCACCAAAGAATTGATGCTTTTGAACTGTAGTGCTAGAGAAGACTCTTGAGAGTCCCTTGGACTGCAAGGAGATCAAACCAATCAATTCTAAAGGAAATCAACCCCTGAATATTCACTGAAAGGACTGATGCTGAAGCTCCCATACTTTGGCCATCTCATGAAAAGAGCCAATTCATTGGAAAAAGCCCCGATGCTGGGAAAGATTGAAGGCAAAAGGAGAAGGGGGGCAGCAGAGGATGGGATGCTTGGATAGCATCACCGACTCAATGGATGTGAATTTGAGCAAACCCTGGGAGACAGTGAAGGACAGAGGAGCCTGGCATGCTGCAGTTCGTGGGGTCGCAAAGAGTTGGATACGATTTAATGACTGATCAACAACCACCACCAAGAATGAAGCCAGGAGACAAACCTAGAGGCACAAAGTACCGGTGCTGTTAGCAAGGCAGCAATGCCACTGGCACAGACGGCATTCCTCAGCCTGGAAGGGTCCTTATGGCGTCAAGCAGCCCGTCAGACAAAGACCCAGGACAAGGTCCACTCTAAACAGCAACAAAGCCGTCAGCCCAGGGACAGCCTCTCATAAATGCAGCAGGCAAAGAAATCCTGGGACATGGAGTTCTTTCCAGCACAGCTTGAATAATGCCATCCATCGCCACATCACTGTTGAAACAATAACATGTGTCTGGTTTGGGAGCCTGCTGGGAGATGATTAAGTTGAAAGAGTATACTCTACCCTCAGTGGAGAGCACACACACTCATTTTAGTAAGGATGCATTTGGGGAGAGGTGGACCACACTTGTCAATGTACAGGTGAATTTTACAACAGTAAGCAGCAGGCACAATGAGGAAATGAAAAAAGGGGAGAAGAGAAAGGGACTTCCTACAAACGCCTTGGGTCTCCCATCCCCTCGAGCCTGGGAGGATGGTCTGACTTGTAGGCAAGGAGAGAGAAAGGCATCAATCAGGCTTACCTGATCTGGCTGCAGCCACAGACCTGGACTAAAGCTGTCATTTTTAGAAGCCAGCCACTCACCTACTCTAAAATCTACACCAGAGCCACTGCAGGAGACAGGCAAAGACTATAAATAAGAAAATAGGGAAATGGACAGATAAAAAAAAAGAAGGATGGAACTGCAGGAAACTCACTTCTTGGGTGGATAACTGTCCCCATCTCATTATTTTCTCTTCTGAGATGCAGAAGTCCAACCCAGACACGGAGTCTGACTGACACAAAGCTGATCAAATTAGGTCTTTCTGTGGAATATGCAGCCATGTGAATGATTCCCCTAGCACAGAAGAAATTTTATTTTATTTCTAACCCTTGTCTTCAGTTTGCTCATCCTTCCTTTAACAGAATAAGCCAAGTCAGGCAGCCCCTGACATCTTGAAAATTATTAATGTGGATGCCCTAAAAAGTGGCACAGAGAAGTTTGCCCGAATTCAAACCCATACCACCACTGGAAGAACTCTCTCTCCTAAAGCCCACAGTACTGGGTTCATCAGTCACCACCTCTTCTTGTTTCTTATTCAACGCTTCCTTGGAATCAAAAGATGTTAAAGCCGAAAGGTATCTGAGAAACCAAGCTTTTCAGGGCTCCTATTCAAGATGAAGGAGCAGACCCAGCAAGGATGGCGCTAGAAAGGCACACATCTGGCAGAGCTGCAAAGAACAGCAAGGTCTCCTGAGCCCTGTTCTATGACATCCTCCTGAATACCGGGAACTGTTTCTCAGCCCTTTCTACTAAGCTCATCAATAATGCAGAGCCCTAGGAGGAAGCCCAACAGGTGCTAAAGCTCCCGGGGCATTCAGAATGCGTCCCAGTGACTGTCGTGTGTTTCCTGGCCGGACTGTATAGTTACGGAGCTCCAGCAGGTGGTTCCTGGTTTTGTGGGGTGTTTTCTTAAGTTCCCATTCAGCAGAAGCCTTGGCGTTGGGGGGAAACAGACAGATGGTTCAGACTCAAGCCTGGCCTGCCGTGTTGGATTTCTCCTGCACTTCCTGTTGAAGAAAGAACTTGGAAAGAAAGATTCGTGACAATTTGAGAGAAAGGTGTCCTTCCAAAAGGTGACGGATGTGGCTGAGGTTTTGAGATGATGATCCCAAAGAGGGAACAGACAGTTTTAGAAGTTCCTGCTCTTCCCGGGGGCGGGGAGGGAAAGCTTAAGGAGGTCTACTCTGAGGGATGGAGTGAAGGCCAGCGACGTCTGAACTCGCTCCTCGGTGTGCTGCTGGGGACCACTCCTCACATCCCACTCTGCTACCATCCTCTGCCCCCAGGACTGTGGCAGGAGCTGTCGCTCTCCTTGCTTCCGCCCCTGCCCTCTGCTAACCCAGGGCACGAAGCAGGGCACCAGGTCACGCCACCATCCTGCTACTGACCCTCTGGTGGCTTTGCAGCGTGGCTAACACAGAATCAGTCCTCACCGTGCTTCCCGGGCACCACGGTGCCTCCTCCCCCAGAGCCCACCCACCTCCTCTGACTCTCCCCCGACCCCACCCACTCCCTTGGTGCCCCCCTGGGCTCCCGTCACGGAGCATCTGAAACTGGCTCCCTCCTCTCTGTGCTCACTGTGCCCCACCCACAGCATCCAGCCTGTGAATGTACCCAGGCAGTCGCCGGTCTGGCTTCCTGCAGGTCACTCGAAGGTCAGAGGGCCCGAGGGCCCGAGGGGCCCCCTCCCCAATCCCTCCCCGCTCCACTCTCAGATGAGGCACCCATGCCAGCTGAGGGGCTGCAATCACCCCTTTGGGGCTCCTCCTCCCCCCCGGCAGCTCTCAGCTCCAAGTGGGCAGGACTTGGTCTGTCTGCTGTCTTGTCTCCAGTGACAACCGGCACGCAGGAGGCTTGTTGGCCTGCATGGAACTGAACCCACACCTTAAAAAAAAAAAACAAAAAACTAGGTCTGGATGAAGAAAAGACCATTTTTTACTGGAGAATCCAAGGCCAATTGGATCCTCTGGGTTCATAGACCTGTTTCTGAATAAAGACCCTTCCATCTGTCCACACAGCCCTGCGTCTGAAGGGTGGTAGCCAAGCCACAGGGAACACGGCTGCAAGGCCCACTGGGGAGGCCGAGGGGCCGAGATCGGAGCTCGACTTCCCGGAGGGCCAGGGCCTCAGAGGCTCAACATCCCAGCTCCGTGAGAGCAAGGGCGTGTGTGTTTTCTCGTTCCAGCGTGGCTGTGCTCAGTCACTCAGTGGTGCCCACTCTTTGTGACCCCACGGACTGTAGCCCGCTAGACATCTCGGTCCATGGGATTTCCCAGGCAAGAGTACTGGAGTGGGTTGCATTTCCTTCTCCAGGGGATCTTCCCAACCCAGGGACCGAACCCGCATCTCCTGTACTGGAAGGCAGCTTCTTAACCACTGGGCCAGCAAAGAAGCCCATGCCATTGATTTGTATCACAGAGAAATGGAATTAAAGAGCTGCGTGCTCTCTCAGTTTCTGGAATAAACTTGGTCAGGTATCTAAACTTTTAGGAGTTTACACAGCAGGCTGACATACCTCTCCTTCAACAAAGGGGCTGACTTTCCAAGTCTTTAGGAGGAAGCAGGCACGGGGCCACCCTCCTCCACGTGAAAGTGTGACATGGTACCACAGCAACACAGCAGTGTGTTTTAAGAGTAGTTTTTTTTTAAATTCCATGCCCAGTAATTGTGTTTAGAAGAATTCACTCTAAACAGGACATACAAACCAGGCAAAAAGCTCTTTGCTTAGATATTCATCTAAGTACAGTTTATAATAGAAAAAAGCTGGAAACAACCTAGGACTAATAACTCACGTAAAATTCTTAGCCCAGCAGCAAACTCTGCTCAACATTCTTTAATGACTCAAATGGGGACAGCTTTTGAAAAAGAATAGATACAATTTATGTCTAACTGAACCATTCTGCTATCCACCTGAAACCAACACAGCACTGTAAATCAGTGACAGTCTAATTCAAAATAGGGCTTCCCAGGCGACTCACTGGTAAAGAATGCTCCTGCATTGAGCAAAGGAGACATAGGTCTAATCCCTGGGTTGGGAAGATCCCCTGGAGAAGGGAATGGCAACCCACTGCAGTGTTCTTGCCTGAAGAATCCCATGGACAGAGTTGCCTAGCAGGCCACAGTCCATGTGGTCCAAAGAGTTGGAAATGACCAAAGACACATAAAAACACCCATTAACTAATATAAAATAAACATTTTTCAAAAATCACAAAAACAAAAATTCTTAGCCCAGTGCCTGGCACACAGGAAGTGCTCCATAAGGAATATACATATATATAACATCTTATTGTGAGTAAATAAAGTGTGGTACACTGTAGGATGGATACTTTAAGCTTTCTTTTCCCTCCCCATATTGGTGCAGTCACATGCCTATAAAAATCCAAGGAAAAGAAAACTAGACAATTACCCTTCAGCAGGAGACAGTCTAGGGCCTGTGTTTTCAGAAACACCCCATCTATCTTCTCCTATGTCTCCCAGCCATGCATTTGCAAGTGCACAAAAGGCTGTCCACCCACAAGTCCTGTCCCTTCTGCCTGTAATGCTGCCTTATCAGCATTTGTTAGCCTTCCCTCTGAGAGGCAGAGTAAAAAAAAATCATTCCACAATTCAATTGGCATTTTTAGCATCTAACACATTTGTGCCTTCGCTGAGATGAAAGTCACAGGAGCAACTATTTAGGTTACTGGGTCAGAAGCCCTTCCTGTCTGCAGAGGGTCTCCCGTGAGAGTCCAGAAGGCCTGCTAGGTAAGTATAGCCTTTCTCCAGGGCTGTCACTCAATCAGACATAGCAACCTGCGGTGAGACAATCAACGACAGGTTTCTTCCTCTGGGAGATATCAGGGGGCAAAATCTGAAATTACAAGCTATACTTTTCTTGAGGAGAAATGGGCTTTCCTAGTGGTTCAGATGGTAAAGAGTCCACCTCCAACATGGGAGACCTGGGTTCAATGCCTGGATTGGGAAGATCCCCCTGGAGAAGGGAATGGTTACCTCCTCCAGTATTCTTGCCCAAGGAAGGAAAAGCACAGATCAATAGGCTTTCAGAAAACTCGGGGTTGGCTGGGACCCTCCTCCGTCGCCTCTGCACATACACACAGAACATGCGCTCACACACACACAGACCTACTCACCAACACGCCAATCACACACCCGCAAACATACACACAAGCACACAGCTGAACACAGTGTGCACAGACACACAGGCACACAGGTACACAAGCACAGTCTCCACTTTCACTAACCATGCCCTCCTGCAGTTAAGGCTGCAAGTCAATCCTTAGGTTGAAATGACAACAAAAAGAATATTAAGTTCATCTTTATGGTTTGTCATGCTGGTGAAAACCCCAGGTGGAACCAGAGGTCCATGGAACTCTTGCCACCTGGTCAGATGCTCTGAAGAGTATCTCAGAGCAGAGAATGTCATAGCTACAAGGGACCAGAGAGACCGCCCCCCCAAAACAGAGAAGGGTGCTGAGGTTTAGCAAGTGATGCTCAGTGTCCCCAGGATACAACACAGAGTCCCCATGTCCTCCCCAGCTCCAACCCCAGAAGTCACCCAATAAACACCCCCTTCATCCTCTCACTTCCCTACGTGCTCAGAACTTAGTTGAAATGCCTCCCCTGGACAGAAGCAGACATTCCCCCAAAAGCAGCAGCTCACCCAGATCTACACCGAGACCTTTCATAAGGAGTCACGCACTGCTCCAGGTGGATAAGAACACAGAGAGAAAAGAAAGGCGCCTTCCTTTCGATTGAGATCATTTCCATCCCAGAAGGAAGCAGGTGTTCACCCAGATACCAGTGGGCTGGCTCCCTTGTTTAAACAAAAGGCTTTCCTGAAAGCTACAGAGAACCAGAGGCCAAGGGTTCTTAGCAAGAATTTTCTTCTTGGTGGAAACAGGAGGTGCTCTGGTGGGAAGACCATACCCTGCTTTGACAGTTCCGGACAGTCAGCTGGCAGGGCGAACTGTGTGAATGAGTGTGACTGGGAGATTTTACCCAAGGAACTAGTTTACATACAACTTGCTTTAACTGGCTATTTCCGCTACATTTAATGTGGTTTTAAATATAGATTCTCCTAGATGAAGCACATGCACGGGAACAAATGTGATTCTCACAAAAAAGTGGTGTCTGAGGGGCCCCCATTCCCCTCACAGCAGGTCTGCTGAAAGCAGTCTTGAAAAAGTATAGAAGGAAATACAAAGAACTGTGATCCTTTTTTGCTTTTAGTCCCTAAGTCATGCTCAACTCTTTTTTAGCTCCATGGACTGTAGCCCACAAGGCTCCTCTGTCCGTGGGATTTTCCAGGCAAGAATTCTGGAGTGGGTTGCCATTTCTTAGGTCGGGTATCTTCCCGACCCAGGGATCAAACCTGGGTCTCCTGCATTGCAGGTGGATTCTTTACCACTGAGCTGCTGGAAAATTGTGATCACCTCTGATTGATGCAGAGAGCGTTAGAAAAATGTCTTCCTTTCATATATCTGCATCATTTTGAAGTTTTACAAAGTTTTTCTTTTTTAAATGTTTTGGACTTAACCATCCAGTCTAGGGAACACACCCATATGAAGATTATAATATTAATAACAAGTGTAATAATAACAATAAAGTAGCAGCTCTAAAACTTAAATAACTTACCACAGGCCAAGCAGCATTCTTGGGACTTGATACATATTAACGCATTCAATCCTCTTCACAACCCTCTGAGTTACATACTACCATTGTCACCACGTTACAGATGGGAAAACTGAGGTTGGAAAGATTAAGTCACTTGCCAAAAGCCCCAAAACTCATAAGAGACAGGGCCAAGATTAAAATGCAGGCAGTCTGGTGTCAGAGGCCAGGCCGCTGGCCACGCCTCCAAGGTTCCTGTTCCACCAGACTTGAGCTAAGATAGGATTCAGAGGAGTAGAAAAGGGCTCAGAAGCCCATCGGACCCACTTCTGGGTATATAGTCAAAATTATGGAAAACCAGGTCTTGAAGAGGTATTTTCACATTGATATTCACTACAGCATTATTCATAAGAGGTACAAGCAACCTGCTGCTCTTCGGGAGAAGGAAATGGCAACCCACTCCAGTATTTTTGCCTGGACAGAGGAGCCTGGCAGCCTGCGGTATATAGGCTCGCAGAGGCGGACACGACTGAAGTGACTTGTACAGACTGATTTCGCACGTACAAGCAAGCTACATACCCATCAACAGATGAATGGATTTTAAAAATGTGATATACACACATACACACACGGAAACATAATTTAGTCTGAAGAAGAGGTGGAATTCTCACACATGCTACAGCGTGAGTTGTCCTCATGGAGGCACCGGGAGGGCATTCCGCTAAGTGAAGCAAGCCTGTCACAAAAGCACAAACATTATATAGCTCCACTTATATGAGGTGCTTAAAGTAGGCAAAACCAGAGAAAAAGTAGGCTGGTAGTTGCCAGGGGCTGGAGAGAGAGAGAAATAGAGAGTTACTAGGGGCAGAGCTTTAGTTTAACAACCTAGACAGCAATATTAAAAAGAAACATTACTTGGCCAACAAAGGTCTGTCTAGTCAAAGCTATGGTTTTTCTAGTAGTCAGGTACGCATGTGAGAGTTGAACTATAAAGAAAGCTGAGCACCAAAGAATTGATGTTTTTCAACTGTGGTGTTGGAGAAGACTCTTGAGAGTCCCTTGAACTGCAAGGAGATCAAAATAGTCTATGCTAAAGGAAATCAGCCACCTGATGCGAAGAACTGACTCATTTGAAAACACCCTGATGCTGGGAAAGATTGAAGGTGGGAGGAGAAGGGGACGACAGAGGATGAGACGGTTGGGTGGCATCACCAACTCGATGGATATGAGTTTGAGCAAGCTGCAGGAGTTGGAGATGAACAGGGAAGCCTGGCATGCTGCAGTCCACGGGGTCACAATGAGTTGACCATGACTGACCGACTAAACTGAAATGAGCTTTAGCTTTACAAGATGAAAGAGTTCTGGAGATGGCTGGTGGTAATGGTTGTACAACATTATGAATGTAGTGAATACCACTGAACAGTACACTGAAATCGGTTAAGATGGTAATTTTCACATTATGCATCGGTTCAGTTCAGTTCATGAATCACAGCACGCCAGGCCTCCCTGTCCATCACCAGCTCCCAGAGTTCACCCAAAGTCGTGTGCATCGAGTCGGTGATGCCATCCAGCCATCTCATCCTCGGTCGTCCCCTTCTCCTCCTGCCCCCAATCCCTCCCAGCATCAGGGTCTTTTCCAATGAATCAACTCTTTGCATGAGGTGACCAAAGTATTGGAGTTTCGGCCTCAGCATCAGTCCTTCCAATCACCCAGGACTGATCTCCTTTAGGATGGACTGGTTCAATCTCCTTGCAGTCCAAGGGACTGGCAAGAGTCTTCTCCAGTACCACAGTTCAAAAGCATCAATTCTTCGGCGCTCAGCTTTCTCCACAGTCCAACTCTCACATCCATACATGACCACTGGAAAAACCATATTTACTACAATTTTTAAATATCTGAGGAAAAAAATCAAAATGGATAAAAACCATCTGAAGAGTGTGAGCCTGTGGGGCTGCTCCGAGAGAGAACTAGGCTGCAGTCCTCCTTTGGGTCTGAAAGCTTGCACATCTCCACGCCATGCATCCTCCTGACCAGTACACACGACCTGAGCACACCTGCCCTGGCCCCTATCAAGAGAAAGCCAACGAGAAAGAGGCTCCATGTGGCTCTTCTCGAAACTGAAATAAAAAAGACCTCCGTGTTCACCATGTCCTCCTGGAAAAGAGGAAAAGGGTCTGGGCCACCACGCTCACACAGCTGTGGGCACAGACGCCGAGTGTGAGGGGCGCCATCTGATGAGGGGGGCAGCTGAGTCAGGGCGCCCAGCCCTCTCCTGCCCACCTGCCTCCTGCATGAGGCTTCCAGACCAAGAAGGCCCCACACAAGGCAAGCCTCAGGCCCGGCCTGCCTGCTCCTACGAGACAGGAGATACGAGCACCAGGAAGCCATAGAAATGGCCACAAATTAGGCTCAGAGTCCCACAGACCCCTGGTCGTTCCTCCCCAGCTCCTACTGTGTCCTCTGCGTGACAGGTGGCGTGGAAGCTCCAACTAGGGCCAAGACACAGACCCGCCAGCTCCCAGTAAAATGACTGCCACTTCTCCTCCGGCTTCCTGAAGCAGCCAAGGGTCGCCGGGGCACCGTCTGCCCCTTCAGAGCACAGGAAGCTGCGTACTGCAACCCCACCCCCACCCCCACCCGGTGCTGAATGAACATCCAGCTGATGTCCTGCAGGCACACAAGAGGGCAGGTCACAGCGAGAGCCCAGAGCAGGCAGAGGAGCGCCCCCAAAGCTCCGGGGGGACGGGCACGGCGGACCCCAGAAGGACCACTCCTCACCTGACAAGCTGGATGGGACTGGAAGTAAGCTCGAGTGGTGTCCCGAGAGCCCTCCACCGAAGGCAGCAAGTTCTCTGGATCTTTCTCCTGCTCTGGGGATGGTGGCTGAGTCTCCTGGGAAGACTGGTGCCAGGGGCTGGGGTTTAAGTTCAACAACTTCTTTTTATTCCGTGTCTCAGGGCAGATTATTTACCATCTCTGGGCCTCAGGTTTCTCCCCTGCAAAGCAGGACGAGAATATTTACTTTGTGCGGTTGTTGTGATGAGCAGACCCTGGGAAAGCAGGGTTTGAAACCACAGCAAGCTGGAGATGGCCCTGACATCGTGTGACGTGGGAACCCACGGAACACACTCACAACAGCAGGCGCTCACAGCGCACGGAGTTTCTCCAGTTTGCCTTCATCATCCTGACATTACACTCTGCAGGGCCGGCCCAGGACCCAGGCCATGGGTCTCCCACAGCCTCAAGCCTTGGAAGAGAAAACGGGCCTGGGAAGTACAAGGAGGAGACTTCAGCCATTAGAAAACCTGGGAACGGCAAAAATCCAAATTACAGACTGCAAGGCTCAAGGGAGGGAACAGACCAGAGTGAGCTGAGAAGAGTTAAAAACACGATTTTTAAAAGTACTGTTCCTCCAGAAAGAGACAGAGAATGGACTTGCGGTTGCCGGGGAAAAACAGGGGAAGGGACAGGTAGGGAGTCTGGGATGGACACGTACACGCTGCTCTATTTAAAATGGATAACCACCAGGACCTCCTGAATCCTGAACAGCACACGGAACTCTGCTCAGTGTTATGTGGCAGCCTGGATGGGAGGGGAGTTTGGGGGAGAATGGATGCATGTACATGTGTGGCTGAGTCCCTTCGCTGCTCACCTGAAACTATCACAACACTGTTAGTGGGCTATACTCCAACACACACACAAAAAGTACTGTTCCTTAGCAAACTCCTCTGATGTCCTTGGGACACTCAGTTGACACATGCCTGAGCTACTTGCATTTCACAGATGTCACCATCATGTTTGATAACAAAGGAAATCAAGTGCCACCACCTGCTGGGCCAGGAGCCTTTGGACCACACACCACGGGGATGCTGGGGGCCTTGATGGGCACCTCTCCATCTCTGGACACCAGACGAGCCTCAGGATGCTGCGGCCCCCAAGCCTAGGGAGGGACCACGACACTTGGAGCTCAGCTCTGCCCCAAGAGAACAATGACTGGTCCCCAGTGGGAAGCTGATGGCAGCCTCCGGCCAGGCCGAGAGCAGAGGCCTGGGAGCGCACAGACCCACAGCAGCATGATCGACATTTACACGCACGGGGCTGGGCATCCCAGGGCACCAAGCAGGCAGGAAATCCAGGTGGAGACAGGCTGCCCTTGCTACCAGGCAAGTTTTAGTGCTGAACTCCCTTCTCAGTGTTAGAAGAAGGCAACCAGCCACCCTGCGTCTGTAGACGGCTGGTCCCTTCCCCAGCTCTCGAGCCCGGCTGAACGTCCTGGCTCGGGTTTTAGTGCCTCTTGGGCAAGAAGGTGAGCCCCGGTCCGGGGTGGCGCTCATCAGTGAGCGGTGTGAAAGCATGGGGCTGGGGAGGAAGTGGGGAGCGTGCGAAAGCAGAGGGGGAGGAGGGGCCGCGGGAGCCCACGGCCGGCGGTGGAAACGCGAACTTGACGTTGTCGTGTTCCTGTCACCTTCTGATCTCCAGCACCCAGGGTGACAGCGCTGGCTGCTTCTTTCCGCTGCCTTTCACACCCGTACGTGCAAGACCACTTCAAGGAAAAGGAAAAAAAGACTCAAGTGTTTAAATCAAGAAGCTGATGAACCAGCAGAATTCTCTCTCTACATCCAACAGAAGCACCAAGAACCTTCTGAGGGAATCCTCAGGCCTCCTCCCAGGGCAGGGAAAGGGGCCCTGCTTGCCACTATCTGCACTGTCTACGCATGCCTCTTGCAAAAGCCCTGAGCTGAAAGGGTCCCTGCAGTCCACCATCAGGAGCAGAGGACTCGCCAATTATTTACTTACTGCACAAGGTCCACCAGGGACCACGTCTCTGCTTTTTCCTTGCCCTGGCTCACAAGCGCCACGCTAAGACATCCAACTTCTTGATCATCCCAAACGTGGAAACAAACATTCTAACAAGCACCAGGGTCCCTGGTGGAGTCACTCGGGTCCTGCTGATACAAAAAGCTTGGTGAGAAATGTAGTCAGGTGCTGCCCTGGGCTCACTCAGACACTGGGCTTCTTAGAAACAGCTCTCTGCCCAGAACTTTCTGGAAGAACCAGACCCGAGCCCAACACAATAGTGTGTCATGAGATGGACTGAGTGGGTTGGTAGAGAGTGTGGGATGCCAGCTTGGTAGAAACCCAGACAAGATCCTAAGAACGTGAGCCCAGACGTGACTCTACAAAGAAGTGCTCGCGGGTGCCTCACAAATGAAACACGGAGGGAAGACCCAGGAGGGACCAAGGCGGAGGGAGGGTCTGTTCATTCCGGGAAAGAAACAAAAGCAAGGGCATCTCCATACAAAATGAGAGGCCCTGGTGGGCCACAACCTGCCTCCCAGTCACTGGCCTAGGCCAGGAAGTGACAAAAAGGCTGCAGGGAAAAGCTGATCCCTGCATGATAGGCACTGCGCTCCCAAAGGGCTGCATGGCCCAGAAAGGAAAGGGTGGCTGCATTTGGGAGCTGGTCCCTCCGCATACCATCAACCAGGACTTTCAGCTAGCTTGCTGATGTTTCAAAAACTGCCCAACTGCCTCTGTGATGCAAAGGAGGAAGGTTTCAGACACTATAAGGGATTGAAGTCCATGGTCCTAGCAAGCATAAAGGTGGGTATTTCCTGCTGGCCAAGATCTTGGAGTCACTCAGGTACTGCTGATACAAAAAGCTTGGCTAGAAATGTAATCAGCTGCTGCCCTGGGCCCCTCACTCAGACACTGGGCTTCTTAAAAACAGCTCTCTGCCCAGAACTTTCTGGAAGAACCAGACCCGAGCCCTACACAATAGTGTGTCATGAAATGGACTGAGTGGGTTGGTACAGAGCATCTTTCTTCAAAGAGCAGAACAGAAAAAGAGTTATCCTGTGTATTAAGTTCATCACCTTCCAGGATGGCTACAAACTCCACCAAAGCCACCTTCTCTTCTCCAAAGAGGATCCCTCGCTCCCATCAGAACATCCACCCTAAGGAGTCTCGATTTCCAACTTTTTCAAAAAGTTACTTCCAGTCATTGCACTGAAACCTTGTATGTGCTTAACTCTGTTTAATATTCACAACCTGACTGACACACTTAAGGAAGCTGAAGCTTAAGGAGGTTAAGATGTTCGCCTCATATTTGGCCTTCTGGAGACTGCCGCCGGTCAAACACATCATAGGATTGGTTTTTAAGCAGTCATCGCAATGCCAAGGCAGAGAAGAGGGAAGAGAATAAACAACTGGAAATCAAAGAAGAACATGGGTTTCTGTGATTTCAGATGGAGCTGGTGTGCCTGCAGGTTTGAGAAAGTCAGACCATGGAAGTACGGCTGTCCTGCACACACCTAATCCAGGGGCTCCAGTGCTCAACCCTCCCCAGAAACTGCTGCCAGCTTAGAGGACACCTGCCCATCTCAAATAAGTGCAACACCTGTCATTCTGAGCCTTCCACTATGGATTTGAGAAATGTCACATTGGCATCTCAAGAGTTCTCTTGGCAAGCAGAATGGCTGAGCTAGTGATACAGGTTGTCCTTTACTGAGCTCCAATGATATGCTGGGCACTGGGCTGTGTTATCTCTCTTTATCTTCCCAGGAACCATATGTTAGATAATGTCAGCCCCACTTCATAGGCAAGGAAACAAAGCCACTTAGCTCTCAGACTTCTCCATGGTCTTACTTAAGCCGTGGTTCTCAACAAGGCTACCCATGACAGGGAGAAGGAGAATATTAAAAAAAAAAAAAAATCTGTGCCTATGTTCCATGCCCATTTATGATCCAGGATGTACCCTGGACATCCAGAGTTTTAAGAGCTCCCCAGGCAATTCTAACACACAGTCAAGACTGAGAACCACAGCGCTGGAGCAAGTAAATGGAGGAGGAAGGATTCAAACCCCATTCTCTGATTCTAGAGCCTGTTTTCCTATAGGACCGTCCAGGGTGAAAGCATCTGTCACTCAGTCGTATCCGACTCTTTGCGACCCCATGGACTCCCCATCAGGCTCCACTGTCCATGCAATTCTCCAGGCAAGCATACTGGTGTGGGTAGCCATTCCTCCTCCAGGGGATCTTCCTGACCCAGGGATTGAACCCGGGTCTTCTGCATTGCAGATCCTTTACCTAAATCTGAGCCACCAGGGAAGCCTCCATGGTGAAATGAAGACCATTCTGTGTAACAATAATAATTGTCGCAAGAGACCTAAACAAGATCGACTCTTCCCATCCAGGCTGCCCAGGTCTTCCATCCAGCTTCAGGCCTTCCAACTGAAGGATTAGCACGAGCTCCCTGTGAACCATGCCTCCCTCCTAGACTGGAATCAGTCTTCAGACACCTGCTCTCAGAGCTCTCCCTGGGCAGCTCTCCTCATTTCTAGAAAACCAAGAGCTCAGACTTCTTCCCATCCCTGGACTGGCTTGGTCTTCTGGAAACAATTCTACCAACAAATGTTTTCAAAAATCAAAACCAGATCTGTTTCCTATTAAATTAGAGAACAGCTTTCTATGTCAATAGTCCTTGGGTTATTACCCAAAGAACTGTACTTCGTTTTTAAAAAATGCAAAGCCCTTTAAATACTTTAAAATAAGCGCTTATGTCATCTTCTAACAAAGCTTCAGTTTTGCTAAACCGGTCCCAGAATACGTCCTTACTGTTCTCAAAACATTCTCTCCTTTTCTCCTCTCTACAGATCTTCCCCACATGACGGACGGGGACCATGGCAATCTTTTGGATTTTCAGATGGACAGGAATAAAGGGTGGAATTTGGCCTGATACACTGATGACTGCATCAGCTATTCAGAAAGTAATCAGACCATCACAGGGAAGTCCTTCCATGATCCACGATGGCCAATGTTAATATTATTTCACTGCATGGTAAGCATTTAGCAGTAAGCCCTCCTCCTCCAGAGTGAAGGCCGCAACGTGCTCTCAGTGCTGAAGAGAAACCCATTTTAATGGCAGCTCCTTGGATGCGGAGGTGAGTTGGGGATGTAGCCCAGACCAGTACTGCCCGTTCCTGGGTTCATATGCTGTGTCCTGTTCACAGGGAGCCAGCCAACCCCATGATGTCAACTCCACGGGGCTGAGAAGCCAAGAGGTTTATCTCACCAACTATGGTGGGTTTCCCCCGCTGTGACCTCAGACAAGCTACCTAAGACCCAAAGCCCAAGTTTCCTGAAGCACTCCGAGACCCCCTCCAGCTCTGCCGGTCCTCCACCAGTGTGGGTGTCTGCTCTCCTCCTGTGTCCACCCGACATGCCTGTTGCCGCCACATCCTACAGGCTTCGACCTCCTCTTTCTGAACCCATGAAGCTTCTGGTGAAAAGCTTCCTGGAAAACAGCAAATTTGAGATCACTGGAAACGATGGGTGTCTTTCAAATGAAATTCAGCCCTCATCACAGACATATGTGTATCCAAGGACAAAGGGGCAAATGTTTCAGAGTTCGCTTCAATTTCATACTTTCGGCAAAGACTTTACCTTTGAATCTTCTCAGCTCCACTATAGAAAGCAATCTCTAATTATTGAGTGAGGCCCTCCCCCAAAGGTCACTAAGTTAATAACACAAACAACAGTCCGCCTAGAACAGCCCGTTCATCTCACCAGTAGCGTGCTGACATCCCGTCTTCTGCACACGGCGAGGGGACTAAACAGAAGGCGAAATAGAGGGAGACCGGGGAGGGAAGCAGAATTCTGGTGGCGGCGACAGCCGGCAGCCAGCCAAACTCTTGTCACTCCATCTCTGAAAAGGGCCAGATCTCCTGAGGTTCGTGGAGCACCACTTTACTCACATGTGAATATCGAGGAGCTAATATGCGTCTCGATGAGATCTCAAGACTGCCCAGTCACAGCCCCCGTTTGATTACTATGGTAGTGTACCAGGGCCCGAATTTAAGAAGGCCAAGCTCCAAACCCGCCCTGCCAGAATAGCCATAGCATTCAAATGATTTAGGAAAGCAAAACTCCCCTTTGACATTTTTCTCAAAGGCCAAGACAAGCAGATCACGTCCCCTGGCAGTGCCTGGGTGCGATCCTCTCAAAACCACAGTCTGACGCTCACAGACGATTCCTCTGCCTACAGAACCATCGGGAATGACCGCTGGGTCTGCCATCTCTGTTATCCCTAACAAGTTTGCTTTCAAAAGAAAGGTAACCTTTCCTCTTATTCCAGCAGAATCAAGAGACATACTCTGGGAAACACGCTCATGCTGCAGCCCAGAGGATGCACCGGTGTAATAACGGCATGTGTCATCTTTGAGAGACCAGTGGCCTTGGGCCACATGTGACACAGTCCGTCTGGCTGAGTCACATGGTCTGCACATCCATCCTTGTCCATCCTAAGCCTCTCGGGCCGGACACCACAGTGAGGTCCGATCGCTTAACACAGCACCAGGGACCCAGGCGAGGATGGCGGCCTCATTCAAAGAAACACACAGGGTTCACATTTACCGGGTAGGCCACCAGCGCTGGACAGAGATCTGCCGACGTGATTCCACCGAGAACGTGTGACCTGAATTTAACAACGAGGAGACCCAGTCAAACCCCCACATGAGAGACATTCTTTTTAAAGATAAAGAAACCATATTCTTCTAAAATGTCACATCACAAAAGGCCGAGACAGGCTTGAGCATGTTCCAGACACTGCAATTGACATTGGCTAAAGAGACATAACAACTGAAGGCAGTGCCTGACCCTCAGCTGGATCCGGGTTAGTGGGGGAAAAGCCACAGGACACACTGCCAGATCCGCTGGCAGAACTGGAATATGGGAGGCAGATGAAAGCACTGTATCAAAGCTTAAAGCCACCAAAGCTGATCCATGTGTGGTGGTTACAGAAGAGAACACCCCAGTTCTTAGAAAATACATACTGAAATACTTGGGAAGTTAGGGCCATGATGTATGCAACTTACCCTTAAACAATTAAAAAGAAAAAAGGAAGCGTGGGCATGTGTGTAGACAAAGAGCACAAGCAAGAACACACAAGCTATAAGTGTTAACAGCAGATGAATTGGGGTAAAAGATCAATGGTGTTCTTTGCACTATTTCTTATTCCTGTAAGCTTGAAATTAATTCTAAATAAAAAGTCAAGAAAGTGATGCTGAGGGCCTGAACTGGAGTAGCACTGGCCACAATGAAGCACAGAGGAGAGTAAACTCTGGGGTGACTGGTAGGATATGGGGGGATACGGGAGAGAGATACCTAGGGTGGCTTCCAAGTCTCAAGAGTGTGAGCCTGAGGGGTTTGTGGTGCCGAAGGATTGATGCTTTTGAACTGTGGTGTTGGAGAAGACTCTTGAGAGTCCCTTGGACTGCAAAGAGATCCAACCAGTCCATCCTAAAGGAAATCAGTCCTGAACAGGCATTGAAAGGACTGATGTTGAAGCTGAAATTCCAATACTTTGGCCACCTGATGTGAAGAACTGACTCATCTGAAAAAACCCTGATGCTGGGAAAGATTGAAGGCGGAAGGAGAAGGGGATGACAGAGGATGAGATGGTTGGATGGCATCACTGACTCAATGGACATCAGTTTGAGTAAACTCCAGGAGTTGGTGATAGACAGGGAGGCCTGGCGTGCTGCGGTCCACGGGGTCACAAAGAGTAGGACACGACTGAGCGACTGAACTGAACAGAGGCAGGGAAAGAAGCTGGCCGAGCAGGAAACAGGAGATGCCTCTGAATAAACGTATGGTTTTAATGGTCCCTTCAAAGACATCTTTCTTAACTTTTCTAATTGGCCACACCTGACTCTGGCTACAAGCCAATCTACACAGGTATTTTCCATTAATTGATACTTTTGCTTTGCAAGTGCCCAATCGTTGCACTCAGGTAAAGGCTGGCCCCTCACTCAGCCCAAAGGGAAGCCCTAGAAGGCAGAGGAGAAGACTGGTCTCCACGGAGCCCATGGCCCACCCCAGCAGGCACGTGACACGGCCAGTTCTCCGCTCAAAGGAGATGCTCGGTAAAAGCACTGGCCAGCGGTTTCCCTTCTTATCTGCCATTTCAGCCCCAAGGAAAGGGTGTTCTTATTGGTCTTCTACCAAAGAGGGATCATGTGAACAATTCTGAAAAGAAAACAAGTTTCCAAATGCCATGGCAACACTCAGACTTCCTCACCAAAGCACGAGGAGCAGCAGGTCTGCCTACTCCTCGCATGTTATTTGCAGGACTCAGGGCCTTGCAGTGGTTCTTGAAGGATAAGGAGAAACACGTTTAGGCCACATGTAGGTAAAGGCAGCATCTCACCCCACTGAACTGTCAGGAGATTTACAGGCTCTCAGAACAGCCTCTGATGGTCATGCTTCTAGTAAGCGCCCTCCAGGGGCTGGAGGCCTGGAGTCCCTCCTGAGACAGCGCTGTGCCTACAGCTGCTGACTTCCAACTCTGCCTCTAGAGACAGAGCCAAAAGGGCTTTGGACACAGGGGCTAATTTTAAATGCTGGAACATGAAACGTGGTAGAGTGATCTTCTGCCCTTAGAAAGCCAAATACCCAACCACCCGGGCAACCCAGGCCACCTGCAAGCAGAAAACACAGACGCTTAGACAAACAAATCTGTGTTTGGGTTCTCATGGCCCGTGAAAGATATGGCAGCCAAACACAAGAGTTCATACTCTCCTCCACTTACGGTTCTTGCCACAAAGGGTGTAAGACGTGGCCTCCCCAGAAGAGAACTCTATTCTCAACAGAATGCTTTCCTACAGCATTCAGGAAAAGCCATGTGGTTTCTATTCAAAGTTCACATAAACAGTCTAAATATGTTAAGGTTAAGACCTTGCATTTCCTCTCCAATGATCTTTCCCCCATCCATAAATTTTTTCTCACTTATATCAGACTAACTGGCTTTCCTAACTTGGCTCCAGAGAATCTATAACCTTATTTGATAAAGAATTTTGCTGTCAGAGTTGCCCTGATGAGCAAGCATGCCAGTCAACTGTTTCAGAAAATTCCCTCTTTATTTTGGAAAGTCAAGCTGATTTTTTACACCTGGACTAGGACTGCTCTGGCCTCTCCATGGACAGGGCGACGACCAGATTCTCCATGCGGCTGGTCGGACATCAGTGCTAAGGAGGCGATGTTCAGCGATTTTAACTTGCCTGAAGCTCCTCTTAGAGCAAGCAGAGGAACCCAGAACCCAGATGCCATGAGTTAGCACTGGGGGCGACACTGCCGTGTGGGGCTTGCCTTCACTAGCTTTCAGTCACTTTAAAGTCCGTGAGTGTGGGACTCCTCAAAGCCACTCCCAGGCTTGGAAGGAGGTGAACTGGTAGGAAGATCCCCAGAACTCAGCATATAGTTATACCCACAGCTGTGGCAAAAGGAGTACTAAGCAAGACCAGCAAAAAGCAAAGGCGTGTGGAGTGACGTCTGGGGGACACCAGGCTCAAGCCTCTGAGAGTCCTCTCCCAGTGGAGCCACACGGGAAGCCCTTGATTCCTCCAGCAGCCAACTATGGCCACAGGGAGGAAAACCCAGCAGAGACTCGGTGTTCAGGGTTTTATTGGAGACTGGTCACATAGGCACCCTCTGCCTGGCATGTGCCAACATCCCAGATTCCCAGGAGACAAGCTAGTATTCAGTATAAACTACACTGTTTGCACAAACAGGCAGTGGGCCCTGATTACTTCTTAGGGAAGGTTTTATAACAGCACAGGGAACTGTTCACCAGTCAAGCTTCCAGATACCGGCCAAGGGTCAGTCTCCCCACCCGGCCCTTCTCAGCGGAGCAGGCTCAGGCCTGTGCAGCGAGTAAATCAAGACTCGGCCCAAGGGATGTGCATCCCAGAGCCCAGCAACCCAGGATCCTCCTTATTAAGCTTCCCACCCGCCTTGATGTCAGTGTGGCTCACACCTGCAGGCCGGCTGCTTCTACACACAGGCTTTCCTCTCCATCAGCTGTGATGGTCATTCTTTATACAGCATTGGCAGCTCTGGCCAGAGTCCTTGATGGACATCACAAAATTTCTCAGAACCAGAAGGGCCCTGAAAGAACACTGGTTCATTCCCCTCAGGATACAGATGAGGAAAGGGACCCTGAGGGAGGGTAAGTGTCCAGATTAAGCCTGCCTCTGAAAGCCTGTCTTCTGCCAGACTCCCCCAGCCTCTGACACTGAGCAGGCTCTGATCCATGGCCTTCAGCCACGACCCACAGGCCGAAGAGACGAGAAACAGATGAGCAACGTGGAGGGCTGGGCCCAGGGAGCGGCCTGGCTGTGTGATGGGGCCTGGGGAGGGCTGCCTAGCGGTTCAGTCCTGGTGAACACGGAGCACGCAGCTCACCGAGCCCAGTGCCTCCCCATCCACACGAGGCCCGCCTGCAAGTGTCCTGAGATTTTATCAGCGGAGTCCTCTGAGCAGCTATCAGGCAGGCAGTGGTTTGACAGCTCCAGGGGCTCCTCGGCTTGAGGCCAGGAGCTTGGGGGTCAAGAGCAGCCAAAAGCCAAGCAGCATCCCCTGGCCCCAAGCAAACGAACTGTCATCCCAAAGCAGCTGAAATGCGAATCAGCAACAGGGACCAGCAACACCAGACCGGAGCAGTAAGGAGCAAGGCCAAGGGGTGGCCTCCCAAGGCCACTGATAATCATCCCAGATCAAATCCCCCCGGAGGGAGGGTGCCTATGTGCTGCTTTCTTAAACCTTAATTCATTCTCACTCACAGAAGAGAAGCAGACATGCGGGAATGTGAGGAAGGCTAAAGAGACCCTGGCTCTGCCTGGCTACTCTCTTAAACCGAGGAGGCAACAGAAAGGCAGGTTTGGACTTCCGTGGTGGCTCAGTGGTAAAGAATCTGCCTGCGATGCAGGAGATGCAGGAGACATGGGTCAGATTCCTGGGTCAGGACGATCCCCTGAAGAAGGAAATGGCAAACCACTCCAGTATCCTTGCCTGGGAAATTCCATGGACCAAGGAGCCTGGTGGGCTACAGTCCATGAAGTAAAAAGAGGCTGACACAACGGAGTGACTAAACAACAAAGCCAGGTTCGGGTGGTGGTAGCTGCTTTCTAATGTGCAGACTGGGAGACAGGGAAAGCAACAGTGAAAAAAGCAGCTCTGCTGGGAAATGAGACAGAGAGCCCCCTAGGGCCCTGGCTGGAACCCTTCCCACGGCTGAGCTGAGCCATAGCCCCTCCGTCGGGGGCTCCGCAGACATCGTATCCCCGAATCACAGCTTTCCCACCCCAACCCCGTTAGATCCGCTCCTGGAGCTGGTTTCTGGGACCTGCAAGAAACACAGGCTTAAGGAATGCAGGTAGCAACAGCTGACCAGACCTCGCTCCTTCATTATAATAAAGGAAGGCTGTGGGAATGGTCCAGATGAAAGGTGTCTGGAGACCCAGGGGCAGGGATGGCCAGGCCCGTCGGATGAGACATCTACCCTCAGCACCTCCCCGGGCCTGGGCCTCAGCTCGGGGTGCTGGGGCCAGGCTGAAGACAGACTGCATCCCTTTAGAGTTTTCAGACCTGACCACACAGTTAACCAACCCTCTGCATTCCTTGTCTGTAAAATGTCTGACTGTACAGGCCCACCAGCCTTTCCCAAAATCTGTGGTCCCAGATTCCCAGATTTTAAAAAGGTAATATGATGTGTTTGCTGGAAGTTACATATCACCCCCATGCTTTTCTGCAGCAAAACGTGCAAATATGCACATGATGGGAGAAAATAAATGAACGGCTTCACACTCGTTCAGCTCAGGTACTGTGATCAAGAGTTTACACCAACCAAAGAAAACATTCGATTTTTGGAGTTTGAGTTTTGGGTTTTGTTTTGTTTTTTTCCTAGAATTGAGGATTAGGGACCGTAGTCCTGAATCCATCTCATCAGCTCACTGGGTGGATAACCCGGTTAATCCAGGCAGAGTGCTCTGCAGAAGGCCTGCGCCTGCCTGACTGCCTTGCTCCGTGTCTCTCTCACTGGCTGCAAGCAGCTCCTTAAAACCCAGAGATAGCATCTTAGCCATGTTTTATCCACCTTAGCATGTAGCAAAGTGTTCTGTGCATAGCAAGGCTTGAATAAATGTTTGTTAAGTGAATAAACCTAGTTTCAAAGACAGCTTTTTTTCAGTATTCAAAACACAATGGATCTTTGCAAATTCCCCGGAGGGGACAATTACTTCATCATCTGAAGATGTGAGAACCTAGAAATTCAGGTGCTAACATCTGTAATGCTTTCAATTCACCCTTTTGAAAACATCTTCAATAACACAAAAGGCTTGCATCTTTAAAACAAGCAAGTGAATAGCAGAGGTAATAACAGAAGCAACTTTTTTTAGTGAGAGCTAAATGTGCCAAGTCTTGTTTAAAGAACCTTACGTGTATTAACTTATCTGATCCATCAACCGTTTTTTTTTAAGTCGCCCAATTTACTAACTTGCTCAGGAACACACAGCTACCAAGTGGCAGCTGTCAATTGCAGGCTATCAAACCCTATAACACACATTCCCATGGCCTTGCCTGTAAGGGGAGCACAAAACCCCTTTTGCCCGTCATGGGCTGACCTGTGTCCCCCACCCACCCACAAAAGACGCAGTCCCAACCCCGTACCTGTGAAGGTGACTTTATTGGGAAGGGAGTTCTTCACAGACCATCAGATTAAAATTGGGTAACTGAGTGGGTTACCCCAGCATGACTGGTGTCCTGATCGAAAGGGGGACATTTAGACACAGACTCACAAGCAGGGAGAACACCGCTGAACATGAACGCAGAGATGGGTGGATGCTTGCCAAGCCAAGGAACGGCAAGGATGGCCAGCGAGCCACCAGACGCTGGGGGACAGGCTGGAATGGGTGCTCCCCGGGGCCCTCGGAAGCAACCAGCCCTGCCGGCACCTTTGATCTCAGCCTTCCAGCCTCTACGGCCTGTGAGAAAATTACGTTCTGTTGTTTACGCTGCCCAGCTGAGCCGTGGTAGGGCATGTCTGGGAAGCTAATAGAAGCCCATCAAGCTAATAAAACGAGGCTGGAGCCAGCAAGGCTGATGTCTCGTTCTCAGAGACTGTCCTGCAGTAATAGCACGCATGCAGGACCCGAGAGCGACAGATACAGGATGCTCGTGGGTTTCTTGTTTACAGCCGTGTCCCTAAATCCTAGTTCCTGGCCTCTCAGTGACTTCTAAAATCAAACCAAGAGAAGACATTTCCGTGCTACCCAGTCGCTCCCCAGAATGAGCAACAGCACACCCACCGCTTCACCCACACTCACCCCGTCCATGAGCACACATCATTTTACACACCCACGCACCCACCCACTGTCACAGAGCAGCTCTTCCCTCGCCACTGCATAAGACACTGCCTCACTCTCCACCTCCCGCAGAGCTCGGCCTGCAGTGATTCAGAGGTGACAAGTGACAGCTGGGGACAGATGCCGACACCTCCCAGTCCCTCTGGGGGCTGCCTGGAAGAGACAGAGGTGGCCCCCACGTGGGACAGCAGAGTTGGGGAAGAGGAAGATGGGGGACCCCAGAGCCTGGCTTCGCCCTCTGATTGTCACTCCTAACTGCTACCCCGACACGAAACCTCAAGTAGAGTGTCCGTGCACTGGGGTGAGATTTTATACCATCTGATACTGCAGCTCCCAGTGGAGTTTAGGGTTTGGTCATCTGAAGCTCCCTGATCGAATCTCTGGGCATGTGCACCCATCATACTGGGGTCCTGCACAAGCACACCCGCGTGTGTACACACACACACACACACACACCCCTTCCCCCCACACACACACACACCCC
>SJYF01000323.1:6908657-6925133 GCA_006410515.1 Procapra przewalskii
TTCCCCCCCAACCCCACCTTCTGCCCAGGCCCCTGCCCCTGCCAGCATCCTTAGGAATTCTGGCAGCTTGGTAGTGGGCATGTACACCCCGAGATGGTGGTCAGGTTTCTGACTCCATCCAGACTGAGTTTTACACTGAGGGCTGGTTCTCTCAGAGGTCCCTATCACTACATCACCGCGGTAATTCCAGACACCCATCAGGGTTTTGTTTCCTGTGGCCTCAGCTCACAGAAGCCGTGGATAATGGTCCCAGGCAGGGAGGCTGCCACAGGTAGGGAAAGCAGCTTTGTCTCCGGACTGAAAATGGTTGTAGAAATGCCAGAGATGATAACACGAGTTATTTGTCAAGAGAAAACCCTCATGATACTGCACCACAGACTGACGGGAAATCGCTGAAACTGAAGACAAAGGGGTCTCCTTCAGCCCCAACAGGACAAGCCAGAGGTCCCACTAACCCCCCGTCAGCAGGGCCCTGCCTGGGCCACCTCGCATCCTGCTGGAAGCAGGGAAGCCTGTGCAGAAACGTCTCAGCTGCGTTCACCACAGCCGCTGCTGCTAAGTCGCTTCAGTCGTGTCCGACTCTGTGCGACCCCGTAGATGGCAGCCCACCAGGCTCCGCCATCCCTGGGATTTTCCAGGCAAGAGTACTGGAGTGGGTTGCCATCGCCTTCTCCAGCGTTCAGTACAGACACCCACACAAAGCACCACATTCGATCAGGAAGGGCACAGGAGGCCAAACTGCCCCGCGTGGCCTTTCTGCATGTCTGCATCTGTCCACCTGCCTGCTGGAACCTGCTTTCATGCGGAAGGGACCGTGACTCTCCCAGGCAGCCTCACCTGCTCCCCCAGATGGTCATCGTGTAACATCTGCCTGGTCAGCCTTCTGCGGACATTTCCAGACAGACGCCACGGGACTCTCAGGCTTAGTGGCTCCTTGGCATGTGGGATCTTTCCAGACTAGGGATCAAACCCGTGTGCCCTGCAACGGCACATTGGTCCGTATAATCAAGGCTATGGTTTATCCAGTAGTCACATACAGATGTGAGAGTTGGACTATAAAGAAGGCTGAGAGCCAAAGAATTGAAGCTTTTGAACTGTGGTGTTGGAGAAGACTCTTGAGAGTTCCTTGGACTTCAAGGAGATCCAACCAGACAATCCTAAAAGAAATCAGTCCTGAATATTCATTGGAAGGACTGATGCTGAAGCTGAAGCTCCAATAGTTAGGCCACCTGATGCAAAGAGTCAACTCTTTGGAAAAGACCCTGATGCTGGGAAAGACTGAAGGCAGGAGGAGAAGGGGACAATAGAGGATGAGATGGTTGGATGGTATCACTGACTCAACGGACAAGAGTTTGAGCAAGCTCCGGGAGATGGTGAAGGACTGGGAAGCGTGGCGTGCAGCACTCCATGGGGTGGCAAAGAGTCCGACAGGGCTGAGCAACTGAACACGAACTGCACCAGCGGGCAGATTCTTACCCACTGAACCACCAGGGACGTCCCAAGGGTCTCCACTTTTAACAAGTCCCTCGTGCACCCCCAACAGACCCATGGAAACACTCTGAGAAACTAACGCAGAAAAAGAAAAAGGCACAAGCCCAGAACACTGGAGCTGGGACTAGAGCCTGGATGACGTTACACTTGATACTTCCCTTACGCCAGGAGCATTATTGATTATTGATGGAGAGCAGTTATTTCCCACTGTCAGCAACCATCTGTAACAAATGCCTGCAGCTGGCTGTGATTCAAGGTCAGCAAGACATCCTCAAAGCAGTTCTAAACTGGACTCTACAGCGTGTGTTCTTTGGAAGTGGCTGTCACTAGAAGAGTGAGCGCGGAGCTTTCGCGGGCCCTGTCCTCACTGCTCTTGCACCATTCACTTGGGCTCCTTTAGCAACAGCCTTCGGTCAAAAGCAAGGAGCATTTTCTATCCAGGCAAGAGCAGAGGCTCCAGATGAGATTCCTGGAGCTCACACTGAGGTGAGTGGTTCAAATGGGGGTGGTTTCTCTCCTTCCCAGCAGCCTACCCCGTCCTGGGAGCCAAGAGACTGCAAGCTCTTGGAGGGCAGGGGCCCCACTCCCTTGCTTCCAACAGATTCAAAATAAACCTTTGTTGAGTTGTCGCTGAGCTGAACTTCAGCAATTCCAGTGGGCCTCCCCAGAGGCCACAGATGTTGAATGAAGAGGTTCTGGGAAAAAAAATGGGAATTCTATCAGTCGTGGGAATTTGACCAGAATCTGCCGTAGGTTTCGTTTCCCCCGTCTCTGGCAGCACCGATGCCGCCCACATCTATGGGTTCCAGGGACGTCACGGGTACACCAGGAGTCACAAATCCCGTGGGGCACAGCGAGTCCTTGAACGTGTTATGCGTGAAGCTGAGAGGCAACTCAAGAGCCATGTTAGGGGCCAAAGGGCAAGTTCAAATTTCACTCAGCTGTGTCTGACTCTTGCAACCCCATGGACAGTAGCCCACCAGGCTCCTCTGTCCATGGGATTTCCCAGGCAAGAATATTGGAGTGGGTTGCCATTTCCTTCTCCAGGGGATCTTCCCAACCCAGGAATCCGACCCAGGTCTCCTGCATTGCTGGCACACTCGACCGACTGAGCTAAGAGGGAAGCCCTTTGTCTTCGTATCGAGTCTATTTTTCATCTCCCAACTTGGTTCTTTGGAAGCAGGGGCTCCATCTCATCACACTCTGAGTCTCCTTTGCAGCCGCTGGCTGAGTAGCTTGTAGNATGGCAGGCTCCATCGCTGCTGCTCCCGTGATGATGACGACAGGAAGCCCCCTTCGCCCCCCGCCCCGCAGGCTGGCATCACTGTGTCACTGAGCCAGAGCCGCTGGGGAGGGGGGAGGACGCCCCAGTTCCGAGGGGGCGGGAAGCACCTGCCCTCACAGGCATGTTCCTGCACAGACCCTCGCCACAAGGCCGTGGGAAGCGCCCTGGGTCCCCTGAGTCAGCCACCACAGCTGCGATTCCTCCAGCGCAGCCGCGGTCGGTGAGCTACCCGGGGCCGCCGCCCCCTCTTGATTTTCCACCCCCTGTCAGCTCACACCTTCCACCATCCAGGGCAGGGCAGTGCCACTCTCCCCTCGAACTGCCAGCCCTCCTTCAGTTGCTTCCTGTCAGCTGAATCTGCGAGGGCCAGCGGCTCTTTCCCACCGTATCTGGTAGGCACGGGGTACATGCCCTCCTTCACCGCGCATTCCCTCTGACTTTAGAGAGAAGCCCATCGCCCCACCTCACCCCAGAATCGGCTATTCTCAGAACACATGGGAGCCGGGCCATCTCCTCCAAGACAGCCAGCAAGCGGAGGACCGGTCTTCCCAGCTCTAGGAGTGATGGCCACCCAGGATGGCTCTTGTACACCATCCAGGCATCCGTATGTACCAATGAGTCACCAAAACTCTGGGACACAGTGGGGCTACTTTCAGCCTATTCAGGCCTGAAGCCTAAAGCCCCAACAGCAGATCCAGGTGCTGACTGCCAATTCCTAGCTGTGTAACATCGGGCAAGTGACTTAACCCCTCTGTTTCTCCATCTATAAATGAAAACTGTCACTTCTTCAGAAAGCAGTGCTAAGAATTAAGTGAGATGCCTGGCACATGACAAAGGTACTTTTAACAAAAAGGGCTGCATTTCTGTGCAGTGGCTTCTGACATCGCTCATCTTCACTGCTATCATTGGAGCCGTTTAAAACTCCTCTCATTATCTACACCCTGGTGGCTTAGATGGTAAAGAATCTGCGTGCAGTGGGGGAGACCCAGGTTCGATCCCAGGGTCAGGAAGATCCCCTGGAGGAGGGCATGGCAACCCACTCCAGTATTCTTGCCTGGAGAATTCCATGGACAGAGGAGCCTGGTGGGTAACAGTTCAAGGGATCGCAAAGAGTTGGACATGACTGAGCAATTAACACTTAATATTATTTATACAGAGAGTCTCTGTAAAAATGGTCTCTTAAGGACTATTTAAAAATGCAAACATTATATTATTTACCAACACGTAAATAAGATAAAAGCTCTTAGGGGCCTGGGCCATTTACAATAATTCCAATTGAGGGTCTGGTTATTTTATCCCCAGTTTTTGAATATCTTGAGTTAAGGCTCTTCCTAGAATTTCTATACTGGCTCAGACAATAAAGAGTCTGCCTGCAATGCAGAAGACCTGGGTTCAGTCCCTGAGTCAGTAAGATCCCCTGGAGGAGAAAATGGCAATCCACTGCAGGATTCTTGCCTAACAAATCCCGTGGACAGAGGAGCCTAGCAGGCTACAGTCCAAGGGGTCACAGGGAGTCAGACACGACTGAGCAACTAGCATTCAGAATTTCTATCCCTCTTTGTGCCCCTCCCATTGGAGCCAAAATGAATTGGCAGAGCATCTCAGCTCACTTCTGGGTTCAACACTAAGCAACAGGCTTGAGCTTCTCACTCAGCTCACCTTCAGTCTGGTCAACTATGAGGCCCTGCTTGAGAAGAAACTGATTTCTGCGAAGCAAAATAAGCTGACATATGTATCCTGCCAAACCCAAGCTCAGTCAAGGTTGATTCTTATTACCAGAACTTTTTGGAGAGTGAGGATGAAGTCACCCTTCCTCTATCCTTTCCTGGGTCCCCTAATCTTTTCCAGCAGAGACCTGAGGTCAGTGGAGTAATGGATGTTTTCCAATTCTAACTGCTAGAATTTAAACAAAATCTGTCCAGCAAACCTCAAATGTCATCACCAGCTTTGCAAACTACATACAACAAGAGCAGCAAAAGAACCCATTCTGATGGTTAACCTCTGCCTCCCAGTTCCCACTGGCCTCTTCCTTTGGGCTATTACACCTGTTTGGGAAGAAGAAAGTCAAGAAAGTAAGCAATGAAAGAAAAGCACCTTGTATTCAGGTTGCAAATGCCACCAAGTCGGCGAAGATGGGCTAAGATTTCATTAAGCAGAAAGCATCTCTCTTTTCAAATCAGCAAGTCACACAGGTGAGCAATCAAGCAACTGAAAGGGAAGAAGGGAAAGGTGTCCTAAGGACCATTTAAAAATGCAAAGCATGTTATCTGTAACACCACCCAGGGCACTTAATTAACCATGTGCCCCCATCAAGCCGGGCTCTCCTGACCACCAGACTCCAGAAAGCTGCAGGTAGCCAGCCTGTGGGGGTGGGTGTCCTAGGGGTGCAGGGGCAGGGCAGTCCCCCAGATCTGTGCTGTCCACCACCGGAGCCACCGGCTACATGAGAAGACTCTCAATTAATTAAAATGGAATAAAATGTAAAATTCAGTGCCTCATTTGCACTGGCTGCATCTCACGTGCTCAAAAGCCACATGGGGCCAGCGTCTGCTGCATCAGACAGCACATAATGTTTCCATCAGCACAGAAATTCTACTGGACGGCATCCCTTTGGGTCACAAGACTCCCCAAGCTCTTTCCATTCGGCCTGGGTTTCGGTCTCATTTTTACTCCAGGTGCCTCTATCGAGCGCTGTAAAACTGGGTCAGTGGGACAGACCAGCTTTTCTTCTTCACGAAACAGCAGAGAACAGAAAATATCATGTGCCAGTGACATAAGGGGAAGCGTCATGGGATAAAACTGTTTCAATTTGATGCCACTTTATTGAGACACATACATGCATGGTCTCTATCGATATATTTATAGTTATATATCTAAGGGGATGAAAGAGGATGAGATGGTTGGATGGCATCACTGACTTGATGGACATGAGTTTGAACAAACTCAGGGAGATGGTGATGGACAGGGCAGCCTGGCGTGCTGCAGTCCACGGGGTCACAAAGAGTCAGACGCGACTGAGTGACTGAACAACATAGTTATGTATCTACTTGGCCATGATGTACAATATATTTCTTCCTGTGGTCAGGGTCAGAAAAACGTAGACCCTCTGCACCACAGCGTGCTTCTAGCCTGTAGACACTCTGTGTGTGTCTGTACCTTTGACCCCGCTCACCTTCCCCCCTTCCAGGATGACTCAAATCGCAAGGGAGTGAGGCCGAGCGTCTGCGCTGTGGCACCACACGTGGGCTTCCCTGCACATCTGTTTTCTCCTGTGCGCCTCCCTGTTAATTCACTACCCCTGGGCACAGAGCCAGGCAACTGCAAGGACCGAGACATTTGTCTGGGCTCCAGGACTCACACACGGGCAGAGGCAGAGGGGAGGCAGGGAAAGACAGACCCACCGCCTGGCCAACACTGATTCTATGGCTTGTGAAGTCTGGCTCTGCTACATCTATAGCCAAACACAGCCAAACAGAGTAAAGATGAAGAGATGCTCAGAAATCACCCTTGCTGCTTGGACCATGCCCTCCTCCTGCCCAGCTGTTAGTTCTATTGTCCCCAGAGGCCTAAAGAAACTGGAATACCCTTTCCCTCACTGGACTTCCGCAGTGGCTCAGATGTTAAAGAATCTGCCCACAATGCAGGAAACCTGGGTTCAATCCCTGGGTTGGGAAGATCCCTTGGAGAATGGAAATGGCACCCCACTCCAGTATTGTGGCCTGGAGAACTCCATACAAAGGAGCCTGGAGGGCTACCGTCCATGGGGTCACCAAGAGTCAGACACGACTTTCACTTTCCCTTACTAGGGTGGTAAACTTGATGCATCAACTTGGCTAGGAAATGACACCCAGTTATTTGAACAAACATTATTCTAAAAGTTTCTGAGAAGGTATTTTTTAGATGAGATTAACATTTAAATCAGCAGACTCTGAGGAAAGCACAATAGTCTCCATAATGTGGGTGGGCCTTGTCTAATCAGTTGAAGACCTTCACTAGAAAAAGCTTGATCTCCCCTTAAAAAGAGGGACTTCTGCCAGCAGATGGCCTTCAGACTTGAACTGCAAGTTCAAGTTCTCTGCAAGTTCTCTGGGTCTCCAGCCTGCTCTCCTGCCCTGCAGGTTTCAGACTCGCCAGTATCCACAACTGCAGAAGATAATTTCTTAAAATCAATCTCTCATTCATATATACATATGTGAATATACACACATACATAAATACATACACACATACAGTTGACCCTTGATCACTACAGGTTTGAACTGTGAGAGTCCACTTACAGGCAGTTTTTTGTTTTTGCTTTCCCAATAGTCACTACTACAGTGCCACACAGTCCACTGTTGGTTGACTCTCTGCAAATAAAACAAGATACGGAGGAACTGTGGAAATGGAGGGCCGACTATAAGCTATATGCAGATTTTTTCTGACTCTATGGAGAGGTGGTACCTTAAACCCCATGATGTTCAAGCAACTGCACACAAACCCACACACACACATCCCATTGTTTGCTTCTCTAGAGAAACAAGTTTCCCAGACTAACATACACTCATATTCTATCCCAAGAAAGCCTCCTCACGGTTCAAGGCATTCTCTTCTCTCAAATGCCAGCTCCTCTGTGAAGCAACCCCCAATTTCTTCTGCCAGAATAACTGCTGCTGCTTTGCTCGTTTCTGTAGTCTCTCCCTTGTGCCACATTTTTGCAAACATAATTCTTGTGCCTTGTACCATGATTAAGATTTAGGTTCTACATCTTGTTAGTCAAAGTCTGGTCCATGAACTGGCAGCATCAGCATCCTCCGGAAACTTGTTAGAAGTGCAGAATCCCAGGCTTCCCTGGTGGTCCACTGGCTAAGAACACGCCTGCTAATGCAGGGGATATGGGATCGATTTCTGATCCAGAAAGATTCCACATGCCGAGGGGCAACTAAGCACATGACTGAGTCAGTGCTCTTGCTTTGAACTGTGGTGCTGGAGGAGACTCTTGAGAATCCCTTGGACCACAAGGAGATCCAGCCAGTCCATCCTAAAGGAGATCAGTCCTAGGTGTGCATTGGAAGGACTGATGTGGAAGCTGAAGCTCCAATACTTTGGCCACCTGATGCAAAGAACTGACTCATTTCAAATACCCTGATGCTGGGAAAGACTGAAGGCAAGAGGAGGAGGGGATGACAGAGGATGAGATGGCTGGATGGCATCACCGACTCGATGGACGTGAGTTTGAGTAAACTCCAGGAGTTGGCCTGGTGTACTGCAGTCCAGGGGGTTGCAAAGAGCCAGACACAAATGAGCAACTGAACTGAACTGAGCCAGTGCTCTGGAGCCTATGAGTCAGAAATCCTGAAGCCTACGAGCCCAGAGCCTGTGCTCTGCAACGAGAGAAGCCACCTCAGTGAGAAGCCTGCAATAAAAAGTAGCCCCCACTCGCAGCAACTAGAGAAAGCCCGTGCGCAGCAATGAAGGTCCAGCAGAGCCAAAAATGAATATGAACAAATTTGAAAAGTTAAAAGAAAAGAAGAAATGCATAATCCCCATCCCAGACCTAGGGAACTGGAATCTGAAAGTTCGAAAAGATACTCAGGAGGTTCATATCACATTAAAGTTTGAGAAGCACTGGTTCTGAACAAAGCTCCTGAACGCCAAGGAGCTTGTGAAAACATCAACACTCAGTTGTCACCCTTAGAGATTCTGATGTCATTGGTCTGGGATGCAGGCTAGGTATCAGGATTCTGAAAATCTTCCCAGGGGTTCTTACTGTGTAGCTAAGCTTGAGAACCATTGTAAATGAACTCCTCATTTTATAAAAGAAATTGAGACCAGTGAAGAGAAGGTCAAGCTACAAAGTGAGTTAATATTAGACCCCACCAAAGTTTCCTGTCTCCCTAAAAATGATAAGGAGAGAGGGAAAAAATCCATAGGCACTCTCAGCAAATTTTAAACGAAACCTAAGTCATCCAACACAGCCAACGCATGGCGCTGTCATGACAGCAAGCGTCTCCTCTATAAAGCGAACCAGTAGGAACAGGTTCTATGAACACAAAGAACCACTCAGTCTAGGCTGGATCTTAGGAACCCTTCCCATTTTTAATGACTGCCAAACACTGAAACCAAGTATAAAATTAGTGCTGGGAAAGACAGGAGCCACCGTGAGCAAGGGTGACCCAAAAACATCCTATGTAGACACAGATCCCGCCTCTACTGGAGCCTTGATCTCCTGGCCCCTGGCTCTTTGCTTATGTAATTCCTGTGGAAGGCTCAAGCTGATATTATTGTGCTGCTCAGCGTTACCTTGGCACAGACTTTTCATCTGAAGACAGGAGATAACAGGGAGAAAAGATGGGACGAGTAAACAGAGTTCTTTTCCTTTCAAACCCTCTCTGCACTTACCTTTACGCGGACAGGTGGAGCCCACTAACTCCCCTGCCAGGGTTATGATCAGTTACACCAGGTTTTCCGCCTGGCCACTCCCATCATACACTTTATGTTTTAGGAAGGTGCCTAATGTGCAGCAGGCGCCGACCCGGGCGGACCCTCGCGTGAAAAGTCTGCAGCCAGATGACTGCCCACGAGGGACAGGGTGACGTTCTCTGTCACCGCCTCCTATAAACTGTCCCCCGAACAAGCTCTGACCTGGAGTGAATATGTCTTTGATCTGTGGCTGACAATGCAGGAGTTCTTCTTGCACAAAACTCTATCTTTCCTTAGGGCCATGGAGGACGTCATCTGCTTAATGAGGTACCTGCAAACAAAGCTAACCCCAAACACCCACTGTGTTGATAAATTTGTGCTCAGCAATCATACCAAACCCCACTGCATTACTAGCTTGACAGCTGGTAGTGGCAGCCACCCCTGCAGATGAGCTCTCAGCAGTGGTATTAAAGGGGGGGGGGAAACCCACACCATCAACGGCACAACGCATGTGGGCAGGCACGCACACACGTGTGCACACACACAAACCTAGGCAAATAGCCTTCCCACCAAGCCACACCAGTCAGGCCACTTTGCCCCCCAGAACACATTTCCTCCCTTGCAGATAAAGGGGAGACTTTATCTTCCTGGTATAAAAGAGAGCTATGTTCGTCTAACAGATTAGAAAACAACAGGTCAGAAGACCAACCACATGACCACAGTAGGAATAAAACTCAAAAATATCTCCCAGACCCAGCTCACCTCCACCGGGAAGTCACTGGGCTTCCCTGGTGGCTCAGATGGTAAAGAATCTGCCTGCAATGCAGGAGACCTGGGTTCGAACCCTGAGTCAGAAAGATCCCCTGGAGAAGGAAATGGCAACCCACTCCAGTATTCTTGCCTGGGAAATCCCATGGACAGAGGAGCCTGAAGGACTACAGTCCATGGGGTCACAAAGAGTTGGACGCGACTGAGCAACTAACACGGACACAGATCACTTTGTCCGGTCAGTGCCAAGCTTTTAAAGTGAGTTGTTACAATGCAAGTGCTGCAGGTTGGAACTTAATAAACTGACTCCAGCGTCTGCATTTTACCGTGAAGGTAATGAAAAGTCTAGAGAGGTGATGTCACTTGCCCAAGGTCACAGCTAATTAGTTGCACTGTCGGGATAAGAATCACCTGTCCAGGCTCCCAGGCCAATACCCTCTGGTTGCTCACATCTCCAGCCACAGCCCAGGAAGGGATTCCCACAGACCGTGAGGAAGCTCCCGGAACAAAGGTTCTGAAGCTGTGCACCAGCTACACCGGTTCAGGTTTGCCTAAAAGGCATGACTTCTGCCAAGAAAAGGGGAAGTGAAAACTGGAAGTATTTCCACCTCACCACCTCTGTTTCTCTGGAAGGCTGAAGCCAACGGGAGCTTCACTTCCCACTCCGGGGCCAGGTCAGCAGGAAGAGGAAAAGGACGGAGCTGCCCCAGCTCTTTCCCGCAGTGTGTGGGCTTTGGCTGCACAAGTTTAGAATTACAAAGAAATCACCCTACAACCAAGAGCCTGTGGCTTCTCCCGGATTCAGAGTCACTTCCGCGTACCTTCCTGACCAGCAGCAGAGCTCCTAGGCCCTCGAGCATCCACTTCCACTTCCTGGAAGACCATCTCTCCCCTTTGGGAAATGCTGGACTAGTTTTTACAGATCGCAAACGTCTGCACGTGCCTGGGGACAACTGTCCCAGATTTTAAGGATCACGGAATATAAGAACTAGAGAGTCAATTCAGCCAAACATCTTCCCCATGTTATGGTCTCTTTCCTCTGAGGGGAGAAAAAAAAAATCAATGTATTTTTTTCTATTAAGACCATTGAAAAACTGAAAATTTAAAGAAGAAATTAAAATCCACAATCCCATGGCCCCATAATAACCATTCTTAGGATTTTGGCTGATTACCTACCAGGCTTTAATTTTCTGGGCCAGTGTGTATTTTAAGCAAGGCTATCATCATCATATACAATTACTTTCATATCCTTTTTCTTTACCTATGTTTGTATCAAAAAAATTCCCCATGCTGCTATTGTCTTCCCATACATAATTCCAAAGGCTATTCAGTATTTAATCAACTATATTTACCTAACTGCTCTCCTACTGTGGGACATTTACATTTGTTCCTAGTGTTTCATGACACAAATAAGGTTTCACTGAACCCTATTGTGTGTGCAGGTTTTTTCAGAGTTATTATTTGAAGTTATTTCCTTTGGAGAGCTTACCAGAAGTCAATCTCCCATTTTTTTTTTTTCCATTGTTGGAGAAACACAGGCCTGGAGTGATTAAATATCTGATAAGGTAAAACGAACAGCCTCAAGGGACCCCGGTTCCATCCTGACTCAGCTGTCAGCGCTCAGCTCAACTCCTCTGAGACTCAGTTTCCCTTGGATGTTAGGGGATCGCAAGCCTATCAGTGTCTGTGTGCACCATGCCACACGGCCTCCCAGGAGACACCAAATCACCCACCTGTCCCCCTGCTTTTCACATCAGCTGCTCAGGAGAATGACCTGGTCTACGCTCACTGTGAGATCAGAATTGTTTAAACAGGCAGGGGCCTTGCAGTCCAAGCCTAGGCCTTGCAGACTGTGGCAGCTGCAGTGGCTGTTTCTCCCTCCGCCCCCGAGTCCTTGGCGCTGAATCCAGGTCAGCCGTGGACTCTGACAGCCCTCGCTTCACACCTGAGTGTGCTGACCAGAGGGCGCTGTGTTGACGGTAAACACACACAGGCCTGCACTTGGGGGCTTCCCAGAATTCCACCGTGCGGGCGGTGGAGCTGGCCCGAGTCTCCTATCAGACTTCTCGAGGACAGGAGAGGCCACTGTGCCTGCGACCCCTAGTCACACCCCCAGGGGATCCATGCAAGTGCAAACATGGCCCTCAGCCCAGAGCACGCGGAACCGACAGAGGACCATGCGCTCCTGTTTGCATCTTGTCTACACCGGAGTTTGCATTTATTTCTGTCCTCTTCAAACAATAAAAAAATAACCAGGAGAAAAGGGAAGACAATGAGACCACCATTTCTCAGGCCCTCAGCGTCCTGCTTAACACCCGCAGCTCCCCAGCTATTGTCCCCCGGGTGATGGAATCAGGTGACGTGCACTCCAATTTAGTCACCATTTCCCCCTTTCCATCCTTCGTCTGTGAAAGCCCTATAGCCCGTGTGCATACGGCACGTGGATTTTGTAGCACACTGTGTTGACAGATACACCAGCTTTGGAGTCAGGCGCTCCCACGCGGAATCCCACTTCTCCTCTGCTGGGTGAAGCCTGACAAAATAGCCTGTTTCATGGACTTGAAGACACTGCCACAAAGACCAATGGTGATTTCACTTATTACCAAGAAAGAAGAGCTGCTGCCAATTAAACTATGACCTGACATCAATTATAAGTCAGTTCCCTATTTTAGATGATAAGTGTGGGAAAAAAAAAATGTGTCCTAGGTAAGTCAATGAGGCATGATATTCAAGCTGTCTCCAGTGCAACTTCTCAACTGCAAGACGGAGACATTACATGCCCGACCGGGAAGCCTGGTTGTAAGGTGGGAATGAAGGGACACTTGTGCCCTGGTCCTGGTCCAAAGTACTTGAGAACACGTTAGCTCCTCATACGTAGCTTTGTCCTGTATTTTCCAAGTCCCCTGCAAATCTGTTATCATACTTTCATAGTTCAAAAAAATACAAAACATTTTAAATTTCAAAAAAAGAAAATGTCAGTTCCTCTTCTCGTTCCAAAAGGGGTGGGTAGGTTCTAGATAGGTTAGACGTTCTTTTCAGAACAGTGAGCATATCTCACACGTCTCAACGCCCTCCATGACCTAGAACAAGGTCGTACACATTCTAGGCATCCAATAGATGGATAGTGAATACAGTGTAAACTTGTTTGAAAGCTGATGTATGCCCACGTGCGACACCCCTGTGGGAGGGTGTGGCCGCTGCAAGTCCCCTTGGCTTTCCCAGGACCTGTCAAGTGTCAAGCACGTCTCTCGGTATCATCCTGGGTCATGGGGGCTGGAAAGGAGAAAAGCAGATGGCAGGTACACATCCCCCATGGAACTCGCACGCGGGCAGGCTGTGGACGGCAGCCCACTGCACTGGGGTCAGCACTTCTGGCTACATCTCAGGTCCACAGACAAGCGAGGCACTCGTGGTACCTTGGCCTCCCGGCGAAAGCTGGGCTGCCTCTGCGCTGTGGATGCGAACGGCTGTGCATATGAAGTCAGACAGGCCATGTCCCCAGGGGCTCTCAACCTGTCCCCAGGCCTCTCTGAGACTGCACTGTGCCATGTAAACAGACGTCCCACATGGGTGATGCTGCAAGGAGAACAGTTCAGACAAACAGGGCTGTGTAGCACGGGGGGATTTTCCCCAAAATGTTTACAGCTCCTGTTTTCTCCTCTAGTGCCTCTGGAGAAGGTCAGGGAAACAATCTCATTTCCTACCACCCACTTTTGATTATTCATAGTCAGGTAGGAGAAGAGAGGCACTGCCAATGACAAATTTAAATGACAAGTCATCCGAAGTCCTGATGCCGCCCTTGACTTGAGTCAAGAGACATCACAAAGCCACCCAGTGCTGCCTCCAAGCTCCAATTAGTTGGAATTTCACAGTCCCGGTTCCCTAAGGAATGCTCACACAGATGGGTATTGCTTTCACAAAGTTAATGGGACTTGAAAGGGGAAGAAAGCAATAAAAATTGCCGAAATAGCAATTACCTATTCGTGGAGGCGTATCTGCTTGAGCGCTTGTGTGGCCTTTGCCCTCGGATGGAGGTAGGACGGGGGCGGGGGCAGGGAGAGGAGGAACAGAGTCAGAAACCACGCCCCCACCAGGGCTGCAGAGCACAGGCTCTGGAGGGGGAAGGCAGGACACTCCCCCACCCAGTCCCGGGCCGGCCCGCAGGGTTCCCGTGAGATAGAGGGGCATCAATCTCGCCCCTCCCCCAGCCCCTAGATGCAGACCCCAAAGTCCCTCTGCTTCTTTGTGCTTTGGGCTCTTCATTGGCCAAAGGCGAGAAAAACCTCAGAGGGTTGCTGAGAGGCTTAAGGAAGCGTCTCCTGCGAGGGGAACCTGCATTCCTGCCCTGGTGTCACTCAGCCTCCTCTGGGGCCACCTGCCACCCAAAGTCCCGCGGGAGTTACGTCACTCACCTCTGGTTGCCCGTTTCTGTCCTCTAAAGAGGATTTTATGAGACATACCCCAGTACTTCTTATTAATAACAGAGTCCTTACTAACAAATATAGGAGGTGGTACCTATGCATCATTAAACATCCACTAATCATTAGCACCTCATTCCTAGGAGAAAAGGAAACACATGCAAAAGTTTGGATTTCTCAAAAATCCCTGTTCAGATCAAGAATATATGACTGCTTTGCTCACAGCCAAATTTCCCAGTCCAACAGAAGTTTCTACAATGATGGAAATGTTCTACACTGACCAATATGGTAGCCTCCAGCCAGCCACTCGTGGCCTCTGAGCACTTGAAACGTGGCTACAGCAATTGAGGACCCGGATTCTTCATTTTATTTGTTTTAATTTATACAAAGTTAAAGAGCCATGTTTGATTAGTGACTACAGTACCGCAAAGACCGAGAGAGTGCCTGGTATGCAGTGTTAGTTGCTCAGGCATGTCTCACTCTCTGCAACTCCACAGACTTAGCCCACCAAGCTCGGGATTCTCCAGGCAAGAATACTGGAGCCAGTAGCCATTTCCTTCTCCAGAGGATCTTCCCAACCCAGGGCCTTCTGCATTGCAGGCTGATTCTTTACCTTCTGAAGCCACCAGGGAAGCCCCACCTGATATACAGCTGGTGCTCAATAAAGAGTAGCTCAAGGGAAGAATGAATGGACACTAACTCACCATCCTAAGTCCTGATGAAGCAGGATTCCCATGCTTTTTGAGCGCCCACTTTAAACAAATCCCTGTTTAAGTCTACAACTTTCTGAGTTAGGTATGTTTATCATCTCTGTTTTACAGATAAAGAAAAGGAGGCTCAGAAAAGTGCAGGAGCCCCAGCCACGTAAAATGCAGTAAAGCCAAGACTCAACCCCACACAGGAGGACAGGCAGCCTCTTAAAAAACTAGTCAACTTTTCCACTGATGACAAAAGCATTCCGATACCGCACTTTAATTTCTACAGAATGACACCAGATTCAACGATTTTTTCTTGGAAACTTGGAAAAGGAAAGAATTTTTCCTTTTGAAACAGAGCAACGAATACACAGTGTTTCACATCTGGGGATCTTTTAAGAGCCTAGCCAGACAGTGCACCCACTGAGCAAGGCCCTCCTGGGTCCCCAGTCAAGAATTAATGGTGCATCCCAGCACTGGGGCTGCTCCGTGAAATCAACTCCCACGACCGCCGACGCCTCTGCAGTTGCCTTCTGGTCATTATTTAGGTCATCACAGGAGGTTCTCACCTCCTAAGGGTGATGATAGGCACGTCCACCTCTCATGCACTGAAGCATCCTTCTCCAAGGAAATCACTCATCCCTTCTCACCCAGTGACTCACAGCCCCAGGCCTGCCTCACCCCTTGGGCCATAAAGAAAGAACGTGAAGTCGCTCAGTAGTGTCCAACTCTTTTGCAGCCCATGGACTGTAGCCCTCCAGGCTCCTCCGTCCATGGGATTTTCCAGGCAAGAGTACTGGAGTGCGTTGCCATTTCCTTCTCCAGGGGCTCTTCCAGACCCAGAGATTGAACCCAGGTATCCTGCGTTGTAGGCAGATGGCTTACCCATCTGAGCCACCAGGGAAGCTCTTAACTATAGGGGTGGAAAGAACACCGACATCTATACACTACCTACCACGTGTGTAACACACAGGTAGTGCAAAGCTGCTGTATAGCACAGGGAGCTCAGCCTGGTGCTCTGTGATGACTGACATGGGTGGGATGGGAGGGTCAAGAGGGGAGGGATAGATGAGTACATACAGCTGATTCACATGGCTGTGGAAACTAACAGAACATCGTAACAGCAACTATATACCAATTAAGAAAATAAAAACGAAAGCAAGTTAGAGCCAAAAAAAAAAAAAAAGTGAAGAAGAAAGACATCACCATCCGACACAAGCACAAAACCAGAAGATGATCTCGGCCAGCTCCGTCTTCCTCTCTGCTGACCCTCCCCTCCCTCACGCAAAGGCCCCGCCCCGCTCCATCACAGAGACAGTCCTATCACACTGGGAGCACCCGGGCTCACAAGGGTTCCAGCTGCTTCACACCCCTTAAGACCCCTTGGGTCTCTCTCAGTGGGGTTTTTCCCAACACC
>SJYF01000323.1:6925138-6936213 GCA_006410515.1 Procapra przewalskii
CCCCCCCCCCCCGCCACAAGCTGCTTCCTCTGCCTCCCCCAGAGCTGTCACCATTTGGGATCCGAGGGCAAGAGGCAAGTGGCACTTACTCCTGACACTGGGAGGGGAAGACTTGCTGACTATATATATATTTAATTCTAGGTAAGAAAATTTTTTAAATTCTGGACATTTTTAAACCACTCTTTCTCCGAGGCAGTCAATTCATAGGAAACAATTTTTCCCAGAGTGCTGCTACAGGGCCAAGCGGTTCCTTGAAGAGGATTTTACATCACAGAGCATTCTACAACTTCCTTTCAGTTATTTACATCAGACGGTAATCAATCTGCCTGCAATGCAGGAGGCCCAGTTCGATCCCTGGGTTGGGAAGATCCCATGGAAGAGGGCACGGCAACCCACTCCAGAATTCTTGCCTGGGAAATACTGAGGACAGAGAAGCCTGGTGGGCTACAGTCCTTGGGGTCACAAAGAGTCAGACACGACTAGGCAATTAACACCCTCTTCTTGGTCCAGTATAAGCCCCAGCTCCTCCAAAGGTTCTTCCAAACCATCTCACCCTCAGGAATAATCTGCAGTTCTCAGCTCTCAGGCAGCATCCATTATCGGCAAGGCCACCTCCTTGGGGACCCAGGCTGCCCAAGGGGAAGGGCACTGGGGGACCGTGTGGTCTGTTCTCACCGCCCCGGGCATTTGATCTCTAACCTCAAACTCAAGCTCCTCCCTCAGCCAAACAAGAGCTCATCAGTGAACTGGGGCCAGCATTCTAGAAGACAGCAGGACTTCATCCCAGAGGAGAGGAAGCCCCCCCCAAGCCTCACTGGTGCATCTCCCATTCCACCCACACCGCAATTTCCATGAAGAGAATCCTTCCTCTGCTTTTCCCCTTTCTTCTGGCACCCTTTACAGACTGGCACTGGCAAGTTACCCAGGTGGCCAGCCCTTAATCCGGTGCTGATATTTTGGGGTTACTCACGGGCCTGCAGCAAACACTTCCAGCTGCTGCAGGGGAACGATTCGTTCTGTGCTTAATCACATACTTCGTTGCATTTCTGTGTCCTTGCGAAGGCTTATCTTCTCTCAAGAACAAAGACTGTATCTTACTATCTAGAGTATTGCTCACCACAGCTACAGCCATTCAAAGGCACTTATTAAATAGAAATGGTGGAGCGGGGGAAGGACTCTCTCTCCAGACACTGGACAAAATAAATGATTGAAAGTTCCTGGGGCACCTCTCAAAAAAAAAAAAAAGTCTTTGAATTGGGAAAGGTCCTCAAAGGATGTTTAGAGTACCATCAGGGCCCCAGGCAACTCAGGATCCCTCGTCATCAGCATCTGCTCACACGATAGTCTCGCTGTTTTAAATAATGAACCATTTCAATGAATATTTGGCAAAGCTAATTTCACTTGGGTTGGAGAATTAGTTCAGCTGTATCTAGTTTCAAAATCAAAATTAAAGAGTAGCATTTAAAACCCCCCAAAACCTACCCTAAGTTAACAACAAAATCGTAAAAACATTGCTTCCACCTCAATAATAAGATGACAACCCAATTTAAAAATGGTCAAGAGATCTGAATAGACATTTCACCAAAGAAGATATATGACTAATAAGCACATGAAAAGGTGCCAGAAATTATTAGTCATTAGGAAAATGCAAATCAAAATCATGAGATACCGTTATGCACTGACTATAACAGCGACAAGTGGAAAGACTGACAATATCAAGTGTTGGTGGTGATGTATGGAAATTAAAATTCTCCCACATAGTTCATAGGAATATTAAATGGTGCAGCTACTTTGGGAAATACTTTGGCAGTTTCTTAAGTTAAATATACATACTATGCATGCATGCTTAGTCATCAGTGGCGTCTGACTCTTTGAGACCCCATGGACTGCAGCCCTTCAGGTTCCTCTGTCCATGGGATTTCCCAGGCAAGAACACCAGAGGGGGTTGCCATTCCCTTCTCCAGGGCATATTCCTGACCCAGGAGTGGAACCCAGGTCTTCTGCATTGCACGCAGATTCTTTACTGTCTGAGCCACCAGGTAACCCATCAATTTCACTCCTAGATACCTAGTCAAAAGAAATGAAAACATGGGTCTATAGAAGACTTCTATGCAAATGTTCATCGCAGCATTATTTATAATAGCTAAAAACTAGAAACAATACAAATACCCATCAAATGGTGAATGGATAAAACAAAATGTGTTCTACGCATATAATAAAATATCATTCTGCAATTAGAAAAAACAATGAGCTCCCTATACATGCAACAGAATGATGAATAACAAAACATGCAAGGTGAAAGAAGCCAGGCTTAAAAGACTACATTTATACAAAATTCCTAGGAAAGGCAGATCACCGTTAGCAGATCACTGGTTGCCTGGTGCCAGGGGTGGGAAAGGGGGATTGGCCAAAAACAAGCATGAGGAAATGTGGGGGGATGTTGGAAGTGTTTGAAGCTTTTGGTGGTGAGAGTTTCACAAACACCTATGTTTACTAAAAGTCATAAAATCAGTTACAACGGTGAATTTATGATTAAATATAAAGCATGTCTCAGTAAAGCTGTTTTGCTTTTTTTTTGTTTAAGTAATGCTAAAGCTGCAAACCAACTTAATTTGGGGCTTCAAAACTGGATAGTTTCAGTTTATGGATATTAAAGCTAACTAAGAGAGCATCTCAGTACCCTAAGGACTATTCTAGTTGGAAATTGGAAATTTAAAAAACAGTTCGTATCATTTAATGTAAAGTTACTTTTCTGCAGTTTTTCATACTCATTAACAATTCTCAGGGAAAGTCTAGAGGCTCCCCTGGCGGCCCAGTGGCTAAGATCCCACACTCCCGATGCAGGCAGCCCTGGGCTTGATCTCCGGTTGGGGAACTGGATCCTGCCTGACGCAACTAAGACCCAATAAATAAACGAACAGCCAAATAAATAAACATTTTTTTTAATAAAGTCTAAACCCCAAGGCATCCCAGACTTGCCCAAACCTGAGAGACCAGTTCCCCCACAGCCCTGCTGACAGGTCGAGGGCTGTCAGGGCGAGGGGTCCATGAGACTCCCAGCCGGGAAAGTCTTTTCACAGCATTCCCTTTGAGTTGAGCCTGAAGCGCAAAGGAACTCCCCCGCACCCACCCAACATCTTCCAGCTTCCGAGCAAAGCTCAATGAGTGCGTGTGCGCTGAGTCTCTTCAGTCATGTCCGACTCTTTGCGACTCTATGGACTGTAGCCCGCCAGTCTCCTCTGTCCCTGGGACTCTCCAGGCAAGAATACTGGAGTGGGTTGCCATGCCCTCCTCCAGGGGATCTTACTGACCCAAGAATCAAACCTGCATCTTTTATGTCCCCTGCATTAGCAAACGGGTTCTTTACCACTAGCGTCTCCTGGGAAGCCCCAGGGGCCCACACCTATCAGCTGAGTCCCCCACAGCGGCTTCTCCTAGTCTTTCTAGACCCACACTCCTGGCCAGGTCTGCCAGGCGTCTCCTTGCCCAGCTCCCCTGGCCAAGTGGCCTTGGTCCAGCCGAAATCCGTACTTGTCCGGATTCTCCAGAGAAACAGGATCAATAGAATATGGATAAATAGAGAGCGGGGTTTAATTTTAAGGAATTGGCTCATGCCATGAAGAGGACTGGCAAGTTCTAAAATTTACAGGACAAGCCAACAGGCTGGAAACTGGGGAAGAACTGATGTTGCCATTTCCAGTAGGAAAGCGGTCTGAAAGCAGAAGTGCTCCTTTCTCGGGGGCCTCAGTCCTTCCTGACTCCTGACACCTTCGAGGCCTTAAGCTAATGCTTGAACTCAAAGGGTCTCTGCCTCCTCGTGGCCCTTTGCTGATACATACCATGCAAGAGGTGCTCCGTGAAGACCTGCAAACCTAGATAAAACTCCATGGAGACGGTCACGTTAATCTACGCTCCCATTACCTACTTAGACCCATGTGCATCCTAAATTTAGTAATAATGTCAAGATTGGCATCACTTGATCCCCAGATATATTTTTCTCTCTACTGTTCTACCATGGTCACTGCAACAGCACCAAAATGCCAAATGTGTAATTTCACAAAGTAGATAAAGGACCTCCATCATCAAGAAACATCCACAGCTGTAAAATCTCTAACCAAGTCTGTGTTCTTATAATCAGCACCTGTGTGGAGTGTGGACCGGCTCCGAATGACCACTCTTAATCCCTCCACCTCTGCCCTTCGGGAGACTGGTCCCGGCAGGACTTTGGGATGCATCCTCCACATCGTGAGAGAACCACCAAAAAGGCTGGGCCAGGAGACAGCGTCAGGCAGGAACAGAAACACCTGGCGGTGGGGCGGACTTCCCTTCTCAAGGGTGAGACAAGTAATTTTTGTGTTTGGGAGCTGCATGTGGACAGTGTTCCGCCCACCAAACGGGCGCAGGAGACAGAGGAGGCTGCTTGAGAGAGAGATGCTTAATAAAGGCGACACACAGAGCAGAAAACTCAAAATGGTGAAATTCCAGGAGTTCGTGGGTTCCAGGTACCTACGGAGACCCAGCAACATCCCTGCCCCGAGCTCCATGAGGTGCCCTGCGTCCTTCCCACAAGTGATGCTAAAATCTTCCTGGAGGAGGGTGAGCGCCTAGAAACACACCATCAGCACTTTGGAGACCGCGTATCTGTGAAGCCAGGACTGGATTTTCAGCATGGACGCCATCGGAAGCCTAGTCTACGCACATTCCCTTTTTAAAATAAGGAAACTTCAAACTCTACTTTCAGAATCTAGCAGGAAGGACTCATCTTATCGGAAAATGAGGGGGAAAGTATCTCCAGAAATACCACGTGGGACTGTCTAAATTACTGACCACACTGGGGAAGAGGTAGAACCAACATTTACTGAGCTGAGCAGACAAAGGGGGGTTGGGGGGAGAAGTGAGCATGGACTAAGGCTTTATCTTGCCTCCCACATTTAAACTGCCACACCAATTCTATATGATAGTATCCTTAACTCCATTTTATTGATGAAAAAACTGAGGCTCACAAAGGGTGTGACCTCTGCCAAAGCCACACAGTTGTAACCTGGCAACCTTTCCCAACATTGGTTACTTTTATGTATCACCACATCTTAAATCATAAGGCTCTTTGATGGATCAGGATGTCCTTGAATCAAAATAGAGAACTAATTGCCTATTTCTTTCTCAGTGAAACCTTTAAACACGTTATTTACTTTCACTTTTTTGGGGGGGGTTCTTTCCCAGTTTCAGGTATCAAAATGTCCAACTTCTTCATTTGGCTTCTCCTCGCTCCAAAATAAACTTCTGCAGAATTGTACATTTGCAAAGCCAGATACCATCAACAGTCATTCACCTGAGCCTAATTTCAGTTAGATGAAATGAAGCTGGTGATGCTTGACTTTTCCTAACAGTAAATAGAGTCATTTCTTTCATTTACATAAAGCCCCAGAGCTTTCTCAACTCTACACCAAATCAATAGACCGAAATAATTTCTCTCTGTGCTCAGGGGCAGACACTCAGGGAAAAATGCAATTTCTTTTACTACAGTCTTCAGACAGGAATAGATGGAGAACAGACCTTGAAGGAAGAACAGGAAATGCAGGGTTTGCTGGAGTTTCAGAACGGTTACTATCAACTCCAAGTACGCCGTGTGGTTATCTGCAGCCGTATCTCTGCTTGTGTGGCAATGGTGACCGAGGGGGCCCTGTTTCCTCCCTGCTCTTTCAGGCCTGTCCCCGCAGCCCTCCTCAACCTTGAGCAATTTGCTGACACTGTGAAGTAGGGCAGAAAAGGACACAGTGCTCCCAGTCCGCAGCTAATGATGCCAAACAAGTTGGGGCAAGATCAGAGTGGAGCAAGTTCAAGGCTCAATGAAACCCTACAGCCTTATTTAAAGCAGCATCCATCCCAGGGGGAGACCTCCCCAAGGGAACCTGCACTGTTTTCTTTAAAAATCGGGGCAGGGACCATGAGAACAGATGTTGCCTTGTGACACGTAAAGGCAACAGGTATTCTAACACAGTTCCCCTGCCAGCTTATCAACTCATGGTGGGGGATGCCTTGTTTTCCCAAAGGGAGAGAACCATCACACCTCTGTGTCTGGCTGCTACAGCATCTGTGCCACCTGAGAGCTGGATGGAAATTTTGCATCTTGGGTCCCACCCTGGAATCTGCCTTTTGACAAGGTCCCCAACCACAAATTAATGTTTGCAAGGTACCAGGCTACTGCACACCGGACAAAAATGTTCTGTATTTACTCACACATCCTGTTGATAAGCAGAGCATTCATTCATTCGATGAAAGGCATTCATTTGGCAATCAAGAAATATTTATAGCGTGCCTATGATGTGACTCAGTGCCTGGCACCGTCTAGGGGAGATAAGGCAACCCGGTGAGTCAAGCAGACAAAGGTCCTACCACCTCGAAGAACTTAATTCTAACTGTGCAGACAAATAGCAAATAGAAGAATAAGCGAACACATAAAAGAGTTCTCACCACCTTTGATAAAGAATCCATGTATTTATCCTTTGAGCACACTGGCCTGCAAGCAAAATGCCGTATGCACTAGATTATTCATTACAAATTTGTATAAGCAAAAGGCAGGAAACAACTGAAATGTGGAGTCACGGCTGCTGCTGCTAAGTCACTTCAGTCATGTCTGACTCTGTGCGACCCCACAGACGGCAGCCCACCAGGTTCCCCTGTCCCTGGCATTCTCCAGGCAAGAGTGCTGGAGTGGGGTGCCAGTGCCTTCTCCTGAGTCATGGGGAACTGCTTAAATAAATTCTGGTTTATCCATACAGTGAAATCCCAGGCAGCCAAATCCAGGAAAACCAGCACTTTTACCTTCTGAGTTTCCCGTATCCACCTGTATGCATGTGTGCGTGCTCAGTTGCTCAGTCATATCCTGCTCTTTTCGACACCATGGACTGTAGCCCACTAGGGTCCTCTGTCCATGGAATTTTCTAGGCAAGAATACTGGAGTGGAGTGCCATTTCCTACTCCAGGGGATCTGCCCCACCCAGGGACTGAACTGGTGTCTCCTACATTGGCAGGTGGATTCTTTACCACTGAGCCACCTGGGAAGTCTAGTATAGACTTTCAAAAATCTTCAAAAGGGACATAAAAACATAACCATGATTACCACCAGCTGAATGACAGGGATTAGGGGACACTTCCCTCCTCATTGTGTACTATTTTGAATGCATTAGAGCTTTTGAAATTTGTGTCATCTGAATACATAACCTACTTAAAATAACTGAATTAAATCTACTTTTTACACAGATGCTTTAATGTGAGTGCAAGAAAAGATGGAGGTACATGGTGCTGAGACTCGGGGAGTGGGGGTTGGGTCAAGATTGAGGAAGGGGCAGGATTTCAGGAGGAGATACCACTGGGGCTGAACCTGGAAGGGTGAAACAGGCATCCGTCACACACACGAGGCAGAAGGGAGTTCCTGACAGAGGCGTGGACACAGGAACAAAAGAGGGTCTTCCCAGGAAACACCCGCAGTTTGGTTTAGTTGCAGGGCGTGGGGTTCCAGAACCACCAGCAGGACATGAGGCTGGACAGAGGCGAGGTCTTGCCTGCTGTGCCAAGAAGTTGGGCTTTTCTTAGAAGTGATGAAAGCAGGGAGCAGTAACACGAGCAGGTTTGGAACTCTTCGAGGTAATTCCAGCAGCAGCGTGGAAGGTGGACAGAGGCAGGGGTGGAGGTGGGCAGACTGGAGCCTAATTCAGATGAGATAAGGGCCTAGTTCCTTCTGCGGGGGAAGCAATGACGTAGACGAGGCAACAGACGTGAGAACAGTGGGAAGTCGGCATCAACCAGATTTAGGAACTGATTCCATCAGAGGGGTAGACACAAATAAAGGATAACGCCAACCATCTCACCTGGCCTGCCACTCTTTAGGAAGGAAGTGAGGCAAAGGAGCAAATTTAGGGGATGAGAGAGGAAGGCATGACTATTTCCGGGGAGGTGGGGAAGCACAGTGGGAGGCTCACATCTGTAGCTGTATGTCCTTGAGAAATTCGACTCCAGCCTCGTCTGTAAAATAGGGCCAATAGTCATCCTAGATGATTATTTTAGTCATGAAACGAAACATGTCATAGACCGCACCTACCCCATTGCACATAGTAGGCATGTGACAAGAGGCAGCCCTGGACGCTGTAGAAATTATACATTGTAGAAAAATGTCTCCAACAGAGAAACGCTAACTTTCCTAAGGTAGGGATTTCAGGCCAATTTTTGGAAATCAGTGGAGGATGCTGTGGTTCAATCGATTGCAAGTTCTGCGTCTCCATCCTGGCCACCGCCCCTCACCTCTGACCAGTATGGATGGAGGGCACAGATCTCTTGCCATTGCTGGGCAAGCAACTCAAAGAAGGATAAGAGGAGGAGGCCAGGACCAACCAAGCTTGGCTTGTTTCAATTGCAGGCAAACACTATTATCTACAAACCGTCAATGGCCAGGCCAGCCCCATAACTGTTTCGGGTTTCTCACTTCCTGTGTTGCATGCGTTCAACCTCCGACTGTGACAGCACAGCAAACCGAGATGACCAAGCCATCAGGCAGGCGCAGGTACAATGGAAAGAAGAGTCAAGTCTAGCGATTTTCCAGTGAACATGAAGACTCGAATGAGCCCAATCCAATCACCTCTAAATCCAGAGCTTCCACATGGCCTACAATCAAAAGCAGGTGGTCTGATTACCTATGAAATCAGGAATTTTAAATAATTTAAATGGCCAAGACTTACCATGAAAATATGAACAAACCCCTATTCCTTAGGCATGATTAAACCAAGTCTATTTCTTCCACCTCTGACCCTTCGTTCTAAAAAGGTATCCCATCTCTGTCTTGTCAAGGAAAAAAAAAAAAACACAGGGATTAAAAAAAATAAGAACAGAAGTAGTATCCAGAAATGTATCATTTGTGCCACTTCTCTCAAAGCCAGAAAACCAGAACATTCCTGTTCCCCAAACTGCTGCCCTCCAGGAGCCAAGCTCTGTTGTTGCTCTGTGGGCCTGACCTTCAGGGCTGAGCTGCCATGGGGTGGGGGGCAGGGGCACAGTGTTACAACAAGGTCTTTCTGATGTGATCAGTCATAAGCCCTTGAGCAGAGTCAGGGCTCAAGATGGATCTGTTTTATATGCATTGCCCTTACAGATTTATGCTATAAGACAGTTATCATCTATTGAATATGCAGAACTCCATCGTGAGCACAGAAGCTAGCTACCCAACATATATATTAGATCAAACAGCAAAGAAATATTGTCCAGAACCCAATGACATTACATTCAAAACCAAAGAAACCCGGCAACAAAAGTCAGAAGCTTAATAAAATTTACGTGAAAGCTGACAGCTGTGGACAGCCTCCTTAGATATCCTATCAGATGTCCCATCTGAGCCAACAACAGAATGGCCTGATAAACGTGGTTTTCTAGGGAGAGCGTGTTCTATCTCTGATCACAGTTCTGGAAAGATAGAATTTAAATATATGTACATGTCACCAACCCTAAATCCATGCCTGGTTTTAAAAATAAAACATTCTTTCCAAAATTGCATAAATCCCCACTGGTCTCTGGATGCTGTCTCCGCTCCTTCCCAGGGCTTCTCCTCCAACTCTCCCCTAATGTGGCATCCTGGGCCCTAAGCTGGGTCTCTTCCTGGCCAACAAAAATTCCAACTTTCAAGGGTGGGCAATGACATTTTCTCAGGCCCTAAGGAGCGAGCACAGAGTCGGACACGACTGAAGAACAACAAAGGAGTGAGCAACCATCCAGGTTCATATAAGAACTGCTGATAGACAGCAAAACATGTACTTCTTCCTCTGGGCATGGCAGGGACTCTGATACTCCGCTCGGAGATGGTCCAGTCTGCCTGGATTAGATGCGGGAAACCGGTGGTGATGGCTGTTAAGCTCATCCCCAACCTGCCTGTCACCAGGCCCTGGAACTACTCTCGCCAGGAATTAAGGAGGGACCATTGCATGTTCCCACATGACACTGGCAGCCTCTGGAAATACTGCATTCATCCCTAAATTACTAAGCTGTTACTGTTGAGTCGCTAAGTCCTGTCTGACTCTTTTGCCATCCTGCGGACTTGGCCACGTGATGTGAAGAACTGACTCACTAGAAAAGACCCTGATGCTGGGAGAAGGGGACAACAGAGGATGAGATGGTTGGATGGCATCACCAGCTGGATGGACATGAGTTTGAGCAAGATCAGAGAGTTGGTGATGGACAGGGAGGCCTGGCGTACTGCAGTCCATGGGGTCACAAAGAGCCAGACACGACTGAGCGACTGAACTGACTGCATCCCACCAGGTTCCTCTGTCCAAAGGATTTTCCAGGCAAGAATACTGGAGTGGGGTGCCATTTCCTCCCCCATCGAACCCAAGTCTCCTGCAAAGGCAGGCGGAGTCTTTACCACTGAGTCACCTGGGAAGCCCTAAATTACTAAGATCCTACTCCAAAACAGCGCGGAAGTCAGTTATTGGGCAGCAGCACCTGAAAGTTAAGTCTTTCTGGTTCTATCAAGTAACTCCCAGACGTCCTAAAAGATACGCGCCCCACCCCCATCCCACCACTCCCACCACCCTGGCAAAGAGGAAATAATTCTCTGATTGTCACCTCTCTCATCTCCCTCTAAACTAACAACGCCGCAGAAAGAAACAAACTATCCTAGCAGGGAGCCACAGCAACTGACAGTCAGGTAATCTATTGCCGGCAGGAAAACCCGAGACACGTGTGCGGCCCTTTATTCAGGCGTTCCTGGGCGCGCACCCGCCTCTCGCAGGCGCGCACGCAAACACACACATTCGGGCGCTACACACACAGCTGGCGACTTAGTTTTGTCTTCCTGCGAGCGGCTCATCCCCAGTCCTAAGCATTTCCTCCCCCTGATCGACTTCCCCGGAACCCGCGCCTCCTCCAGCCTCCGCACCACGCACGTGGGAAAGCGCGCCCGAGTGGTGCCAGAAGGGAGGAGGGAAGCGTAGGTGTGGGGAAGGCCAGGGATGACGGCGGCGAAAGCTCCGAGTGGGATGTGGGATCTAGGGTCCCCGGGGGCGCCGTAGGTGCCATGTAAGCTTCCGGGA
>SJYF01000323.1:6942620-6957539 GCA_006410515.1 Procapra przewalskii
CTCCAATGCATGAAAGTGAAAAGTGAAAGTGAAGTCGCTCAGTCATGTCCGATCCTCAGCGACCCCATGGACTGTAGCCCACCAGGCTCCTCTGTCCACGGGATTTCCCAGGCAAGAATACTGGAGTAGGGTGCCATTTGTCCTCCAGGGGATCTTCCTGAACCAGGGATCGAACCCACATCTCCTGTGTCTCCTGAACTGCAGGTGAATTCTTTACCACTGAGCCTTTGGGGAAGCCCGCGTTCAAACACCGCTGTGCTTAATTCTATCCATCCACGTATACAGTCTTCTGGATTTTGCTTTCTTGACCACTTCTTGACTCTCCTGCCTGGAATATAAACTCTTTGGGTCCAGGGCTCTTGTTGGTCTCATCTATTGCTATATGTTCATGACCTAAAACAGTACTTGGTACCTCACATAAGAAATTTTTGTTGAGTGAATAGCTTAACCACATAGATAGTAAAATGTTCTTATATCATATAGTGGCATGGAAAAAATGATTATAGCACAATGTTATATTTAAAAGCAAAAACAATATTGCATATATAGTAGCACTGCAAATATATATTTTTTTCATCTTCATGGGGGTAAAATACACATAAAATTTTCCATTTCCATCATTAAGTATACAATTCAATGGAATTAAATATATTCAGATTGTTGTGCATTCAACTACATATTTTTAAGAAAACATTGCCTATGAAGTTAAAAGAAATCTGCTACTTTCCACTGTCTATTTTAAATGTAAGAAAAAAAGGAAAATACAAAGAAAAGAAAAATATGTCAACATTTCAATGACCTAACAGGTCTGGTCACATGCTCAGAAATTTCTTTCATCTCCAGGTCCAACTCTGAGTAAGTGAACTCATTGAGGGAAGAAGCCTGAAGAGTAAGTGAAAGTGACTATATGTTTCTAATTAGTTACAAGTGCTCTGAAATATCAAAAAGCATAGTTGACTCAATTAGGTGATTAAACAACAAATTTCTTATTTTTGTCTCTCACCAAGGTAAGAGAAGCTCAGATACCCTTTAAAGCACCATCAACAAATCTGTGTCTCTTGGAGGCTGGAAATGGCTTTAAAGGGTAGGAATGGTTTCAAGTAATGCCCAGGGGCCTAGGCATCACAAGGTTAAGGGGAAAATACAGAACTTTTCCTCTTGATGTGTAAAAACCCTCAGGGCCCTTTGCTCCTTCACACTGGTGATTCTCTGGAATAATGCCTTTCTGTGTAATTTTCTGCTCTCTCGGTCAACATGAGAAGGCATGGGGGGCAGGTGGTGTAATTGCTCCATAAATAAACAGAAAGAATGCAGTTTGCTTTTATCCAGACAGATCAATAAGTTCATAGGAAAACTATTTATCATCCCAAATCATTAACACACTGCTTACATATGCAGATTAGCACACCAGAAAAATAACCCTTGTAACAGTCTGGCAGAAAGCAAATACTATTGGGAAAAGAATGATGTAGCCTTTGCAACTCAAATTTTAGGAACAATTTCTGGTTTAAAGGGTTAGCACATAAAACAATATATACTCCATTTTAAAGAAGTCTCTCCGGTTTTTTTTTTTTTTTTTTAACTTTTTGGTTGCATCACGCAGCATATGGGTTCTTAGTTCCCTGACCAGGGATTGAACTCACGCCCCCTGCTTTGGAAGTCTGGAGTCAACCACTGGAGCACCAGGGACATCCCTTTCTCTCCTATTTATTAATCAAAGAAAGTGAAGGTTGCTTGGAGGTGTCTGAGTCTTTGTGACCCCATGGACTGTATGTAGCCTGCCAGGCTTCTCTGTCCATGGAATTCACCAGGCAATTCCACTGGAGTGGGGAAGCCCAAAAATACTGGACTAGGTAACCTATCCCTTCTCTAGGGTATCTTCCCAACCCAGGAATCGAACCTGCATTGCAGGCGGATTCTTTACCAGCTGAACTACAGGCAACATGGAGAAGGAAATGGCAACCCACTCCAGTATACTTGCCAGGAAAAATCTCATGAGCAGATAAGCTTGGTGGGCTACAGTCCATGGGGTCACAAAGAGTTGAATATGACTTAGTGACTGAGCATAGAACCCAAAATCAAGCCCTTGAAGCATGCATATCTAGGCAGAGATACCATAATGTAGACTCTGGCCCTGTGAGTATATGGCCTGAAGGGCTGGGAGACCCAAGGCTTGTTCTTGGGTAGAGAGACAGAGGGACAAAGTGTGGCCTGGGACAGTCATGGCAGAAAGGACATGTCATGCAACTCAAGCACAACGGGAGTACAGAGAAACCAAGACCATTCACTCACCCAAGGATGACAACAGAATTATTTAATATCTAGTATGTCATAGACACAAACCAATCCTCTTGTTCTGGAAATCACAAGAAAGCTGGAGTAGCAATACTCATGTCAAACAAAATAGACTGTAAAATAAAGACTATTACAAGAGACAAGGAAGGACACTACATAATAATCAAGGGATCAATCCAAGAGTACCATTAATATGTACATGAATGTGAAAGTGTTATCTGCTCAGTCGTGTCTGATTCTTTGCGACCCCATGGACTGTAGCCCACCAGGCTCCTCTGTCCATGGAATTCTTCAGGTTAAGAATATTGGAGCGGGTTGCCATTTCCTTCTGCAGGGGATCTTCCCCCCTAAGAATCGAACCCAGGTCTCCTGAACCGCAGGCGAATTCTTTCCCATCTGAGCCACCAGAGAAGCTCCCAGGGGAGCCATATATATATATATGGGTGGTCCTCAGGTCCTATTTCACCTTATATGGACAGAATTTCCTCTTTTCTTGGGAGCCACATATTTTAATTTCAAATACTCTGTGACTATACCCAGAACTGTTAACCAAATTCTGGCTCCTTTATGAAATGAGACCTGCATTCACGGAAGTCATGGGATGCTCCAGGACTCGAAGGTGGCATTGGTGTAAGTTACCAGGACCCACCTCTGCAGGATTCGTCAGCCAGTGACTGCTGGGCACCTAGACTGGAGGCAAGGGTCTGCCCAGTGGTGGCATTACCCTGTTACTCAAGAGGCTCCAGAAGTAGAGGTACCAGTTTCATTGTCAATAAGTTGGTGTTCACCTGTTCTTCCTTCTGTGGATAACTCTCATTTTCAGTTATTTTCCACTTGCAAAGGACTCTTGCCTGGGCTGAGTGCCGAGCAGGTAACCTGCCTCTTCTTGCTTACACTGCAAAAACATAAATGAGGTCACATTTTTGTTGAATGTTGTAAAGAGAACCGGTAAAATAGTTCAGAGGAGCTGCTCAAGCCTCTTAGGACCTGTCCAACCCTGGGGAGAAAACACACCCAAGAATGGAGATAGATAAGCTGTCAAATAGAAACCCCAGTGTTTATTTGGGACTCTCAGGAGCGATATGAGTGTGGGACTTTTTCTTATTATGGCTGCACTGGGTCTTCACTGCTGTGCACAAGGGTTTTCTCTCCTTGCAGAGGGCGGGGGCTGCTCTCTAGTTGTGGCGCGCCAGCTTCTCATTGTGGTGGCCTCTCTTGTTGCGGAGCATGGGGCCTAGGCGTTCAGGCTTCAGTACTTGCAACTCATGGGCTTAGTAATTGCACCACATGGGCTTAGTTGCTCCGAGGCATGTGGGATCTTTCCAGGCCAGGGATTGAACCCATATCCCCTGCACTGCAAGACAGATTCCCTTTTGTTTTTTTACTATTTCAAAAGTTTATTTAACAAAAAAAGTTCAGTAAGGAAATGTACACGACCCAATTTTTCTCATAGTAAAATGAGAAGAGGGGACACATGGGAGCAGCTGATTTCTCTGGGGAACACAGCCATTGTCATACTCGTCCCAGGGCTTCTAACAGGATGATACTATTTCCTCGTATTCACCATTCCACTACTGTTCTGTTGCCCACGAGTTGCTATCTCCACACATTCATACATCATAAGATTCATAAAGGGGTCAGGTCCCCACAATATCCCTTGGACATGTCTGCCACCATTTAATTTCAATGATAACATCTTGTCCATAAATTTCTTCATCTTGGGAGGGTGAGCCTTGCTCGTGGTATCTACCCGGCAAGCCCAAAGAAGCCTCCAAATAGAATTATAGTCGTCCCTCCGAAAGGCAGACTCTTAACCACTGGCCTACCAGGGAAGCCCAAGTGTGGGACTTTGATGGCAACATCTGAGAGGGAAACTTGATTGTCATGCTTTGGAAATACAGGCTTGGGTAGAGCCCTAGGGAATGGGAAGAGGAGGTAAGAGATTTCTAAAGCCAGCTATACCATGGACAAGTGGGCAGTGGGGTGACAAGAATTAAGAAGCCTGCCGTTATGGCCTCTAATTCTTAGATCAGCTTCCCTACCCAAAGTTCTGTGACACAGAGCAGCAAAGAGCAGCCCTATCTTACCAGCCAGAGGGTAAGAAAGAGGGGACAAGATGGAGAAGGACCTGCAGTCCTTTCCACCCGTCACAGTCTTTTCCACTGATGCCTCCTTCTCTGAAAAGTGAGGATTGTCTTAGTGACTAATGTCCCACCCTAGTTTGCATAGTATTCATTGTCTTATACCCATTCATTCCAAGAGCCCATTAATGCCTGCCAGGCACTGCCCTGGGCCATTGGAGAAGTACTTGTGCCACAGGGGAAAAGAAGAGAAACTGAAAAGTAACTGGTCCAATAGAAAAAAATTTTTTTAATGCCCAAACTAATAAGTAGACTGGGGTGTAACTACAGACCAGTCCAAGTCTGGATCTAAAAGGATCCAGAAGGCAGAGGCTGCCTTTTCCTTTGGAGAAGGAAATGGTAACCCACTCCAGTATTCTTGCCTAGAGAATCCCATGGACGGAGAAGCCTGGTAGGCTACAGTCCACGGGGTCGCAAAGAGTCGGACTCAGTAGTGTGGTCTTTATAATACCTGTGGGTAGGTTTTGTAAAGTAGACCACTCCTTGAAAACTGGCTCCAAAACTCAGCCACCACATTTTTCTCTGAGAACAATGTTACATCCATTGCATGAAGACCTAATACCCAAATATGCCCATAATGGATGCCATGCCAATCCCATTAACATTTGTAATATGCTAAAGAGCTTTGAAAAGAACACTTGGGTAGTTTTAATCCTTCAAGAACTCAAATAAACTAATGCAACATTGTAAATCAACCATACTTTAATAAAATAATTTTTTTCAAAAAGAACTCAAACAGTTCTAAGCTGCCAGGAGCATGTAGCTCACCAATAAGCAAATTGATATACATAAGAAACATTTTTATCATTTGCATACTTGAAAATTTTCTGTTCCTTTACTTGAGTTCCAATCCCATGTCAAAATTGTTTCAAGATTCAGAAAGCTACATGGCACTAGAAAAGAGCTGAGCTCTCTTTAAGTGAAACATTTTTCCTTTTTTTTTCTTTTTAGCTAATAGAGACATGAAAATTTTTAGTGAATTACAAGAAAACTGTGGTTTATCTGTAAAGAGACCTATGGGATTCTTTATCTACTGTATAATCAGAAGACCAACTGATTATTTTCATTCTAACCTAAACTGTTATACTGATATCCATTCTAGATATTCCAAATGATTCAAATATACAAGTTATATACTGTATAACGGAGTTCAGTTCAGTTCAGTCACTCAGTCATGTTCGACTCTTTGCAACCCCATGGACTACACCACGGCAGACTTCCCTGTCCTTCACCAACTCCCAGTGCCTGCTCAAACTCAGTCAGTGATGCCATCCAACCATCTCATCCTCTGTCATCCCCGTCTCCTCCTGCCTTCAATCTTTCCCAGCAACAGGGTCTCTTCCAATGAGTCAATTCTTCGCATGAGGTGGCCAAAGTATTGGAGTTTCAGCTTCAGTATCAGTCCTTCCAACGTATAGTCAAGACTGATCTCCTTGCAGTCCAAATGACTCTCAAGAGTCTTCTCCAACACCACAGTTCAAAAACATCGATTCTTTGGTGCTCAGCTTTCTTTATAGTCCAGCTCTCACATCCGTACATGACTACTGGACAAACCATAGCTTTGACTAGACAGACCTTTGTTGGCAAAGTAATGTCTCTGCTTTTTACTATGCTGTCTAGGTTGGTCATAGCTTTTCTTCCAAGGAGCAAGCGTCTTTTAATTTCATGGCTACCGTCACCATCTGCAGTGATTTTGGAGCCCCCCAAAATAAAGTCTCTCACTGTTTCCATTGTTTCCCCATCTATTTGCCAGGAAGTGATGGGACTGGATGCCATGATCTTAGTTTTTTGAATGTTGAGTTTTAAGCCAGCTTTTTCACGCTCCTCTTTCACTTTCATCAAGAGGCTCTTTAGTTACTTATAATGGAGACTACCTTCTAATTAGGTAAAGCAATGGGAATAAGATTTGGGGGAAAAGAATATATTTTATTAGATTTAGATTGTGTTCCTAAGATATTAAAATTTATGAGATTTAGAATGCATTTTTTACTTAAAAAAACTTATTTATTAAAAAGTTCATTAATCAAAAGTGTGTAGTGCATCACGCCAAGGTGCTCTTATCTATGTAATACCTGCCCAGTTGATAAGTAGAATGTTACCAGCACCCCAGAAAGGCCCTTTTAGCCCTCTCTATCACCATCAGCATCACCACTCCCCCACCCCCCAAAGCTAACCACCGTTCCCCTCTAACAAAGATTAGCTTTGCTAGTTTTAAAATTTTTTATATAAATGGAATAATATAACATGTATTTTTTGATATGACTTTCTTTGTTGAATATGTTGTCTTGTAGAGTCACCCAGGGTGTGGTTCATTCACTTGATTGCTGTGTAATATTCCATTAAATAACTATACAACAATTTATCTGCTCACGCTACTATTCATGGATATTTGGGTCTGCTTACAATTTGGAGTTGTTAGAAACTGCTCATCTAAACACTCTGGTACGTGTCTTTTTAATGCATATCCTGCAGCGATTTCTGTTAGGTATACACCTAAGAATAAATTGCTGGGTCATAGGTTATATGAATGTTCGATTTTGGGAAATAATGCCAAACAGTTTTACGAAGTGGTTGTAAAGTTTCATTTATTCTTGGCAGTCATGCTTTTTCTATTTTTGGCAACAGTAGAGTGGGTAGGATTTTTAATATCTTACAGGTTTCTTGGAACAAAACATCTTTTTAAACATAAACACTATTTGAATGAGTCAAGTTTAAAGTAATTAAGGGTTCAGAGATTAAATTTATTTCTACACTACAAATGCTTTTTTTTAAATAAGTGCAAAAGTGCTTGGGGCAAAATACATTTGGGATTTCCCTGTTACCAAAATATCTGAAAACTAGTTCCAGCTGCTTGCTCAAAATCATCCACAGCTGGGCTGACCAGCTTCTGACCTGATATTGACCTGGTGTTTTCAATAAAATGGGCTTCCCCGAATGCTCAGTGGGTAAAGAACCTGCCTGCAAGGCAGGAGACACAGGAGACGTGGGTTCCATTTCTCTGTTGAGAAGATCCCCTGGAGTAGGAAATGGCAACCCATTCCAGTATCATTGCCTGGAAAATCCCATAAATAAGCAAAACCAATAGATACTAGGATCCCTGTACAAAACCAATATCACATCCATGAACTTAAGCAAATAAGCAAACATTTTCAATACAGCCATAGCCCCACCAAGAAGTGGGGCAGATTTGAAAATTAAAAAAACGTTTCTGAGTTTGGAATTTTTGTTCTCCCTGATATGGAAGACAGGCGGAAACAGACAAATGAAGTTGGAAACCGAAGAAGTTTTTAAAAGGCCCACTGGGCTGTCCCCTGCCAACTTGATTATTCAGAGCAGAGCTGTCTTTTCTTCCCAGGGCTTTTGAAATTCACTCTCTGGCAGGACTGTAAGAGAATGGACTCGCCAGCGCCCCCTAGGTTCCTTAAGCAATGTCTTGCCAAGATCAGTAAGGTCAAGGGTGCTGCTCACCAGCCTATATTATACTGCCAGATCAGTCATTGCCACAGACATTCATAGTGTTGAGTACCTGGTCTGACCCCACCAAAGCAATTTTCCAAAACACGATGATAACCATCACCAGGTGCCAAAGTGGAGGCTACAGACGTAGCCACTTCTTAAAATCCAACTTATTTTTCAAGATTCATCTCACATCTCGGCCTTGAAGCCACCCCCAGGTGTCCTGAGCCAGCCTTATGGCCCCCTGTTTAAGAGCATTTTCAAGGATATGAACTCAGTATAGGGTGTCTGTCAGCACCCTTGACCTCTACCCGCTAGATACAGTGAGCACATCTCTTTCCTCCAGGCATGACAAGCAAAAATATCTCCAGATTTTTCTCCTTAAGGGACAAAATACTGTGGTTGAGAGTCCCTGGTCTGTGTGAATATGTGGTCACCATAACATAACCATCAGTAGCACAAAGTCAAGAGCATACCATGCCTTATTTGCATTCGCCAAACTAATAACCCAATTCTGGGGAAACAATTGCTCCCCAAAATATTCATTGAAATGAATTAATCTGTCATCATTGACACCTTACATCTTTCAGAGTAACTCCTATTTGTCCTTCCCATCTCACCTCAAGTCTCTCATTTTTACAGATGCTCTCCCCAAATCCAGACTTGCAAGGTTCTCTTCTTTACTTTTGGTGAGGAAGTATTGCTATCTGTATTCTTCTAATTAGTTCCTCCAGCACCCTAGAAGACCAGGCTGTTGGCCCAGTATTTTCATTAAGCATACTAAGGCTCAGAGAACTGATATGGCATGTTCAAGGTCACAGAGCCAGTACATGACAGATTTGCCAATGGGCCAGTCACGCAACAGTGGGCCAGTCTCCTAGAGGGACAGAACTATGGATGCTGAGCAGAGCACCAAGGGGCCTGGCATTTGGGGCAAAGCACTCATCACAGAGTGCTTTTTTTTGAATAGACCCTGATGCTGGGAAGAGTTGAAGGCAAGAGAAGAAGGGGACGACAGAGGATGAGATGGCTGGATGGCATCACCAACTCAATGGACAACTCCGGGAGTTGGTGATGGACAGGGAGGCCTAGCATGCTGCAGTCCATGGGGTCACAAAGAGTAGGACACGACTGAGCAACTGAAATGAACTGAACTCATCACAGAAGAAAACTGGAGTTTAAGGAGGGAAGTTGGTCAGAAACCAGGATCAATATGGTGTGAATACAAGACTGCATGAGGAGGTGTGCCCCCAAGAACACACTCCACACCAGCCTACAGCACCTGGCTAACCCAGCGTGAAGGGCTACACCCCATGGTTAAGCCAACTGGGGAATCTGAGGATGTTAACAGATGCCTGGCCTTGGTCCAGGTGCGAGGAATGCTGAGCTGCAGGGGAGGAAAGGCATCTGGATGAAGCGGGTTACCCGTCATATGCACCCAAGTGTGTTGGGCTCCTAGTGTGACGGGTTCACTGTCCTCTCCTGGGGAGATGTCAGTCATGCATTCAGTCACTGATGTCGGTCATCAGCACCTACTGTTGCGCTGGGCTGGTGACGGGCACAGAAGACGCAAAGGTAAGCACACCAGAAGTGGTCCTGATCTCTCAATGCTAATCTAATGATTACACAAACAAGTGTTTAATTACAAACAGTGACAGGTGTTAGGGAGGAAAGGTGTTGTGTGCCATGAGAGCATATAACAGAAGGATATCACCTAGTCTAAGGATTGGGGACAATTTCCCTGAGAAGGTGATAAGTGAGCTGAGATCTGAAAAATGAATAAAAGGTAATTATGTTTATGTGTGCTGAGGTGGTAGATGGCTCCAGGCTGAAGAAACAGCAGGGCAGGGTCTCTGAGGCAGAACCATGGGGCAATGAGGTTGAAGAAGGCAAGGCACAGCGCACACAGCAGAGCCTTTTGAGGGGAAAGTTAGAGCGATTAGAATCAAAGAAAGTAAGGCTAGTGTTCCATTCAGTGTGCTTGATGGTGAAAGGTTCTCTTCCCAAGAGGACAAAAATAACATGCTACTTGGAAAAGAGAGGTAGGCAGGCTTTGCAGGCAGGGCTTCCCTCAATGACAGGATCTTGGTGGAGTTGTTAATCCAGAGTTCAACCTGAGAATATCAAGCAATTCAGTCTCTTTCATTTTATTCAGCCAATCAGATTCTGGGGATTGACTCACATTGACCAAAGTCATGGAAAACAGATGTATAACTCAAAATGCCTATATATAATTTTGTCAGTAATGCAACTGCCTGGAGAGTTGAAATATTCATGTCTATTGGTCAACATACTCCCTTCCCTATAAAGTGGTCCACAGAGGAAGGCAAATGCCCATAAGCTTAATGGGTGAGGAGGAATTGGAACAAAGACTACTGTCAAATAATCCAGCTGACCATTCAATGCACCATATTCTATTAAGAGATGAGCATATAGTCCGAGCCCCAAATGAGAACACAGGGCTTAACAAAGAACTCTAATTCAGTTTTTGTTTTATTAAAGCCTTCAGTTGATTGGATGAGGCCTGTCCACATTATGGAGGGCAATCTGCTTTACTCTGAGTCTGCGGACTTAAATATTATTCGTGTCTAGAAAAATACATACACAGAAACATCTGGAATAATATCTGACCAAAGTGCTGAGTACAGTGGCTGTTAGGAGCTGAACTGCGTCCTCCATCCTCCACCTTCCAAATTCATATGCTGAAGCTCTAACCCCCAACATAACTGTATTTGGAGATAGGGACTGTAGGAGGTAATTAAGGTTAAATTAAGGGTGGAGCCCGGATCAGTAGGATTACAGGCCTTATGAAGTGCACACAGAGTAGAGGTCACGTGAGCACACAGGAGGATGGTTGCTGCCTGCAAGCCAAGAAAAGAGGCCTCAGAATCAAACCTCTGTTAATGGCACCTTGATCTTGGACTCAGCCTCCACAACTGTGAGCATAAACTTTTACTGTTTAAGCCACTCTGGTATTTTCTTATGGTAGCCTTAGCAGACTAATACAGTGACCCATCTAAACTGACACATAAAATTAATCATCATGCAAGCATTTGTATTAATTGGAGTTTACTTTAAAATACTCGAAAACAAGTTTTTTAATTAAAAAAATAATCCAGGGAAGATAGATGAAATATGATTGGCAAAATGTTGATAACTGTCCAAACTAGGTGCTGGAGAAGTGGAATTTCATTACATTATTATCTGAAATTTTCTATCATGAGCCACTTAAAAGAAATATTCATGAGGCTACGGTGTCCCAACCCAATAATGACTGGAACAATTCACACACCCTCTTTATTCTTTGGAAGATGAATGTTTTAATAATGAAATTCTTTAAGTACTTCTGTCCAGCTCTAATCTGTAGCTTCCTTTTTCCTATTTAGCCAGCAAGTTCTCATTAAGATATGACTCAAGGACATGGAGTTCATTAAAATGATCATCATATCACATGGTGGGTAGAATGCTGTCAAAAAAAATTCTCTGTCTCCAGCAGAGCATGTCATTCAGGGTTTCCTGCAACTGAAAGAGTCCAGTAGCTGAAAAAGGTTTTTCAAATTTGCCTTCTAAAGATCTAGATAAGGTACCACATTATCATGTAAATCATTGTTACAAAATTTGAAACTTATTCAATATCATTGTTATGCTTCTGTAGTTCTCACACTTTGGAAAAGTTTAGAATAAAGTGAAGTGAAAGTTGCTCAGTCGTGTCCAACTCTTTGTGACCCCATGGACTATAGAGCCCATGGAATTCTCCAAGCCAGAATACTGGAATGGGTAGCCTTTCCTTTCACCAGGGAATCTTCCCAACCTAGGGTTCTAATCCAGCTCTCCTGCATTGCTGGCAGATTCTTTACCAACTAAGCCACATGCTTCCTACTAAAATTGTATATAAATGCAAACATTTGCATCCAGCTTCCTCTGACTACATTTCTGTTTCAGCCAAGGAATTCTAAGTGGCTTCATGTTTTTTTTTTTTAAAAGAGCCAGAACAAAGTATTTAGGATCTTTGATTTTTTTTTTTTTGAAGAATAACAGGAGTCTTTTCACCTAATAATAAATATACTTTAAGAATAGGCATTTTCAGAAACCTCATCCTGCATATTGGAATCTGCAAACAAAAAAATTCATTATATTTTTTTCAGTATAGGGAAAACTAGGTCAGAGAACCTGTTGAAGCGGACAGAAAGGAAGTAACTCCCATCTGTTCTGTTACCCAAATAATTCATCAATGGGGTCCAAGCAGGCTTAAGGGACGGGACTCAGCAAAATGGTTTCTAAGTAAAAGTGGAAATCACATTTTTGGGGAAGTTGTTTGGTGGGAAATTTGGACAGATAACGAGCGCCTTTTCAACCTGGTTCTCTGATGTGATGTTTCAATCCCGAATTCCAGACCCCTGACTGTCCTTATCTGTGCTGAGAGGTGTGGGCTGGGAGAGGCGAGAGTCAAGCTTCCACTGAGATGTCGCAGGGTCCCAGGTAAGTTTACCTGGGCTGCTGGGAGGGGCCTAGGCACCATGGGTCTCCCAGGCCTGACCAGAGAAGCCCAAACACTGTAGACTCACCGGGCTGCGTGACAAGCAAGGAAACGGGACACCAGTGCCTGCGGGCGTCTCTGCCAACTGAATAAACAAAACAAAACCCTCTGCAAAGGAGGAGTGGGCCAGTCTGACAGCATCGACAAATATCCCAGTCCGGGCAGAGAAACACCCATCACTGCAGGGCGACCAAGTCAAAGTCACAGACGAGCGCGTTTGCCAGAAAAAGAGGACAACGGGAGAGGGAAGCAGAGCCTGGAGACAGAGAAGTGCGGGTCCTTCAACGGCTGGCACATGAGCCCTCAGGACACGGATGCCGGGAGAGCCTCAGAAATAGCCTTTGGGTCGCCGCCAGGGGAGCGCTTGCGTCAGGGCGGCAGGGCCGGCTGTGAGCTCTGGAGTTTGCCGGGCCTCAGGCAAAGCCACAAGCAGTGGCAAGGTCACAGGGCAGCCACGCAGGCTCTGCTGACACTGAGCTGCTAGGATTTTCCAGAAGCTGCTGAGAGCAAGGAGCACCGGGCATATTACGTGGAGGTGGTCCAGGCCCAGAGTCGGGGGACAACCTCAGGCAAAGTAACAGTGATTGTCATTCTGCACTTTTGTACCAGAACTGCCTGGGACCAGGAAAGGGCCCCTCTGAGGAGGAGGGGGGAGGACCTATGTGCTAGTTCAGTTCAGCTGCTCAGGCATGTCCAGCTCTTTGCGACCCCATGGACTGCAGCACGCCAGGCATCCCTGTCCATCACCAACTCCTGGAGTTTACTCAAACTCACGTGCATTGAGTCAGTGACGCCATCCAGCCCTCTCATCCTCTGTCGTCCCCTCCTCCTGCCTTCAGTCTTTCCCAGCACCAGGGTCTGTCTGCTAAGCGGCGTCCAAAATCAGGCCCGGTTGGCAGAGACAGGCCTAGAGAAGCGGAAGTGCAAACTCCAGGGTCATGTGACCACCTGAGGCTCCCCCAGCGTCTCAGGGTTCCGCTGGGCTGGACCCTTGGGGAACCAGCAGTGGTCCCTGTAGCCTGCTCTGTTCCAGCCAGACTGCACTCTCTCTCTCCTGATGGCTGAATAGTTCATGTCTTTTCTGGGTCTTTTCCTTCCTAGTCACTCAGGTTTCGAGACACACCCTCAGTCTTAGCCGAGGAGAACTGGCCTTGGGCTCCTAAAGAATATGGCTCCTCAAAAAACAGAAAAAGTACCACAGGAGTGCACGCGCATGTGCACACACACACATATACCACCATACCCCTTACAGATTCTCTCCATAACCATCACCCTGCCTTTCTCTTCTCTTCCTTAGATATAACTCCTGTCTGACTCTTTGCAACCCCATGGACTATAGCCAACCAGGCTCCTCTGTCCATGGGATTCTCCAGGCAAAAATACTGGAGTGAGTTGCCGGCCCTCCTCCAGGGGATCTTTCCAATGTGGGGATCGAACCCACATCTCTTAGGCCTCCTGCATTGGCAGATGGGTTCTTTATCATTAGGGCCTCCTAGGAAGCCCTGGATAAAACTATGTTCCCACAAGTACTGGATGGGGAACAAATACCCATTTTTCTCTGGAGAAACACTCCTAGAAAGACGGTAACCCATGGACCAGAGCAAAGACCCACATATAACAGAGGGAATCGTCTACCACCATGTGGTGAGACTACCTCATATCTATCATTATACCCATTTTTAGGAACGAGGAAAGCTGAGGTGCAAGGAGTCGCATCATTGGCCAAGGTCATACACCAGACCACATTATCCTATATCTACCTACAATTTTCCTATTCCTACTGTCCTGCAAATCACAAACCTGGGCTAGGAAACAAAGTAATCAGCAGATAATGACCCAAATAGGAAGTATGGGAAAGGGAAAGGCAGAGGCAGACAGGGGGTGCACAGCCAAAAATTCAGCCCACCAGCAGTCAGTTGCTACAGGTGTTGGCTACTGACTCTGGGTACACAGGCAACACCAACTTATTTTAAGCCTAAGGGAGAGAAGGTTTACTAACAGTATCAGCCAGGACCTGGCAGGAAACAGATGGCACAATCCAGAGTGTTCAGCTGAAAAAAATGTAATGGAGGGACTGTTTACAGAAGGGCAGGCAGGATGAAAGGAAGCAGCGTGGGGCGATGAGGCCCCGGAAACAGCGAATGCCGGAAGCGGTCACCACCTCTAGGACTGGCGGGCTGATGGTGGAGGGACCGGGTCAACAGAAGGCAGAGAGCGCTGGGGCGGGGAGGGGACTGCGGCCACCCACCCATGGGACGGCCCGGTCCCTTCCATCTCTTGCTTGTGCCTCCCCTTAGCAGAAAATTCAGGAAGCCCCGGGGACAGAGGGGCCTCGGTGAGGCTGCCCTGTAGATGCCCCCAACCACACGGCAGAGGAGGGCAGAAGACGAAGGGACGGGGGACGCAGGTGAGGAGCGTCAGCCGGAGACCCACTCGTCTCCTGATCCCGCCCACTCGTTTCATCCTAACCCCGCCCACTCCTCTTCTGGC
>SJYF01000323.1:6963045-6975919 GCA_006410515.1 Procapra przewalskii
TGCCATAAGGGTGGTGTCATCTGCATATCTGAGGTTATTGATATCTCTCCTGGCAATCTTGATTCCAGCTTGTGTTTCTTCCAGTCCAGCATTTCTCATGATGTACTCTGCATATAAGTTAAATAAGCAGGGTGACCATATACAGCCTTGACGTGCTCCTTTTCCTACTTGGAACCAGTCTGTTGTTCCATGTCCAGTTCTAACTGTTGCTTCCTGACCTGCATACAGATTTCTCAAGAGGCAGATCAGGTGGTCTGGTATTCCCATCTCTTCCAGAATTTTCTTGCTTTAGTAGCAACCAATTCATGCAAAACAGGTAGGTTTTGAACACGGCTTTGAACCTTTGAACACAGTTACAGGTCTTGGCAAGTTCAAGAGAAAACTTGTGGCTGATTCCATATATTCATTTGCTGCTTGTTGGATATCCTCAAGGTATTGGCACTTTCCCAGAATTAGATCTATTTCCAGTAAAGCAGAAGAGTGTGAACTTCTACTAATGCAGTGTTTTCAAATTAAAGTTGGATGACTGAGGAAGGCTTTTCCCTAGTAATGAGGCTCTAAGAGTGGATGATGAACTTGGCCATGAACAGTGTGTTCTCCCTTCCACATAACTCAATTTCCTCTAGAATGATAACCTTTGCCTTCCCTAAAGTAAGCTAATAAAACTCACAGGAGTGGTTTCCTTCTACTGTGCCTAATATTTTTTAGATTGGACTTCCAATATTCTCAAAGATTTATTAGAAAAGCATCACCGTTCTAATAATTCTTGACATAGAAATTCTTGAACTCCACATATCCACTCGGAATTCTGGAAGAACAATGTGTTTGTTTCATCCTTCACTTTTTCCCTTTTAGAACTTGAAACTATTGTGCAAAACAGAAGTAACCCTAGCTACCATGCATTTGTTTTGTGATTAACTGAATTTTATTATTTCATGAAATTATAAAATTGTTTTTCCATAAAGGTGTTCTTTAAAAACTCAAGTGATTTTAGTATGCCTAGGAAATGAAAATATCCTGATAATAAAGTCTAGTGGGGGAAAGGGTTATCTATTAAAAAATTCAGTATGCAACTTTGAACAAATTTATTCTTAAAAATAATAAGTGCCTTATGCTGGGGTGACTTGCCCTTCAATATGGTCTGCTATTCAGTACTTTCTTAACAAAGCTCCCCCTGGTGTTGAATAAAGTCCAGTTTTTCCCAATTATTTTTGGACTCCAAGTGCTTCTAATTATCTTCCAGAGCTATCCTTTGATGCCTCACAGATTATTACCAAAGCTAGAACATTTGGCCAGATTTTGAAAAATGCTGAGTAGGTAGTGATTCCTCAACAGGTGCTTGTTGAATGGACTGGGATAGTCTTACCGACCTTGCACAATAAACCAGACAACCAAGGCAAAAACGCAACGGCTCTAAGCCTTCATCTCCTGGTTTCGTGACCTTGGTCGAATTGCATCACTTCTTTATTCAACAAAATTCACTGATTGTTAATCTATGCACAGTGCCTTCACCCCGCCCTTCTTGGTGCAGGGACACAGTGATGGGGAGACAAGTGTGGTTCTTGCCTTCACAGACTAGTTTAAATAGAGAGTCTCAACTTGCTGTGTAATGGAATCACCCAGGGGAAATGGAAATTACCAGACGCCCCTCCCTGGACCCCCTCCTTAGAGGGCAAGAAGGGGAGATAGTGATAGCTAAAGAGTACAAGATTTCTATTTAGTCTAAAACTGACTCGCAGACACAGGAAACATGCTGATGATTGCCAAAGAGGAAGGAGGGAGGGATAAATGAGGAGTTTGGGATTCACATATACACACTGCTATATATAAAAATAGATAACAAACAAGGACCTACTCTATAGCACAGGGAGCTATACTAATATTTTGTTATAATCTATAAGAGAAAAGAACCTGAAAAAGAAAACTACATATTTATTTTTATTATATATATATTTATATTTATAAATATGTATTTCTTTTTCAGATTCTTTTCCCTTATAGTGAAAGAGAAAGTCACTCAGTTGTGTCTGACTCTTTGTGACCCCATGGACTCTAGTCCATGGAATTCTCCAGGCCAGAATTCTAAAATGGGTAGCCTTTCCCTGCTCCAGGGGATCTCCTGCATTGCAGGCAGACACTTTAGATCTTTTTCCCTTATAGGTTATAACTTATAACCTATAGGTAATAGGTTATAAAATTTTCCCTTATAGGTTATATGTATTTCAGGTATATATATAACTGAATCATTGTACTATATATCTGAAACTAACACAATATTGTAAATCATCTATAGTTCAGTAAAAAAGAAATGTTATCAGGACTTTAGGGACTCCTTTGGGTCCATTATGATCACATTCTCATACTTTCTCAGAAGTGTCATTATTCTGACTTTTATGATAATAATTTTTGTTTTTCTTATTCTTTTATTTTGTATTTTGTAATTGTCATGCAGCAAAATGGATGCTTCTACTGTTAAAAAATGATTAATTAAATAAATGAAATAGACTGAGGTAACAGTTGCACATATCTGTGGCTATACTAAAAACTGATGAACTGTGTGTGTTAAGTGGGTGAACTAGATGATATGTGAATTATATTTCAAAGTTGCTTAAAAAAAAAAGGCACACACACTGTATAAGCAGATTCTTGAAAGATGGATGATGGTTAGCCAGCAGAAAGTGGGAGTACAGAGAGAAAGGAAAGGGGAGAAAAGGAAGAATGTTCCAGGCAGATGGGACTGAGAATGAAGTCCTGAACAAGGGCATCTAAGAAAATAGAAGCATTTCCATAAGTAGTCTCTTTGAGGGAGAGAAGGACCAGGCCACAGAGAGCTTTTTTCTCCCTGCTTTGTTCACTCCAGGCCAGGGGCTCCCAAAGTATGTTCCCTGGTTTGCAATCAACCAGAAGCAACTTGATCAGAGCATCACCTGGAAGCTTATTAGAAATGCAGCTTCCTCACCCTAGCCTGGGATGCCCCACACCAGACCTACTGAATCAGAACCCTGGGACCCAGCCATCTGGGTATTAACAAGTCCTCCAGCTGATGACCCTGAAGTTTGAGAACCTCTTCTCTTGAATTCTTACAAATCCAGCTTCCCTGCTACAGAAGCCAGTGTTTTTTACCAGTATAAATGTAGTTATGGTACCGCTTTGCTTGAAATCCTCCAACCTTCCCCCATGTGCTGGCTTAGAAGGCAGGGGGCTGACCCAGTTGGGTGTATACTTTTGAAGCCCCCTCTGGCAACCCGCTTCAGTATTCTTGTCTGGGAAATTCCAAGGACAGTGTTGCCTGGCAGACTACAGTCCATGGGGTTGCAAAAGAGTCGGACACAACTTAGCGACTGAACAACGAACAATAAGTGGCTGCTCCTTGGAGAACAGATTAGAAAGAGTAAGAATGAACATCTGGCGACAGACAAGGAGACTGCTACAATAATCTAGGTAAACACGATGGGGAGCTGGACTTTCCCAGCAGCCTTAAGGAAGGAAAAAGCACATCTACTTGAGAGAGGCATAAATAGAACCAACAGGATTGGATTTTTGTTTCCAGGTGGCTTCCTGAACCTTTTTTATTTTTCATTTTTAAATTGTGGTATAATATACATAACATGGGCTTCCCAGGTGGCTCGGGGTAAATAACTTGCTTGCTAATTCGGGAGATGTAAGAGATGCCGGTTCGATTCCTGGGCCGGGAAGATCCCCTGGAGGAGGGCATGGCTATCCACTCCAGTATTCTTGCCTGGAGAATCCCCTGGACAGAGAAGCCTGATGGGCTATAATTCATGGGGTCACAAAGAGTTGGACATGACTGAAATGACTTAGCATGCACGCATGCACGCGCACATACATAACATAAACTTTACCATTTTAAGTGGATAGTTCTCTGGCATTAAGTACATTCACACTGTTGTCAAATCATCAGTGCTGTCCATCTCCAGAACTTTATCATCACCAGACAGAAAGTCCACATCCATGGAACAAGTCCCTGTTGCCCCCTTCCTCAGCTCCTGGTTACCTCTATTCAGCTTTCTGTCTCTAGGAATTTCTCTGTTCTGGATAACTCCTATCAGTGGATTCAGGCAGTATTTTTCCTTTGCGTTTCTGGTTTGTTTCACTTAGCAGTCGGACATGGCTGAGCGACTGAACTGAACTGAACATATTCGAGGTTCATCCAAACTGTAACATGTACCAGAATTTCCTAATTATGGATGAATAATATTCCGTGGTATGTCTATACCACTGTGCTATTTAGCCATTCCTCTGTGGATGACCACTTGACTTGCTTCGATCTTTTGGATATTGTGAATGATGCTCCAGTGAACATTGGTATAATAATATCTATTTGAGTCCCTTCTTTCCTTTTTTTTTTTTTTTGTATCTACCCAGAAGTGGATTGCTGGGTCCTGTGATTATTCTGTGTTTAACTCTTTGAAGACCTGCAAACTTGTTTTCCCCAGTGGCTGCACCATTTCACATTCCCATTAGCACTGTATGAGTGCTCTAATAGCGCCACACCACACCAAGATTTGTTATTTTGCTTTTTGATAATAGTCACCATAATGGGTGTAATGTCTCATTGTAGTTTTGATTGTGTTTCCCTAATGGCTAATGATGTTGAGCATCTTTTCATTGCTCATTGGCCATTTCTGTATCTTCTTTACGGTCTTTTTGAGTCTTTTGCCTATTTTTTTTTAAGAGATTTTTTGATGTGGACCATTTTTTTAAAAAATCCTCATTGAATTTGTTACAACACTGCTTCTGTTTTATGTTTTGGTTTTTTGGTTCTGAGGCAGGTGGGATCTCAATTCCTGACCAGGAGCTGAATGCAAACACCCTGTATTGGAAGGTCCTGGACCTCCAAGGAATTCCCTGTTTGCCCGTTATTTAACTGAGTTATTTGCAAGCTTTTTTTCTTTTGCTTTTGTGTTGTGAACATTATTTATACACATTATTCTGACATCCATCCCTTGTCAGATACATGACTTGCAAATATTTCCTCCTGTTCTGTGGGTGGTCTTTTCCTTCTCTTGATGGTATCCTTTGAAGCGCAATTGCACTGTGACTGCCAGCGGTACTTCAGGACCTCGGGAAGCCCTAGGAGTTTAGCAGGAAGAAGGCATAGGATGAGGGGAGAGGGTGGTGGATAAAGGCACTGAGAATGTCACCCATTAAGACCCTAGCCTGCTTCCCAGGGCTGAAATCTCAAAGCATAATCCTACCTGGCATGTCAGAAGCATTGTCTTTCTATTAATTCTGTAACATCTTCCAATTTCCCCAAAGCAAAAAGATGCCTTGGGTAATGCGAAGCCCAGATTTTTGTTAGTTTTTGAGAAGGCAAATAAAGATCCCACTGCAGGTGCCACAGAATACGCAAGACCCCAGAGAGACCTGCACAGCTGGTGGACCCTGGAGCTTAGATCTTGTTAGCTTCAAGGTCAGTTCACCTCTGGCCTTCTGAGCCACTTGGGAACCTTTCTGAGGACAAAATCAAGGCCGCTCGCTAGCGTTGCTCAGAGGGGCTACAGAAGAGGAGGGATTGGCTTGGAAGGAAGGTGGAAGCGGGTCTTCCCTGACCAGTTGGGTCTTCTCCCTGAAGGCGGCCAACCCCACTCTTTGTGATCATAGACTGAATGGTTAAGTCCTCCAGATTAAAGGAATAAAAAGCTGAGGCAGGTAGGGGACAATGCTCATTACACTGCCATTTTTTCTGGTTCTAAGAGGAGGGATTTTTCCATGAACAGTCTTCTCCCATCACCCATTCATCCTCAAGGGAGGAGCAGTCACTCATCAGATCGGTGACTCTAGAAGTCATCCCTTTGCCTTTTTCTTTGGGAAACCGAATTTCTGCAGAAAGCACTCTCCTTTTTAGACATGGTTCAAGGTCAAGCTCTGTGTCTCCAAATGGTGCTTCGCTGCTGAGGAAAAATATGCAACTGAGGAAAATTTAATTAACCATGCCTGGATTACTCTCCTGTTCTTGCTACACAAAATATTAGAAAACATTGTTGTAAGGAGATAACAAAGAGTAGGTAGCAAATATATATATATATATATGATCAAGCAATTGATTAAAAATAATGTTAATGTGGGTTTCTGGATTTGTGATATTTGAGGTACCTGTAAGCTTTTAAAAATTGTAAATTTTCTATGATTTCTTTTCTCATTCCAAATACGTATATACTTTCACATATAATTTCATATTCACAATTTTGTTCTTTTTCTTAAAAGAGTCACATATTATATAAGTATCAAAAAACCTAGATTTTGAATCTAGAATCTCATAAAACCTAGATTCATTTCCGGTTCCCCTTTCCAATTAACTCCAAGATTCTGGAAAGCTAAAAACTCCTTTCCTTGGTCTATTTCCCATCCCAAGTCATCAGTCAGGTCATTCAGTGTCATCTATTAGAGGCTCCATCATGAGCTCAAATGGTATCATAATGATAAAAACATGCCAATAACACATTCCTCCTATCATAATGTCAACCATGGATCTGAAATCTGAAGGTTAAAATCTCAAAGAAGTTGAAGTCTAAAATTTTGAAATTCAAGTTCAAAGGAATTAATCAAATATTTTTGCCCTTTCAAGTTAAGCCTGAAATTCAAATTCGTTAGGCTAATTTTAAAATAAATGACAGTCTTTCCCCAGTTTCTTCTACTCGGTTCCAATTGGAGGGAATCTTGGTGCCTTGGGTAGATGGACAGACTTCCCAAGGAATGGTATGGCTATTCTGTAAAGAAAGTAGGGACGTCTTTAATGTTACTTCTTGAAAAGAAAGAGTGGAATTCTCCCCTACCCCCTAGGATAGTAAACAGAGTGCCATGGTAATTAATTTCTGTTCCCTTCTCAGGCTCTCAGACTGATCAAGTCATCAGTTCCCCTATGAAAACTCCAAGCCTCAAGACTACGTCTCCAGTTGCTGGTATCTTCTGGAGAAGGCAATGGCACCCCACTCCAGTACTCTTGCCTGGAAAATCCCATGGACACAGGAGCCTGGTAGGCTGAAGTCCATGGGGTCGCGAAGAGTCTGACACGACTGAGCGACTTCACTTCACTTTTCATTTTCATGCATTGGAGAAGGAAATGGCAACCCACGCCAGTGTTCTTGCCTGGAGAATCCCAGGGATGGGTAAGCCTGCTGGGCTGCCACCTATGGGGTTGCACAGAGTCAGACACGACTGAAATGATGCAGCAGCAGCAGCAGCTGGTATCTTCAAGGCAGTGGTTTTCAACTGGGAGTGATATTTGTTCCCTAGGAATGCCAGCCTGGAGTGATTATGTTCCTACAGGATATCTGGAACATCATCCATCACAACACTTTTCAGGAGAGTTCACAAGAGGTAAGACTGTGGGTGGCCCTGGCCCCACACCTACTCATTGGCAAAGCAAAAATAAGCACACACAAAAATCCAAGCAAAACTGTGGTCCTTAGGGCAGTTATCCAGGCAAAAATTATGTTTAAGAGACCATTGTGTTGATGTTGCCAATGACATCGACAGCTGAGTATTGAAAGGGGGCAAAGAAAGTCTTGTTGTCAACCTGATCAGGGGAGAGAACCAGTTAATCCCAAGAATCTATGAGCTGTGTGCATGTTTCTTTGGGAAACTACTTCTACTGAGAAATTAATTTTGCAAGAAAGTAGGGATGTTTTTAATGCTACTTCTTGAAAAGAAAGAGTGGAATTCTCCCCTATCCTCTGACATAGTAAACAGAGTGCCATGGTAATTGATTTCTATTTCCTTCTCAGGCACTCAGATTGATCAAGTAATCAGTTCCTGATGAAAACCCCAAGCCTCAAGACTATGCCCCAAGTGGCTGGTATCTTCAAGGCAGTGGTTTTCAGCTGGGCTTGATTGTTGTTCCCCAGGTAGGGTTGCCAGATTTAGTGAATAAAACATTCAGGGTGCCCAGTCAAATGTGAACTTCGGGATAAACAACAATTTGTCAGTATAAGTCAGTTCCAAATACCGCGTTATTTATCTGAAATTCACATTTCACTGGGCCTTCTATATTTTAACTGGTAACCTGGTGGCACCCAGGGGATGGTGCTGGCAATGTCTAGAGACATTTTTGTTTGTGACAACTCCTGAGATGGGTAGAGGCCAGGGATGCTGTTAATCATCCTACAGTGCCCGGGAAAGTCTCCCACCACAAAGAATTATCTGGTCCAAAGAGTCAGTGGTGCCAAGGCTAAGAAATCCTGCTCTAAGGCAAACCTTTTCCTTTCAGCTTCCCCAGAAAAAAAGGCTCAAGACTTCTGCCTGACATCCTGTGCCCTGAGCGGGAGCACATTCATTTATTTTTAACATCTCAGCATGACCCATTACCCATGTTCACAGCAGAGATGTAAGCATTCTTTCCTCTTCGTTTTCTTCTATAGCTCACAAGCAGACCAAGGACATGCCGGCCAAGATAAGACAGCATTTATGTTCCGTTCAGGGGTGTGTGAGGGCCTGGCTGTGCCTTAAGCCTCTTTTTGGGAAAGGCCCAGTGCAGAGCCAGCCTCACAAAGCAGCCCTGAGGAGCTGGGAGCAGGGATGCAGAGGGCCCCGATCCATCTCATTCAGGCCAGACTTGCACCTTCCTGCCTGGGAGCCATGCAGCTGCACTTCTCATGAAGAGACTGTTTCTTTGCAGGGCCCAGGGATGGGGGTGGGAGGGAGCCGGCAGCAGAAGGTGGGGATGGTGTGACGTGGCTGTTAATCAAACAGCTTTTAAAAGAGCAGGAGAGGAAGGAAGCACACGGGTGGGGGAGGCTCTGGTTATGAGATGTGTACAGATTCGCGGGAGGTTATCTGAGGATATTTATCCCGAGCCCTATTCACAGTTGTCCCTGAAATGAATACCACAGCATTAGCATTCAACCCTCATTCCCTTCCCTCCCCAGGGACCCGGGTGTCACACGTGTTGGTGTATGTACAAAAGAATGAACACGCACACTTAGCCATCCAAATTACAGACTTCTATGGCCCTAGGGAAAAAACTCCGTGCAGTGGAAGCAGGGAGTCTTAACCACTTAACCACCAGGAAAGTCCCTGCTCTATACTTTGTTTTTCCTCCCTTTAACTACTGGTTCAGAGAGACTGAGGCTACACACTGACTAAAGATGCCCAATTTAATGTCAGCATCCTGTACTTTCTGTTAGTAGGTTTAATTTCCAACGTTCTTACTTAGAAAATAGTTCACGGACACATGTACTCAGAAAATATATGTTGAGGGCACATTACAGATAAGGCATTGTGCATTGGGCATAAACACTAACAAAGCATGGTCCTATGATCGCAGCTAGATGGCCTGGAGAAGGAAGGGCAACCCACTCCAGTGTTCCTGCCTGGAGAATCCCAGGGACAGAGGAGCCTAGTGGGCTGCCGTCTATGGGGTTGTACAGAGTTGGACACGACTGAATCGATGCAGCAGCAGCAGGGAAAAAACTGCTGGTATGTTCTTTTCCTTTCTTTGATTAACTTTCAACCTAAGGAATAAAAAAACTTTTTTTTTTAAGCCACTAATTGCTGACTCAAGGAGAGAGAACAAGGTTTTTTGAGAATTTAAAAATAAAACTCCATTTGGGTATTCATTAAGTCAAGCAAGATGAATCAGGCTTTTGGTTGTATGAAAACTTGGCTCTTTACGGAAAATTTGTCTTTGTAGTTCTCTGATTGCTGGAGAAAAGAATGCAAGAAACAAAACATAAGAAGAGGGGCCGGGTAGACAGTTTGATAAACACCTGGTTAGGTTCAGATGTGACCTAGCACGGTCTCAACAACAAATGGGGTGACTGAGGACTTGGGGCTGGGTGGGAGGCAATGGCAACCTGATGTTCTCACTGGCCATTCATGCAGTTTGGGTCCAGTAAAGCCAAATTTAATGTCTGTAAATTCTCTCCGAGTTTTAGTGATTTACTGTATTTCTTTCTGGAAAGTATTACAAACTAAATTATTTATTTAATTGAAGTATAGTTGATTAACAATATTGCATTGGCTTTAGGTGACCAGCAACAGAGATTCAGCTATATATGGTATATACATATATATTTTAGAATATTTTTCATTGTATGTTATAATAAGATGTTGAACATAGTTCCCTGTGCTACACAGTAAATCCTTGTTGCTGATCTATTTTATATATGGTAGTTTGTGTCTGTTAATCCTGTACTCCCAATTTATCCCACTCCTGTCCCTTTCCCCTTTGGTAACCAGAAGTTTGTTTTCTGTATCTGTGAGTCTGTTTCTCTTTTGTATATAGATTCATTTGTATTATTTTTAGATTCTACATACAAGTGATAGTGTTAATGTTTGTCTTTGTCTGATTTACTTCACCTAGTATAATATTCTCTAGGCCCATCCATGTTGCTGCAAATGGCAATATTACGTTCTTTTTTATGACTGAATAATAGTCCATTAAACTAAATTATTAGTTTAAAGAAAAAAAACTGGCCTTTTCATCCATTATAAAAGTAGTAGCGATATCCAAGGGGAGAAACTCCAAAACACAAAACAAGTAAAAAGGAGAGAAAATAATAGATGAATCATATTTGACCCATAATTGAATACTTACAGAGATGACCTTTGCTTTAGACCTATTTCTTTCCAAGTTTCATTCTAAGCTTAGATTTTGGCTTAAAACATTGTGATGATGACTCTTTAAATCCAAGGTTATTTCTCATGTTCAAAAAATAAAAACTATAATTTACGGAGTATTTACTATTTGCTAGTCACTTGGCTGAGCACTTATGTACATAATTTCACTTAACGGTCAAAACCTGATAAAGAAGATAACTGTTGTTACTTACCCTTTTATGGATGAGAACCTGAGTCTGTTACAACATAGTAAGCAGCCAAACAAGGTATATCCTACTTTTTCCACTTAACATTGATCATGATCTTTTCCATATTAAAGTGAAAGGAAAGGGAAAGTGAAGTCGCTCAGTTGTGTCCGACTCTGTGCGACCCCATAGACAGCCTCCCACCAGGCTCCCCCGTCCCTGGCATTCTCCAGGCAAGAACACTGGAGTGGGTTGCCATGTCCTTCTCCAATGCATGAAAGTGAAAAGTGAAAGTGAAGTCACTCAGTCATGTCTGACTCTTAGCGACCCCATGGACTGCAGCCCACCAGGCTCCTCCGTCCATGGGATTTTCCAGGCAAGAGTACTGGAGTGGGGTGCCATTGCCTTCTCTGTTCCATATTAAATCTCTACTTAAAATTTCTTTTTCATTGTTGTCCAGTATATGAGTTGCTATATCCCAGTTTATGAACATTCACCTACCACTGGCCATTTGGGTTATGTCCAGATTCTTGTGCTTATGGGTGATGTTGAACTTCTTTTATTTGTGACTATGGATAAGGCAGTGAATTCTTTGAGCAAAGCTATTTTGGGATTTAGATGTTTTTAAGGACAGACTTCCAAAAATGGAAATAGAACTACTAAAAATGTTTTGAAAGGAGCTCTTGCCTATAAGAGTCACCTTGATGTCCAAATGGGCTACTTAATTTCTCATCAGCAATGGAAATTATTATTGAAAAAATAGTTGATTTTTTATAGTACATTGTACATTTTATAGTTGACTTATAGTACATTATTTATATTGAATTTTGCTTGATAAGGAATCAGGTCAAAAATTTTTTTCATTAATTTGTTGGCCAGATATAAACCTTTTTAATGAATTTTTAATCCAATTATCTATTGGGGTTGTAATGTTTTTATAACCAATTGCGATGAACAATTAGCAAACATTTTGTCATTGGTCATAGTCTCGGTATTGTCCTCAGATTGCTATTTCCTTTAACATTTGAATACCTTTTTCATAACACTTGAAAATGTTTATTTAAACCTCTGGGTGTTTTCCATTGTAACATCCTTCATGTAAAGTTTAGCTACTCACTTCTCTTTTCTCCAAGTAACCTGTTTTTAACTCTTCTGAGAGGTTTCTTGGTAGTATTTATAAAAATGAAGTTTCAAAATAACACAGAGAGAAAAACAACACCATCCTATCTTAACCCTAGCCTTACTTGGATAATTGGTTACTGCAAACTTCGCATCTCAAACCAGCCAGAACTGATTCGTGCAAGCCAGCCCCAGGCACGCTCTCCACGCTTTGCCATCCCCCTGGCAAGCCAGCCTGGGTTTAATGGACGCTCATTATGTGATGTCAAAAAGTCTCCATTACAGCTACTTTGAAACTCTTCTTCTTCCACACAGATCCGTTTCCTTTGTTCCATCCTCAGTGGAGACAGAACAAGCGGGACATTGTTTCAGGCAAGGATTCCTCATGAGTAGCACCAGCCCAGTTGTGTGGTGGGCTCTTGGTAAATATTTCTGGGTTGAAGCTGATATTTAACATCATCAATCAGAACTATTCTCAGGCTTCCTTTCTCCAAGTTAAATGAGCTAATAACTTTTTTTTTAACCCCTTGTATCATCTCTGCCTCTCTTTCTTCTGGGAGCTCCCAGCCCTCTTGAAACATAGTCTCCAAGCTGAGACAGAAAAGTCTGTGTCCTTGGGTCACCCCTGCCCCACAGCTCTTAGGGGTGGGCTGAGAACCACTACCACTTTCGCTGGCAGTTTTGCTCACCCAGCGATGTGGTGTAGACAGTCCTTAAGCACATTTTTCTCCCTGTCATAGTTGCAGGGTGAGTCAAAGATGTAAGGCCAGAAGGAACAGGGCTGCCTGGGGACAGAGCTGAGCCCTCAAGTCCAAGAAAGCCAGGCATGAACAATCACTAACTGTGGCTCACAGTTCAGTTCAGTTGCTCAGTTGTGTCTGACTCTTTGCAACTCCATGGATGGCACCACACCAGGCCTCCCTTTCCATCACCAACTCCCGGAGTTTACCCAAACTCATGTTCATTGAGCTGGTGATACCATCCAACAT
>SJYF01000323.1:6984710-7000169 GCA_006410515.1 Procapra przewalskii
AGTCAGGCGCCCGGGGCGGGTGGGCCTGGTAGGCCGCCGTGAAGGAGGGGGCGGCCCGGGGGACTCGGGGCAGGGTGTCCCCGTTGAGTAGAGGCCCTCCGGGCCCTGCTGCAGGCCGGGTGGCACATGGGGCGGCCTGCACGGGGTGGTGGGCGTGGGAGGCGCCACCGGGTTGGGACACAGTTGTAAAGCTGCAGTTGCTGGGGGTATATCGGGTTGTGTGGGTGTGAGACGTGAGCCGAAGGGAGAAGTGGGGGCCAAGGAGGATGGCGACCTAAGGCTTTTGGGGGACGTTCAAGAGTTGAGGCTTGACTGTGAGCTGGGAGCCTCGTGTTGGACATCCAAGGCGGGGTGCACTGGTGAAGCCCCGGGAGGCTGGGCAATCCTGCGAGGTAGGAGGAAAACCCGGAGCAGCGAGTGGTTCCCCGAGAGGTGATCAAAGGGGTCAGAGGCTGGACCTGATCCAGGTAGACCGCTGGGTTTAGCAAGGTGGAGCGGGCTGGTGACCTAGATAAGAGCCAGCGATGGACCGGGGAGAGGAAGTGAGTCTCCCAGTGTTGATACCTGGGGCCTGGTACTTTGCATTTGTTTGGCTCATAGGTGATCAAAAAGTATTTATTGAACACCCTTGGGAGTTTTTGTAGTTCCCTCTCGATGTATTTTAATGTTTTGTAAATGCTTTTTCTCTCGAATTCTTCATATAACCTTACATTTATTGTATTGTATTATTGTATTTAAGAATTGGGGTGCCCCCTTTCTCAACAAGGAACATAGAGACATTTTTCTGATTTTCTAATTGGGTAGGTGAGTTTCAGGTTTCCCAAAAAAGCCTGGTTAAGTGAGGATTGCCATTCACCCAGACTAATATCAGTGTTTGAGAACCTGTCCTGCACTCAGAAAGCTCCCAATGACTGGGATGAATGAGTTTATTTTCTTCCCTGAGGCCTTACTTGCCACCTGAAAGTCAAATCAGGGCAGGATAATTGGAGGCTTTACCCAGGGCAGTTTTCACCCTGAGGGCTTTTGGACCAGACAAACTGATGTCTTCCTCCTCTGACTCAGCACAGTGGGGGCCTTCTTACCTTCCAGATATTTGCTTTGGCGTTTGAATAGGGTTGAGTTTGTGGCAGCTAGAACTACTGCCCACTCTGATCCCCCAGAAGAGAAGTGAAGTCGCTCAGTCGTGTCCGCCTCTTTGTGACCCCATGGACACTAGGCTCCTCTGTCCATGGGATTTTCTGATCCCCCAGAAAAGCACATAAATATTGACACAGAGGATTCTTCTGATGAATACTTTGCAGTAGCATCTTGAAAATGTTTCTCAGGTGGCACAGTGGTAAAGAATCCGCCTGCCAATGCGGGAGACACTCTCTGCATCCCTGGGTTGGGAAGATTGCCTGGAGAAGGAAATAGCAGCCTATTCCAGTACTCTTGGCTGGAGAATTCCATGGACAGAGGAGCCCGGCTGGCTATGGTCCACAAGGTTGCAAAGAGTCAGACGCAACTGAGCGAGTAAACAGCAACAACAAAGCATATTGAAAATAGACTTCTGCTCTGAGCATTTACAAATCGTGGAGATAAATTCCAGGTGGCACTCTTCTGAAACAGTGTTTGTTTAAAAAAAATTTTTAAGTGTTTTTTTAAACCTCGCCTTTGTTTTCACATTCACTGAGAGACTTGGAGAATATCTTGTAAATTAATGGAAAATTTAGCAAAACAGTTCCCACAATCATTAAGAAAACTCATGTATTTTTTGTCTTGTAAATGTTTTTTATTTAACATCACAATTTCGAATTTTATCTAATTTCCCGTTGACAATCAGCAGCAGTTTGAAATACTCCAGCTTTTTAGTACCATTTTAAGTTTTAACTACAAAACTAAAACATAGTTTTAGTTAAACTAAACTTGTAGTTTTTAACTGCAAGGTTGAATAGTATTTCCCTGGATGAAATACATCCAGTGATGAGCTATATCTGTTATGGATGAACCACAGTTTGTTTATCCATTCATAAATTGATAGGCCTTTGGTTTGCTTCCAGCTTTTGACCTGCTACTATCTGATAGGCCTGTTGAACGTAAATAATTTCACAGGACACCAACATCAAACAAGGCTACACTGTAATCATGATGAATCAGGACAAAAATAAGACTTCATAATTAGGTCTGAAACCAGATATAAATAAGAACTTTCTCTAAACCACAAAAATGACAAAACACCCTCCTGTCCTGGCTAATAGGAGGGCCTGTTTGTTGCCTCTTGACCAATCCCAGCTCAAGCTTTACTTCATTCCCTCCTCTTTAGATCATGTTCCTTGAAATATCCAATAAAAGGAAACTTTTCCCAGCAACATCCAGTGTAGATCAGAGCCTCCATCCATGACTCTCCCTAGCCTTACCCAACACAAGCCCAAATCCTTTTCTGAGTCCTAACTTCATCAAGCTAGGCTTCCCTGGTGACTCACTGGTAAAGAATCTGCTTGCAATGCAGGAGATTCGGGTTCGATCCCTGCGTTGGGAAGATCCCCTGGAGGAGGAAATGGCAACCCACTCTAGTATTCTTGCCAGGAAGTCCCATGGAGAGAGGGGCCTGGCGGGCTACAGTCCATGGGGTTGGAAGAGACACACTACTTATCAACTAAGCCACCACCACCAACGTCACCAATATGTCACCAGTATGCCTGCAGCCCCTCACAGTGAGCTTCTCCCCCCTTACACTTGCTCAGCTGCAGGTGTGTTCACAATGCAAATAGCATAGAAGCACATCCACCGAAAATCCTTGCGTCCACTCTCATCTCCATACGTCCTGATTCTCATCCTTATTCTCGTCACTAATGTCTTGGGGATTCTTCCTTTTTTTTTTTTTTTAAACGCATGCAAATAAGTACTCTTTGCACTCTAGGATGTCATAGAGGTAGAGTCATACATGCATTCTTTTTTTACAGCAACCATGCTGTGCATCGTGACTGTGTCCTTGTTTATTGAACTCATCCCCTGCAGATGGGCATGTAGGTTGTTCTAGACTCTTCCTATTAATCAAAATAGTCTAAAGAACAACTCTGTAGATATGTCATGTTGGATGTGTGCAAGTCTCACTGTTGTAAAAATGTCTAGACAGGATTGCTAGGTCAAAGGGAAAGTGCATTTGTAATTTTGATAAGTTGTCCTCCAAAGGGATTGTAAAATATTGGGAAATGTGTTATTTTTCTATTTTTCCTATACCTACAGACCTTTAATCCTGAGTTCTTCCAACAGTTTGCATTCTTCCACTAGGTAAAAGTCAGATATGTCAGCTACCCTTTTGATGTCATGGATCTGAATATTGCCTTTGTCTGTGTCTTTGTCTTTCTCCGTTATCCCTGTCTAACTCTTCAGGGATAGATAAAGATTTAGTCAGTGTGCTTTAAGACTCACAGATTTCTTTGACATGATCTCATCTTAATCCCATTTGTTGTTATGGTACATATCTTTCCGGCCTCGTTTAGTTCTCAGTTAGAATTTATATTCTCATAGAAACTGTATTTTGACTCAAAGTCAAGCCAATGGCTCTCATACCTTTTTAAAAGTATCAGAACCTGTTTTTCAAATGAATTTTCTCTTCTAACTCCTTCCTAAACCTCTAAGGCTGTGGTTCTCAAACTTGAGTGTTCATCAAAATCACCTGGAGCCAGTTGGGGGCCCTGCCTGAAGAGTTCCTGGTTCAGTGGGTCTGGAGTGGAGCCTATGACTTTACATTTCTGATGAGATCTCGGGATGATGCTGGTCTGGGAACCATACTTTGTAAACCTCTGTTCTAGGCACCTCAGAGCACTTGAGAGTACACACTGTAAATAGCCGGTTTAGATGGTGTTTGTGTGAACACCATGAAGATTGCTACTGAAGACTTTTTTAAGGCTATTCTTTTATATATATGTGTATGTGTATACACATGCTAAGTCGCTTCAGTTGTGGCTGACTCTGTGACCCACTGGACTGCAGCCCACCAGTCTCCTCTGTCCATGGGGATTCTCCAGGCAAGAATACTAGAGTGGGTTGCTGTGTCCTCCTCTAGGGGGTCTTCCTGACCCAGAGAGCGAACCCGGACCTCTTTATAGCTCCTGAGTTGGCAGGCCTGTTCTTTACCACTAGTGCTACCTGGGAAGCCCGTGTGTGTGTGTGTGTGTGTGTGTGTGTGTGTTTGTAGAAATATGAGTGTTTTCTGATTGTTTCTGTTTTGTGATTTTTCTAAAGTCCATCTCAATCGTTAGTGCAACACAGAAAACCCGATGCCACCTCTCTGGATCGTCCCGAACCGATTGTTTTCCCAGCTGTACTGTGGACTGAAGTCTCCAATCTCCACACAGACCAAGATTTGCCTAACAATGGCTCGTCCAAGTTCAAGTAGGTCTTTCAGGCACGGTGCCATCACCTCCCTCTGCAGCCCACTCTCTTCCTTCCTCTTCTCCGTCACTGGTTTCATGTCTGAGGGGCGCTTGATCGGTCCAAGAGTTAGTTAGCTTTGGTCGCCACTGCCTCCCGGGGAGACCAGAGAGCCCACTCCGTCAACCAAGGAACCTGCTTCTGGTCTTGCTCAAACCTTCAGTGCCTTAGCACCAATTGGCTGCACTTGCAAGATGGCCTGTGCCCGGCAGACCCTGACTGGGTGGCCTGGGCCAGCCAGAGGCGATGCTGGTCCACACTGGCTTCTCCCGGCGCGGGCAGGGGAGGGGGACGCCACGGCTTGTGAGCCACTCAGGCCTGGCCGGTTGGGGCACAAAACCTTTCCATATCCCACCCAAGACGGCTGCAGAGCTGCAGCGCCCGGGACAGCAGGAGCCACAGGCTGCGCCAAGACCGAGTCTCTGCTGCAGGAGAGACAATGGCAGCTCCCAGTCTGGCTCATCATCCTTATCCTGGGATGATGACATTTGGCTCAGGTCACCTTGTGGTGGCCAAGTGCTCGGCGCAGAGCCTGGACACAGGGAGCCCTCACGGAAGGTGAGCCGCCGCCCTTGTGGTTCTGCGCTTGGGCCTGCAGATCGAGGGCCGGCCCTTGTGTCCTGGGGCACACGCCGCGGGCTCTGACCACACTCCCTGCTGCCGAGGCATTCTGTGCGTTCAGTCCCCTTCCGGTATCCCAGGTCTTCGGGGCAGTCTTGTTAAAAAGACCAAGTCTCCCTGGAGCTGTAGAGGAGAGTGTGTCCAAAGTGGGACGGAGCATTTGCTCACGGGGAGGGGCCCTCGTTCACACCCTGGAATGCTGAGGGAAGCTGGAATTAGCAGGATCCTCCAAGGGAAGTGAATTCGGGGAGGAAGGGACGGCTTTTGGGGTCCAGTGGGCCTGAGGTCAGCCCTCACACCACACAGGCTTGCTTTTACTTTTAAGAAGGAAGATATATTCCCACTCATTGTGTGTGTGTGTGTGTGTGTGTGTGTGTGTGTGTGTGCTCAGTCAGTTTCTACTCTGCGACCCCATGGACTGAAGCCTGCCAGGCTCCTCTGTCCATGGCATTTCCCAGCCAAGAAGACTGGAGCAGGCTGCCATTTCCTTCTCCAGGGGATCTTCCCAACCCAGGGATTGAACCCACGCTTCTTGCGTCTCCTGCATGGCAGGCAGGTTCCCTACCTCTGCGCCACCTGGGAAGCCTTTTTAAATCTTCACAGCAGCTCTGCTCTCTCAGCAAAGCATGCTTGTACACATGAAACAGCTGAGACCCAGACAGCAGAGGGTCAGTGGTTCACATAGGATCCCACTTGTGGGAGATGGTGGGGGGTGGTGGGCAGAGTGGGGCTCAGAGCTCAGGCTGTTCACCCCAGACCCCCGCCCCTTTTTGCAGACGCCGTACTCTCACACATCAGATGCACAGGGCCATCTTCATTGCATGGGAAAAGTTTTATTTGGTGATCTTAAAAGTATAATTTCATGCAAGGTCAAGTTTCAAAATATAGGCAATTGAACTGGGACGTAAATGTCCCAATGAAACACTGGATTGACCAAGATTTTCCTCTCTTTAGATATGGCTGACTTCCGGAAGTGCTTTGCAAAAGCCAAGCACATAGTCGTCATTTCGGGGGCTGGCATCAGTGCTGAGAGTGGGGTTCCAACTTTCAGAGGAGAGGGAGGTTACTGGAGAAAATGGAAAGCCCAGGTTGGTAATGCTTCCGGAACTCTGAAAGGCTCTTTCTGAATGAATCCGTTTAACAGTTTGACTCAGAGTCTATATCAGAGGGAAACGTTTTGAAATTTACTGTGACCGTTTTATCCTGTTCTTTTTGGCACTGACCCTGTTCTTTCTGGCATAGGGATCAAACCTCAGCAAAGCCACCTCTTTTCTTTCTTTCTCTGCGTGTATTGAGTATCCTTATTCAGATAACAATTAGATTTCCTCTAGTAACCAAAGTGGAACCAGGAAACTTTGGTTAGCATAATTCATTGCTTTTCTATTCATGTTGAAATTAAGAATTACACATTTTTAAAAAGTTCTTGTGAACTTTCCAAATGAAAACCAGTATTGAGTTGTTAAAGGCTTAGGCCTTGATGCTCAAAACTTTGTACAAAGGTCGTTAGAGTATAACTTCTCTGGGGGCACGGAGTTTTTAAAATTCTATTTTTATTGAGATATACATGCAATAAAAATCACCAATTTTAAGTGTGCAGTTCAGTGAGTTTTGACAGATGTATATAAAGTGGTACAGCTGCCACCACAGTCAAGGTGTATAACATTTCTTTTTTTTTTTTTACTTTGTCGAGTATTTATTTTTATTTATTTATCTTGGCTGTACTGTGCACAGGCGGGATCTTTGTTCCCTCATCAGGGATCAAACCCATGTCCCTTGCATTAGCAGGTGGATTCTTATCCACTGTACCACTAGGGAAGTTTGGAGGAATCGTACTTTTAAAAATATGTATTTTATATATCCTGTTACTATAGTGTATATGCTTTTTTTTTAATGTGTAGTTGTATGTGTGTGTGGACCTATAAAAACCGAGTTTTCCCACTACGGCCATTATAGCTCAATTGGGCGTTTTGCATTTTACTTTTCTTCCCGGATAAATGAGATGGCCATCATGTCACGTGGAGCTCCGTGAAAATGTGGCTTCCAGCCTAAGTTACCTTCCCATGTGTTGCTGTATTTTCGTAGCTCACCTGAGTGGAAGATGGGACGGGTTACGATCTTGCTGGGGAAATTAAACCTAATTTCTCCAGGGCCCCTCAGGAGCCCCGGGCCCCCGCCCGTGTGAACCTTCCCACGACACCCCCCAGAACTGTGTGCCTGCCTGCCCACAGCCAAGGGCGCCTGGGAGTGTCCTCCCACCCAAGTCCAGTGCCCCTGCAGCCTGGCTTCCAGAGCATCAAGCCCTTCTTTCCCCCTGACCGCCGCCTCCTGCCTGCCCCCCAGGACCTGGCCACCCCACAGGCCTTCGCCCGGAACCCGTCCCAGGTGTGGGAGTTCTACCATTACCGCCGAGAGGTGGTGCAGAGCAAGGAGCCCAACGCCGGGCACCTGGCCATCGCCGAGTGCCAGGCCCGGCTGCACAGGCAGGGCCGGCAGGTGGTGGTCATCACCCAGAACATCGACGAGCTGCACCGCAAGGCTGGCACCAAGAACCTTCTGGAAATCCATGGTGAGAGGCCCGCGGGCTTCCATGGGAGGGGAGACCAGACCTGAAAACACCTGTGCTGCTGGGGCCCAGCTGGGTCCACCGAGTCAGAGCAGCATGGTGCCAGGACCCCAGGGTCTGGCACGCAGACCACCTGGCCTGGAGAAGCCTGTCTGCCTCCCTGCATGCTCTCCCCTCCCTGGGGTTCCTGTTGTGGGGGCCCTGTGCTCCCAGATAGCCCCCACCCCACCCCAGCCTGAGCGCTGAGAAGTGGGCGGTTTGGTCCGTTGAACGGCTGGGGCTCTAGCAGGATTCAGGCTGCGAAGGCCTGGCATCCCTGGGAGGTCCATTTACTGTCCCTGCCCCACCCCGACCGTGGGCACTGTCCACGCTGGCTGTGTTCCTCCTCCACCCTGGAGCCTTAAGGGGGCTGCCAGCTCAGTGACCTTCCCTCCTGGGAGCCCACCGGGTCTGTGACACCGAGGAGCTTGTCTGGGGTCCCTCTGGCTTCCCTTCTCTGCTTTCACTGACACCCTCCTCTTCCCTCTTCTCAATGAAAATCTAATAAATTTGTTCACACAAGAGCATAAACGGGTATGCCAGAATTTCTTCCCAAGGGCATTTGATAGTCTGTGATGCTGTGTTGAGCCGCTCAGTCATGTCCAACTCTTTGCTACCGTTTGGACTGTAGCCCGCCAGGCTCCTCTGTTTGTGGGATTTCCCAGGAAAGAATACTGGAGTGGGTTGCCATTTCCTCCTCTAGGGGGTCATCCTGACTCAGGGACTGAACGTGCCTCTCCTGCATTGCAGGTACATTCTTTACTGCTGAGCCATCCATAGAAGCCCTTTAATAGTCTACAAAAGAAATGCATTTCAAATTGCAGAATTTCCAGAAGCAGTGACCCAGTGGGGCTCCATGCTCCCTTCCTCCAGTTTAACCATCTCAGAAAATGAATCTCTGGATGGCCTGACCGTCATTATCCTTTGTGACCAAACGCTACCGCTGGAGGGATAGGAAGCCACAGTTAGGCCAGTCTGCAACTTGTGCCCCAGCTTGTTTTGGGGAATGTGATTGACAGCATCATCAGCTTGGCGTGGGACAGAGGAGGGGGCTGGTTTCTCAAAGAAGGAGCCCTGGAGAGAATGGACCAGCGTGTGTCCCCTGCTGTGTGGCCTGTTCAACGCTGGGCACACGGTGACTATGTAGTGAACTGAGGTCACCTTTTATGGGTTAAGCTCAGTAAGTCTTTGCTAGTTTTAATAATTATTTTCTTCATTTATTAGTTGATAATTTATTGAGCTGCTTTTGTAGAAAAGATTCAAGCTTTACTAAGTCAAAATTAAGATTTTGTAAAACATATCCCAAGCTACTGTGCCTCCATCAGGCGTATTCTCAGAAAATCCTGCCCTTAGGGTTAGGTTGGCTTCTTCTACCCTGTTGCACATTTGGATTCCACCTGAACACCTGGGTGACCAGAGAGCTCCTTGGTCATGCAGTAACTTAAATTCCTGTCTCCCTCTCCTCTCCAGATTGCAAAGTCCAGGAAGGCATGTGTTCTGGCTTCTTCCCTCTCACTACATGCCTTGATGTTTCCCATGAAAGCTAGGATGGGTGCATTTGTTAAAGTGATGTATAGAAACCAAATCACTTTGTACTCTTTTAGATGTGGAGTCCGGAAAAGGTGATGATACCCCACTCCAGTACTCTTGCCTGGAAAACCCCATGAACGGAGGAGCCTGGTAGGCTGCAGTCCATGGGGTCACAAAGAGTCGGACACGACGGAGCGACTTCACTTTTCACTTTCATGCATTGGAGAAGGAAATGGAAACCCACTCCAGTGTCCTTGCCTGGAGAATGCCAGGGACGGGGGAGCCTGGTGGGCTGCCGTCTATGGGGTCGTACAGAGTCGGACACGACTGAAGCGACTTAGCAGCAGCAACAGCAACAGCAGACGTGGTGTCAGTTGCTCCCGATTATACTAAATTCCAGTCTTGTTCAACTTGTGTTTTTCAGGGAGCTTATTTAAAACTCGATGTACGTCTTGTGGAGTTGTGGCTGAGAACTATAAGAGTCCAATTTGTCCAGCTTTATCAGGAAAAGGGTAAGTATACTGCACTCTGGAATAGGTGTTGTTTTGTCTCTTCAGTTGACTATAAACACGAAGAAGTTGAACATTCATCTATGACTCCCAGGGACATTTATGAGACATAAAGCTAGAGACAGTACAGCTATACTGTAAGGGAAATATTTTGCTCACAGGTTACAGTAAATGAAAATAACAGGCTCTAACTCTACATTATGATGCCAACTTTGTATTTAAACACACATCTACCCTCACCGTGTTGACGTATCTGTAGGTAGATAAACATCCGGAAGAAAATCAACAACATATCAACAGGGACAGTAGGATTATGGCAATTTTGATTTCTTTTTTATATCTTTCTGAACTTTCCAACATGTCTATGATGAGCATTTACTATTGTAAATATCGTAATTGGGGGAAAAATTAAGAGTAGACTCAGAATATTGAGGAAGATTTTACCTAGCCATTGGTGTAAGTTATACAAGTAACTTATTAATATAGTATCATTGCAGGTGATTGAAATTGCAGTGGCATATATGATGCAAATCATGAAACTCTCCTTAGCACAACAGTGCTACACCCCCTCTCCCATACATATCCCCTCTCTCATCCTCTTGTAAGCAAGTGTGTCTTCATCAGGGGTTTTGTGCCACAGATGGCCAGGCAAAGAGACAATCTTACTGGGTTATCTTATTTCTTTGTTCTTTGATTACACCAGTGACATTCTTCCTTTTCTCATATTATTTACTTCAGGGCTCCAGACCCCCAGACTCAAGATGCCGGAATCCCAGTGGAGAAACTGCCCCGGTGAGTAAAAAGACTTTGATCTGTGTTTGAGAAAGAGAAAGCTATTTAGAAAGAGAAGGTCAAGGTTGGCTGAGTGCTCCAGTTTGGAAAAAAAAAGAAAGAAAATTAGTAGGAGTCCAAATCTGAGTTCACTTGGTGAGATGCCTCTGAAACATGCCAATGCAGAAACCAGCCCTGACCCGTGAGGTCAAGGGTGAAAGGACAAAGGGTGAACATCTGTCCTGTCCCTTTCTCCTCTGTGTTGTGGTGGGATCATTTGAGGTCTGGAACGTCTCAGAAGCTGCTGTGTTGTAGACGTTCCCCCAGCGTGTGTGAAGCGTAGTAGCTGGCATCCCGGACCATCCCGGTCAGGAAGCCTCAGCTGCTGTCCTCCTCCCCATCTCCTCCTCATCAGTGTTACTAATCCAGGGCTATGGAGGCTGTAGGAGGTCTCACAGAGGTAAAGTTAAGGGTCCAAGCAGAATTTGTGCAGATTAGCAATAGCAAAAACACTTGGAAAGATTTTTATGTCAGTGTTTCAAAACTTGACCTTAAAATGGCCTTTCCCCAAGTGTTTCACAGGGCAGTAGATCCAAGTGACGCTGGTAGGCACTACTCGGAGAAAAGAGATGCCACAGCCCAAATGAGTACGGAACCACTAGAGTGAGCCAGGTTTGAAGCCTCTTGCTTTGCTGCAGAGCTACTCAGAGCACTGAAGGTGTGAAAGTACCATTACTCCCTAAAGAGCAATCACACTAACATTTCCCTGGTCTACTGAACCTTTTGAATTTTTCTTAATAAGGGTTTTCATTACTAAAATCAGAGTTTTAACCTAAAAGAGTAAGTTTTCACGACTAAATTCTAAAGTTTTGATCTAAAATAAACTTGATTAGGCAATTAATATGATGAAAATGGAGTTTGAGGGGGATTATTTTAGAACGTAAATAAATATGTTGACTAGAGACCTAGGGTAGTAGCTAGTGAAAGATGAGAGATTTTGGGAAACTGACACAGGAGAACTTAGCTACCGACAAGGCAAGAGAGAGGTGAATTTGAGAGAAGGTGAGGGAAGCCACTGATGACATTAGCAAGTGGTTTGTGTGCTGAAGGCAAATCTGAGTCAAGTAGTCCTCCTGGGTCTAGCTAACCGTGAGCACGGCTGTGCCTGAGTGGAAGGAAGTGGCTGGGAAAGAGAAAGCTATTTAGAAAGAGAAGGTCAAGGTTGGCTGAGACACATTCGCCAACAAATCACCCCAGTGCATCCGGACACAATAGAGACTTTATGATTTCCCCCGATCCAGCTAGGCAGGCCTTCCCAAGAGTGGATCTTGGGAGTGGGTTAAGGATGACACTCTTCCAGGTGTGAAGAGGCAGGATGTGGGGGCCTGCTGCGACCTCACGTGGTGTGGTTTGGAGAAAACCTGGACCCTGCCATCCTGGAGGAGGTGGACAAAGAGCTGGCCCTCTGTGACCTGTGTCTAGTGGTAAGTCACGGCCTTCCCTGATCTTTTCAAAGAGCAGAAACAACCGAAACTGATTTGGGTGCTGATCAGATCATTTCTTTGCCACTCCTGCCACGAGCTCAGCTCTCTAGACGTGGGTTCGATCCCTGGGTTGGGAAGATCCCCTGGAAATGGCAACCCGCTCCAGTGTTCTTGCTGGGAAATTCCATGGACAAGGGGAGACAGGAGGGCTACAGTCCATGGGCTTCTAAGCAATCAGACATGACTTGGTGACTAAACATGAAAAAAATCCTTCCTAAATTCTAGGGATCAGCCAAAGGGGAGCCTCCCCATCCCCTCTTGTCCCCCAGACATTCTCCATTTATCCTGCCCAGCTTACCTTCCCTCACACCAGCAGCCGCAGACTGGCCTGAGCTTCCGTAAGGTTTTCTGCAAAGACGCTGCCTCTCCACCGTGTGGTCACTTCCGTTTGTTTGTTCTGCAGGTGGGGACTTCCTCCGTGGTCTATCCCGCGGCCATGTTTGCCCCCCAGGTGTCAGCCCGCGGCGTGCCGGTGGCCGAATTCAACATGGAAACCACCCCGGCCACCAACAGATTCAGGTACGGGGTCACCGGGGTGGGAGGCAGACAGCGCTGAGCAGGTTTGGACGTGGTCATCCAAGCAGCTTTTACCTGCTGTCCTGGTTTTGTAACACAGAGCTTGTGTTTTCTTATTTGTCTGTAGTTGCTTTGTTGGAAAAAAACAACGTGCTATTTGTAGATTGATGGAAGAGAGCATTAACTGTAGATTGAGGTAGCCATGTCTTTTTACAGGGAGTTTGCCATAGGGTTTTCGCTTTTCACATTTTGAAGGTTCTTCTTTGATTCTTTAGACTTTACTTTTATTCATGCATTGAATCTAAGTATAGTAATGGCATTTAGATGCCGGTCAGCTGAAGACTCAGCACGTAAGCCAGGGAGACACCCACACATAACTCTGTCACCCACTATTCTCCGTGGGGCTCCCTGGGCAGATCCTCTCTGGTCTTATTGCCAAGAATGCTTGTACTTTTGCTTTCTTTTTTTCACCCCTGCTTTTCTGTCTTCCCTTCTAATGTAGTTTATATATTCTTAAGAGTCTGATTTCCTTTCCAGAGTAAGGTAGACTACGAACTAATACATCAATATGAATAAATAAAATGTAAAACGTTACTGAAGCATCTTGTCAATATTTTAGTCTGCCTCAACTACGTATTTTTAAAACTCTGATGACTGGGAACTTCCTTGGTGATCCAGAGGTTAAGACTTGGCCTTCCGGTGCAGCGGGTGTGGGTTCCACCCCTGTTCGGGGAGCCAAGATCACACATGCCTCTTGGCCATAAAACTAGAACATAACAGAAGCAGTATTGTAACAAATTCAATGAAGACTTTAAGAATGGTCCACATTAAAAAAAAAAAAAAAAACCCTTAAAATTTTTTCTTCTAAAATCTGATGACTGGGTACCACTCAGGAGATTCTGATGTAACTGGTGTGAGGTATAGCCTGGGCTCCGCCTTTTATACACTTCCTGGGTGATTCTTGGAGAAGGAAATGGCAGTCCACTCCAGTGTTCTTGCCTGGAGAATCCCAGGGATGGGGGAGCCTGGTGGGCTGCCATCTCTGGGGTCGCACAGAGTCGGACACGACTGAAGTGACTCAGCAGCAGCAGCGGCGTGACTCTGATATGCATCCATTGTGTACGTCTTCACGTGAAAGGAAGATGAACTTGGCAGTTTTCCCTGCAAGTTCAGACGAAATTCTTGGAGTGCAATGATATCACTTCATAAGCTGGGCCTCCCAAAACCACAAACCTGCATCAGCTGCTACTCGTCTCAACAAAAATTCTTCAGCTTCCCATCCTGAAAACCTGCAGTGTCTCTGTTGGAATAAACAGGCCTCTCGCTGGTCTGAGACTTTGATCAGATCTGAATAGCACCACCCCCAGGAACCACAACAGATGCTCGGTGGACCTTTTTGGAAGCCAAGACTCTTTGTACCACCACGTCTTGGAATTTTCCCAGATGAGTATAACTGACCAGTGAAGCCAGCGATGCTTTTATCTGGGAGTCATCAAAGCTGACATTTAGAAGAGGCGTGCGTGGTCATCTTCTCATCCTACTTGGGTTTTCAAACAGGGAACCAAACCCAGAGTGACTGAGAAGCCGGTTTAAACACTCATCTTAACAAAGGCCGAAATTTCTCACATCTCACATGTTTAACAGATGTTGGCTGAGGTCAGAGGTCAGCAAACTACTGCCTGCAGGCCAGATTCACCCACTGCTGCTGCTGCTGCTAAGTTGCTTCAGTCATGTCCGACTCTGCGACCCCAGAGACAGCAGCCCACCCAGGCTCTGCCGTCGCTGGCATTCTCCAGGCAAGAACACTGGAGTGGGTTGCCATTTCCTTCTCCAATGCATGAAAGTGAAGTCACTCAGTCATGTCTGACTCTTTGCAACATCATGGACTGTAGCTAACCAGGCTCCTCCGTCCATGGGATTTTCCAGGCAAGAGTACTGGAGTGGGGTGCCATTGCCTTCTCTGCAGCCACATGTTCCTATACTGTCTGTGGCTGCTTTTGCACTTAAACAGTGGAAGCAAGGAGCTGCAGCGGAGACTGTCTAGGCTGCAAAGATGAAACAGTACGTCTCTGACTCTTTACAGAAGACATTTTGCCAGCCCCAGCTCTAGGTTAGTAGGTAAGATGAAAATTGAAATGATACTGCCTTTTCACTTGATTTGTTACCTAAATAGGTTGCAGGAAATGATGCCTGCATTTTATGTATGTATTTATTTCTGCCTACATTTTCAATTTGGATTTCTCAAGACTCCTTTGACCTTGCACAAGTTGTTTGGATTCTTTGCCCCACTTCTAATTTAGAAACAGAGTCATGGTATTTGCCTCCCATCGAAATGTATTAATATTTCAAGGTGTTAATTAGTTCCTGTTTTGTTTTTTGTCATTTCTGCTGTCGCAGATGGATATCTTGGGTGATTTTCTGAGAAACCATTAGACTAGGTATTTGGGGATTTAGGCATCAGGGTTCTGACTGTTTCTCAACCCCAGGGGTCTTTGGCATCTAAGGATCTGTATATTTGTTGAAGCAGAAATGGGATTAGTGCGCCCAAGGGACTGGGGTGCAAGGCCTTCCAAGGACAGTGGGCCCCCCAGGACCGGCACCCCCAGTCGTGCAGCTTTCCATTTTTCTAAACTCTGGAATTTAGTCCAAGTCCACGAGTGTTTATTTAGCACCTACTATGTCCTAGACTTTGTTGTTGTTTAGTGACTCGGATGTGTCCAGCTCTTTTGCGACCCCATGGACTGTCGCCCACCAGGCTCCTCTGTTCATGAGATTTTCCAGGCAGGAATACTGGAGTGGGTTGCCATTTCCTTCTCCAAGGGATCTTCCCCACCCAGGGATCGAACCTGCGTCTCCTGCATTGGCAGGAAGATTCTTTACCACTGATACTGTTCTGAGTGCTTGGGATAGGATATATTAGTAAACAAAATAAAAATCCTACCACATGAAG
>SJYF01000323.1:7007890-7057428 GCA_006410515.1 Procapra przewalskii
GGGGCAGTCTGGAGGGAGAGAGTCTGTGCGGACAAAGAACAGGCAGCGGCCGAGGGCTGGGCAGGGATGCCTGCGAGGGGGCGGCCGAGGTTGCCACACCGCACGCTTGGTGCCAAGATCGATGTAACTGTGGGTCTGTCCACCTTGTTTCTCCTCAGTGACAACAGGGCTGCAAGGCATGGGGTCCCGCTGCTATTGGCGCACTCCCTCCTTTTGAAACGGCACTTTTATGGGGAGTGTGGAGTGGAGGAAGCCGAATCTAGATACTGATTGTTAGATCGACCCAGCTGCTCTCTGGGTCGTGTATGGATGAGAGAGTTGGACCATAAAGAAAGCTGAGCGCTGAAGAATTGATGCCTTTGAACTGTGGTGTTGGAGAAGACTCCAGAGTCCCTTGGGCTGCAAGGAAATCTAACCAGTCCATCCTAAAGGAGATCAGTCCTGCGTGTTCATTGGAAGGACAGATGCTGAAGCGGAAACTTCAATACTTTGGCCACCTGATCCGGAGAACTGACTCGTTGGAAAAGACCCTGATGCTGGGAAAGATTGAAGGCGGAAGGAGAAGGGGACGACAGAGAATGAGATGGTTAGATGGCATCACCAACTCGATGGACATGAGTTTGAGTAAACTCTAGGAGTTGGTGATGGACAGGGAAGCCTGGCATGCTGCGGTCCATGGGGTCGCAGAGTCGGACACGACTGAGCGACTGAACTGAACTGAGCGGCTCTCTGAGCGGAAAGAGGCGGCGACAGGGCGACCGGGGCTCGAGGTCCCCGGGTTCTTGGGCACCGGGCGGCGTGACCTGCACCAGCCCGCCCGGAGCAGCTCAGGCATCCAGGCAACAACGCTCTCGGCATCCCCGCTAAGGCGGCAGCAGCACGGATCGGCCCTGCCTGGACACAAGCCCCCAAGTCCACCGGCTCTCGTAACCGTGGGCAGGCACCGGACATCCTGGCCCGCGGCGCGCAGGCTCCGGGCGGAGTGGAAGAGAACGCCCGGCGCATTCCTTAGGCCACGCCCCCCCCACTGGCTCTGCGCATGCGCTTCCGCACCGCGCGGTGTGGCCTCCGAAGCTGCAGAGGGCAGCAGAGCCCCGGCCTCCCCTGCCTTTTGCGTCACTCACCGCGTGCGTGCGGCTTCCGGGTCAGAGGTCCAGACGGCCGCCGAGCCCCCGCAGGTCGGGTCATGGTGCAGCTCCGTCCGCGCGCGTCCCGCGCCCCGGCGTCGGCCTCGGCGATGGTGGACGAGGGCCAGCCCGCCTCCGAAGAGGAGGCGGGGCACGGGCTGCTGCTCGGGCAGCCCAGCAGCGGCGCGGCCGCCGAGCCGCTGGAGGAAGACGAGGAGGGGGACGACGAGCTCGACGACGAGGCCCCGGAGGAGCTGACTTTCGCCAGCGCCCAGGCCGAAGCGAAAGAGGAGGAGCGGCGAGTTCGGGAGACGGTGCGCAGGTTCGGAGCCCCGGGGCCGGGCCGGGGGCGGGAAGCGCCGCCTAGCCGTCCCCCCTCTTTTCCGTCCGCCCTGACTCGTCGCGGTCTCTTCCAGGGACAGAGCGCTCCTGAAGGAGAAGAGGAAACGGCGCGAGGAACTGTTCATCGAACAGAAGGTTAGAGGTTTGCAAAGAGGGGGGCGCTTCACGGGCCGGCTCGGGGCAGAGTTCAAGGCTACTGGGGCCCGGGGTGGAGGACAGCCGCCGGTGGTCTCTTCCGACAGCACCGACATCCGCGTGCTAGTGCCCCTCGCTGTCCACCAATTCAGAACAGGGTCGGGAAGAAGTGAAGTAGAGCCAGACCCGCCTCTGGCGCGCAGCGGAGGTGGTCAGTGTGAACCTGGGTCGCTGTGTGGAGGCAGCGCTGCGTAAACGGAGGGCCGTGCAGAGGATGCTCGGTTCGCGCTCTGCTGTTCCGGAGATTGGCCGCAGGTGGACCCGACTGTGAATTGCCGTCGGTGTATAACGTGACCCGAGGGTTAGAATAAAGCGGGCACCCTTTCCAGCCTTCACATCTTCCAAGTGAAGTGGGAGTAGGCTCTGAGTTGCTTGGGCCCCAGTCTTCCCACAGCTCACAGGTAGTGGAGGGCAGTGTTCGGATCATTTATTTGCCTAGAGGTAGGGCTAGCCTTAAAATGGTAACTTCAGAAGCACCTCAGGGTGTGTTGTCCTGTTGCTTACTTTTTATTGATTTTTTTTAACGTCTTTAAGAAAAGAAAACTCCTTCCGGATACTATTCTACAGAAGTTAACTGCAGCTTCACAAACTAGGTAAGTGGTGGACCTCGTTTTGTTACTTGTTTACATACAGTGTTTCAGTGCTGTCTGTTCCAATGCTGTCTTGGTACATTTGTCTGAACTCAAGTTTTAAAGTCTAAATTAAAAAGCTACCCAGGAGATATTTGAATTTGGGGGGACAGGTGGAGGGAAATGTTCCATTTATTTTCCATCTGTGGCTGTTTCTTATTTTTGTTCTCATGGGTAACTCTAGCTTCTGAGTTGCTGCTCTCAGTGAGTTCCTACAGTATGTCAGTGTACTAGGGGCAGGGTAGATGGTGTGAGTAAAGCAGTGTTTTGAAGTTCATCCTTTGGTGTGGAGTACTAGTCTGTTACCCGTAGGCTCCTAAAACTCAGCTTGTCCCGTGCTTGCCTTCCTACTTCTCCCTCCTTGTTAAAGTGAAGTCACTCAGTCCTGTCCAGCACTTTCCGCCCCTGTGGACTGTTTCCTTGGGGTTTTCCAGGCAAGAGTACTGGAGTGGGGTGCCATTTCCTTCTCCGGGGTATCTTCCGAACCCAGGGATCGAACCCAGGACTCCTGCATTGTAGGCAGACGCTTTACCATCTGAGCCACATAATTTTTCCCTCCTTGTTCCCCTTTTCATTTAGTATCTTTGCCATCCACCGTATGTTTAAAGCTCCTCTTTCTCCTCTGTGCTATGGCATCAAGGATTCTATACTGTACTAAATTTAGATTAAATAGTTGCTATTTTTTTTCCTGTTCCCCTTTGTCTTCTCTTATTGCTTCAATTTAGCTTAGCTCTGCTAGAACAGTGGTTCTTTTTCCGTAGAATAACTTTTCCAAAGAGTTCCTCAGTTTCTGAATACATCATGGTGGCAAAGTCCCTTTCATCTTTGAAAACCACGTTGTCACCTGTCCCTTCTTACTCCCTCTACCCCATCACTGCTCCCGCCATTTAGCTTTTCCACTTCTGTATAGACATTTCATTGTGTGTGGCCTTTGACTCTCTCCATTAGACCACACTTCTTGAGACTACCATTGTTTGTCGCCATTCTTGTGTCTGAAGTGTTCAGTTAATCCTTTCAGCTCTCTCCACATAGAGGCAGGCCTACCACCTTTCACTTCATGTTTCAAATACTGTATTACATAATTCTTATACACTTTTTACTCCATCAGCCACAACAATCTGTTTCTTCGGAAGCCTGCTAATATACTTTCAGATTTTAAATTCTGATCCTACAAGCCTAGTATATTTTGTTGATTGGGAGTTGTTGACAGCGTTATTGGAGAGTGACTTTAAGAATGCTCAGTAAAAATTGAGAATGGTGGTAGAAAAAGGGGCTTATCTTATTTGTAAAACCAGCTGAAATTTTGTGATAACCTGAGTCGTCATTGCTCTCGGCCATCCCAATGTGTTTTGCTTGTTCTTCCTTAGTGTGAAGAAATCACCGGGAAAGTTGAAAGAAGGTATGAACTATTTATGTAACCTCTCATTAAGTGTCAAGGGCATTTGCTGGTATTTGCAAATGTTGACCCTGAGAAGGAGCGTGGGAACAGGCCTGGTGGGCTTCAGCTTTTTTGGCTCTGCCAGGTCTTAGCTGCGGCATGCGCATCTGTTAGTTTTGCCTTGTGGGATCTAGTTTCCCAGTAGGGACTGGACCTAAGCCCCCTGCACTGGGAGCACAGTCTTAAATTTTAGCTTATTTTATACAATCACATACAAATTGGTGTGTAGTGATTATGTAAATTCTAGTCTATATTCTTGATTTATCTGTGCACAAATGCTAATGAGAGATATTAATTCAATTTTTTAGTTAATTTGCAAAAGAAAAATGAAGAACGAGAGAAAGGAAGTGACTCTAAGAAAGCTAAAGTGCAGAAAGTACAGACTGTTGGGTAAGAAGTCATCTTTGTGTGTAGGATGTAGAGGTGACCTTTTGGGGGGTTATTACCTCAACTAGTAGCAGTTTCAGATTGGATCCTCTGTGGGAAATTTTGGGTATTTATATTTAAAAGTATTTGCTCTACTAAAATGTAAACACTAGTTGTAAAATAGCCCTGCAGTTTTATCATCTAACTTGTGCTTATACAAAATTAGGATTTGTGGATTTTTCTCCACTATTTGAATCAACTAACAGAAATACTTTATTTTGAAAATAAGTATGGCCTCATTTTTACCTTTCGTGTTGATCACCAGCCAGAATAAAAGCTACGTGGCTGTAAGGCTAAAAGATCAAGATTTGAGGGATTCAAGGCAAGAAGCTGCCAAAGCCTTCATACAAAATTGTTTATATGGTCCTGGAACCAACAGAACTACTGGTAATTTCCTTACAGAGTGTTTTTCTTTCTTTTCTAACTGTGAATTAAACCAAAAAATGATAAATAATCCTCTTTCCTAGTAAACAAGTTCCTGTCTCTTGAAAACAAGAGGTTACCGATGAAAAAGGCTGCAGCCCAGTTTTTGAATAATACTTGGGGTAAGATTTGGCTTTATTCTCTTGACTCTGAGTTTTATATATTGCATAATGTTTCTTAAGGAGCTGGTAAGTACTCAGGAAGTATCTTTTTCTTAGGTGGCTTCTGTTTCTGCTTTGAAGTTGCTCAGAGTATCTGTGTGCATGTGTGCTCAGCTGTGCCCACCTCTCGTGGCCCCAGGGCCTCAGCCCGCCAGGCTCCTCTGTCCATGGGATTCTCCGGGCAAGAACACTGGAGTGGGTTGCCCTGCCCTCCTCCAGGGGATCTTCCCAACCCAGGGATCGAACCCGTGTCTCTGGCATTGCAGTCAGCTTCTTCTACCATTGAGCCACCAGGAAAGCCCAGTATATGTGTACATATAGCAAATTTTAATTATGTAGGAAATTTGTGAATTGTTTCTTGGGAATTTTATGTCCTTATTCTTAACTGCACAAAACTTTTTTTCTAGGATCTCAGAGAAAACAAAATGCCAAGAGGTTTACCAAACGTTGGATGGTCAGAAAGATGAAAACTCCTAAGATGTAAATCAAAACTAGATGAAGAACGAGTACTTTGTATGTATAGAACTTAGTTATTTAAAGAATGTATTTTTTCTGGGGAAAAAAAAAATAAATCACTTATAAATCCTTCCTGAAGAGTCATTTTAAGAGTCTCAGGCCTCTTAGGGGCAGTACCTAGCCACACTTCATCCACCTGGCGCATGACTGTGCCTCCTAAGCTTTTAGCATCCTGGAAGCAGCAGTTTCAAAGGACTTGTTTTCCTTATTTTTTCTATTTTTCCATTTTATTGACCACAGGCAGTACCCACACCAGGAGGGCACCTCTGCTACCACCCCCCCCAACCCCGCCCCCAGTATGGCACCAAAATTCTCTCACTGAAGCTCTCGGATGTGTTTGTCTCGGGTATTTTGGTGCCACTGATGAGAATTTCACAGAATATGTGGAAGAGTGCAGTATCCAAGTGTAGATAATCTGTTCTTTTAAAAGAAGGTTTCAGACTCGGTGTACAGCCAATAGACACCTTTCCCAAACCAAAGGATATGGTCATTCTGTTGAAGAGCTTGTTTATATTTTAACCAGTTTGGGGGTTTGCTTTAAAACTGGCAAGTCACATGCCATATGATGATTATGAAAATAAGATTAATGCCCTGCTTTCTGTATCACCTATAGTATCAGGTTTGGGCCTAATCCAGGGAGGCCAGTAAATGCAAGGCAGTCTTAGGGTACACAGCTCAGATTTATAGTAGCAACCATTCATTTTACTTGTTCTAACTTTATAATAATCCTAAGTATGCCAGTACCTAATGTATAAATTCAATTGACACTCTGGTATCTGTAGAAGTAAATTTTTAATGGCTGGTTAATTATATCACTACATTTTTATTGCAATATAGTACTCATTTTAAGCACTTAAAAATGGAAGGTGTACAAAGATTAAATTAAGACACAGTAAATTGACTAAATATTTGGTTTTTATATAAATAAAGGTCATAACCACACTGTTGACATGTAATACTGTTATAATACAACAGTTCAACTTGTGAGTCTACAACAGAAGTCATCTGTAGTTAAACAGGAAACAAAGTTGAGAAAGACCATGTTAAAACAAAACTACTGGGACTAACAGGTCGGGATTGTAAGTAGCAACAAACATATTCACTCAGCTCCTGAGTATTTCAAGTTTTACAGTACACATTAAAAATGATTTCTTCCATCAACACTATAAATTCAAACTGTCAGATGTTTATGCATTTTGCAAGTTACACTGATTGAATGCTTATATGGGAGCGGGGGTCAGAATACCTCCCAATTTGAAGTTTACATCACCCACATGCTAACACAAACACAACTTGTTCTGTTTCCTTCCCCGCTCTCTCCCCCCAACAAAGAAGGCAGGACTTTTTGGTTTCTTTTAGGTAATTGTTTTAGAGGATTTGTGATGATCAATTTGAATGTCTGGAATTCAGTAATATTTAACTCTTAGACAACTAAGAGGCTAAAGATGGAAAATAACTGCTCCTAACACTAAGTTAGAAAGTCATTTGCATCATGCTGTAAACTAGGAAGCAATGTAAAGCGACAAAAACCTGTCCCCAGTACATAATTAAAAAAATCTAAGTTTCAAATCAGCAGAGCTGGTCTACTTCCATGTCGTCTATACACCACAATGTAAGTGTGAGCTCCGAAAATGCATAGCTAATGTAGGTAGTCGTCCACTGTGGCAAAAGCACAGGATCCGATTCCTGATCGAGCCATCAGTCCCAGACACTGGGTGGCCTGTCCCATGGCCAGGGCGAGTGGAGGTTGCTTTGGCAGATTGTGGGTTTCTGAGGAAAAATGATTAAAAGTGGAAGCGCCAATTAGCAAGACATTTTTAAACAGCATCTCTCAATCAGGAAAATACTGCATTGCTTACAAAGTTACCAATGCTAACGAGCTAAGTATAAGTAGCAAAGGTAGTTTTTAAGCAAACAATACCTTGGACATTACTTTGACAAGGTGCTGTATAGTCACTGGGTTCTCAAGTAGTAGTAAATTCTTGCAGAATTAAGACTTTGTTAGATATTCAAACTTTTACTTTCTATTTACTATGATGGGAATGATGTAATTTCTTATCTAATGTTTGCACTGGGGAGTAAGGAGCATTTAGTATCTCTCTTCTGTTTGATCAAGGTCAGTTGACGTTACCAGAGAAAAAGGCACCAGGCTTTCAGTTAAGTTTTACTGATGGACTCATCTTTCTGGGGATACGGCCCAACAGAGGCCACCTACTCCTCTCCAGGGCACAGTGGTGAATGCTATTTGGGTTGGTAAACACACTGTTACACTTTTATTTTGGCCAAGGGAGGCACATCAGTTATAATTGTCCTTTAGATTTTTTTTGGAATACAAAACTTGCAGGCATCACATACAGTAATGTAACTTGAAGCACCATTGAGACATGAAGCTCTACAATACAGCATAGTATTTACAAATATGCACACATACACCCACAGCAGTTTAAGTCTTGTCATTCCTTTTGAAGGAATTATATATAGTTAATAAATTTAAGCACTATTTATAGTTGAACTACATAATTTAGGGCACAATATATAAGACTATATATATATCTCTCTCCTGGATAATGGTCCTAAGCAATTGACTACTTGAAATTATAATTCCCCTGGAGAACACAAGATTCTTAACTGTCATATAAAAACTGGTCACTTTTCTTCAAAAATTCTGAATCTGAGCATTACACAGATCCAAAGCAAAAGGACTTCATGATTACCTATAATGTACTCATTTCAAAAAGGCAGTTACAGTAAACTATAATTTGCCCTACAATTCTAGCACTGCCACTGAGTATACTTATTTTTTACTAGTAGAACTAAATTAATTTTGTATAACCAAAGCAACATATTAACCAAAGAAAGTTCACATCATTATATACAAATTCTAAATGTGAGAAAATTATAACACAATACCAATTCCTATGCCAAAACTTCAGTATTAAGCCACAACACAATTAATGCGGGCTTCCCTGGTGGTTCAGACAGTAAAGCGTCTGCCTGTAATGCGGGGGACCTGGGGTTCAATTCCTGGGTCAGGAAGATCCCCTGGAGAAGGAAATGGCAATCCACTCCAGCACTCTTGCCTGGAAAATCCCATGGACGGAGGAGCCTGATGGGCAACAGTCCATGGGAAAAAGAAGCAGATTACGGCCCCAGTATCAGAGCTCTAAACCGCTCCCCTGGCCTTGGCTCCAGTCTCCTGCCTACACAATGACTGTGTGCACTGCCCTCATCTAAGAGTGTCTCACATGTTCTTCAAAGCTCCCAAGCCTAGTGGCCAAACAGCACACAACAGACTTTAAACTGGCAGCTCCCATTTTTCTTGAGGAATTACATTCTAAAATAGAAGGTGAAAAGTCACTCTCATCCAAATTCCCTTTGAAAAAAATTGCTCAGATGTTAAAATGTCATTTTATGTAAATAATCAACCGTATGTAGTTTATATTGGAGAAGGCAATGGCACCCCACGCCCGTACTCTTGCCTGGAAAATCCTATGGACAGAGGAGCCTGGTAGGCTGCAGTCCATGGGGTCGCTAGGAGTCAGATATGATTAAGCGACTTCACTTTCACTTTTCAGTTTCATGCATTGGTGAAGGAAATGGCAACCCACTTCAGTGTTCTTGCCTGGAGAATCCCAGGGATGGGGGAGCCTGGTGGGCTGCCGTCTATGGGGTCGCACAGAGTCGGACACGACTGAAGTGACTTAGCGGCAGCAGCAGCATATGGTTTATATATAAATGCATAAAACGTGCAGTTACTGAATTCATTTAAAGAGCATCTGTTCAGTTTATAAGCACCGCACTCTGCTCACAGGAGTGGCCACCAGTCAGGGGACAGCAAGTCCCGTTTCCCTCTTTTGGCTCCCCCGGCTAAGCTTATGTACTGCTGCTCTCCCCACCTCTTTTTCACTTGCTAAGGGCATGTAGTTAAATCTAAACTTTAATGCAAACAGCCTGCATCTCCAAGAGCTGGGGCTGACAGCACTGAAGAGCCCCCTGGAGGCCCCGAGTGATTCAGGCCAGGAATGCTATGTCCACATTCACGCAGACACTTGTTTTCCAGACTTGTTTTCTTTGTATCGCAAGATACACCCCAATGTACTGTTTTTATTCCATTGGAATCCATTTAATCTGGGACTGATATAACAGGATTTTTTCTATACTGTGAGATAATTTTTTTTTAATGTAGAAAACATTTCCCTTAAGATTTTACCAAAGGATAAATGCCAGCACAAATACTGTCTCAAATACTCAAGAGGCTAGTTGAAGCTGTGCTTTCTGGCTTCACTTACCTAATATTGCACTGTTAAGAGCTGAGCACACAGGTTCTCTCTGAATTGGGTCAAGCTGATTTCCAACTGGGCTGTTCCAAGGATCTGAATAGGCTAGTAAACTGAACGCATCCTGTTGAAAACAGCAATTTGATTAAGTCAGATAGTTCAGTGTCTGCCCACTATGGCTTCAACTTGAGAGACAGGTAAAATACAACCTAAGGCACTGAATTAACACTTAAACTCATTTACCCCTGTGATATGAGACTGTTTTTTAACAACTAGATTATGCAGCGAAGTCTAATCTGTTTTCCTATTTTTTACAAACAGCCATTTTCACCATCCACCACTTATACCTACAAAACATACAGAACAGAAATAAAAAGGAAAAAACTCATTCTTGTGGAATGGGCTACTACTGTTTAAGTTAAAGACAAAACATTCAGATGCTCTATAATTAATGACCACTGATAGGAATGTGACATTAAAAGGATATGACCTGCCACATATTAAAAAAAAATAGATGGGGGAAACTGGACACCTCTTACTGGATGTCTTCTCAAACTCAGCGATCAAAAAAACAACTAGCTCCCCTTCAGGAACACTCAGGCGTTCCCACCGTCTTTGGACTGCCCCTCCTGAAGCAACTGACATCCAGCACTCTTTTCAGGTGATGCCCCTCGTCCTTCTGTGGGAGGATATAGCTACCGATGTAACTACAACAGCTTCAGGCATTGGCCTCAAGGGGAGCTGCATCACCAGCGTCGCCTTCGGCAAGAACAACCTTCCGAAGTATCAGTTTCATCATCTGTATAATGGGATTGGGCTTCCCAGGTGGCTCAGTGGTAAAGAATCCGCTTGCCAGCACAGGAGCCACAGAAGCTGCAGGTTCAATCCCTGGGTCAGGAAGATCCCCTGGAGGAGGAAATGGCATTCCAAGGACAGCGGAGCCTGGAGGGATACAGTCCATGGAGTCGCAAAGAGTCGGACACGACTGAGCACACCCCCCACACACACATCACAGGGATTATAAGAGGTCCTATTTCAGTTTATGAGGACTCACTGAGCTAAAGAAATTAGCCATGTCAGTTCACGCTAATCTTTCAATGAAATGATAAATTACTGTTTTGCCAGAAATCAACACCCCAATCCAGAATAATATGATGCAGGCATTGACAGTCAGACTTGGGACACCTTCCTAGTTCACATGGGGTACGTAGAGAAGTGCTGGGGAAAACGAAATCAGTGAATTCAGTAACAACACCCAAAGTGCCGGTCACTGAAATGTGGAAGACAAATTCCTGAAGAATACTATCTTCCCAGGTAAACTGCTCCAGCATCCCTTGAGTCATCTTGCTAGTGGGAGAAGGCTTCCCAGTCAAGTCTGTGCTTGTCCTTTCTCATCTGAATTGGCCTGTGTTGTGGCAACTAGAGAAGAGCTGCCCGTTAAGGAGAGCCGTGCGGCCTAGGGTTGACAACAGGAATACATTAGGCTGCCCCATCCTCTGTCCTACACGGCCGAGCATTTCATTCACATTGGACCTCTTGCCCCAGCGATTAATGAAAGCTGTTTGAACAACTTATACTATTGTTCCCCTGCAGTCCTCAAGGTGCTGGATACAGAGGGGTGAAAAAAAAGGCCTCATATACCTGTTGATTGCAAGACCTGCTTAACAGTACTTAAGATGGCTTTTGCATCCCACAAAGCTACTAGATTGTTTCTGGTTCCCTCCCAGTCCAAATTTATTCATGGAGAAAGTACTAATATCCTGTGAAACTAACTGATCAATCACTGCTTCTAAGGACCAAGCTCTGCTCCAGACTTAATTCACCCTACCCACACCCATCTCATGGAGTGCCATCCCATAGTGCACTTCACACAGTTCAGTTGCTCGGCTGTGTCTAAGTCTTTGTAATCCCTATAGTGCAGATACATTTTTAAAGACTGAAGACTCTGTCCAAGGAATAATCACACTATAAAACTTGAAGCACAAGACTATGCTCCTGAATCCACATCCTGACTTGCTCCCCAAAAGGTGGGATGCTGCAGTTCCAAATCTCGCATCAAGACCATTCTGTCTGCACCTCCTGGTATTTAAAATATTAACAGAAAAAGATCGTGATGGTAGTAACTTATTGTGCACTAACACAGCAAGGAAGTGTTTCAAGGGCTAACGTGAACCATCTTATTTAATCCTCACAATAACTTTAGGAGCTGGATGTTTATGCCCATCTTAGAAGCAGACTGAGGCTGTGAGAGGTTACCACCACAGCTAGTACTTCTGTACTTCTTTCAGTAAAAAGTTTCTTTCAATTACCAATCTAAATATTAGAAGCGAAAAAGTCTAAGACTTTGGCCCAGCATTTTCAGTACTGTTGAACGAGTGTTTATTGGACGAAGATGGGGATCACCAGGGCCTCGTCACTGTTGCAAGGACTCGCCGTCCTGGAAGGCAGACGTGAGCAGTGGGGCACCGGCTTGCTAACAGTGTGCTGTGTCGCAAGCAGCAGCCAGGGACACAGGCTGAGAGGAGAGAAAAGCCCTGGATGGTGGGAGCCATGGGTATGAGCTTTGATCCTCAAACACCCTAGAAAACTTCCCTTTTTTCCAGTACAGCAATAGGAGCTGTTAGTCACTTAGCCGTGTCCTGACTCTTTGGGGCCCCATGGGCTGCAGCCCGCCAGGCTTCCCTGTCCCTGGGATCCTCCAGGCAAGAGGACTGGAGCGGGTTCCCATGCCCTCCTCCAGGGCCTCTTCCTGGCCCCAGGACTGAACCCGTGGCTCCTGCACTGGCAGGCCGGTTCTTTACCACTAGCACCACCTGGGAGCTGGAAATAAATTTTTATGACAGTAAGGACAACACAAAATAGGTTTACCACAATCATCAGCCAGATAAAACATTAACATATGCCCACGCATTTAAGGCAGAAAGCTGAAAAGACCTGTAAAAGATCATGATATTATGGGTTACTTTTTATTTTAGAAAAAAATTTACCTCAGTGGAAATAATTTCTGAGGGAAATATGACATTTAGGGAGGATTCTCAAACCATACTTCTATTTGGCTTAAGATCAGTAGCAGCTTCTCAGCAGGATGTGCCTAAGTGATCCAACTTCTGCTTCAGTTACTGGATTAAGAGCCACGTGCAGACTGGGGCTGCGTACTCTAACCTGAGCCGCCCAGCCCTCCAGCCCGACCCTCCGCTCTGCAAGCGTCAGTGCACAGCTGTGAACCACTTGGGGCGCGCTCTTGGGAGCCGCCGGCGGACTCCGGCAGGCGAGCACGAGAAACATAGACGACAGGAAAGCAGCAAAGGACTGAGAAAACGAGAAGAAGGTCGAGCGAGCCGGGTGCAGCAGGGACCCCCAACCCGCTGTCAGCCCCGGGGGGCGCTGCTCCAAGGGCCCGCTGTGCGCCTGCTACTCCGTGACTGAAGACAAGCAGAGCACGCGGGGGCCCTACGGTCACTGAGGTGAACCCCACCTCAGCTTTTACTAACTCCGTCTCTCTCTACACACATACATATGCTTCAGAAGTTTGTGCAAATTCAAAAAAAAAAAAGATTAAAAAACCCACTTCAGCTACCCATGACCTGAAATGAAGAATTTAAAAAAAGCACTAATTTCTAATCCTTCTTAACCAAGGCAAACAAAAGTCCTCTCTGTGTCCCCCTCCAACACAAATCCTCCAGCACTGTCCCCCAGGTGGCTGAGACACCACTGGGCCAGTCACTCGGATCTACCTGGGAGGAGATTAAGCCTGGGGAGGGTGAGAAGCAGCTCAGAGCGCTGAAACAGTAGTCGGCATCTGCACAGAAGTCAGAGGTGCAAAATCAAAGCCATCCGTGTTCCTGAGATGATGAACTACCTCTTCAATTCATTCAACATATAGTCAAGGAGCATCTCTGAGAACAGGCCATGTAGTGCCCTTTTCTGTGCTTCACACAAATTACAATCAAAGAATAAGCCATGGAATTAAATGTTGAATTTTCAAAGGGACTACATAAAATGATACTCAATTAGCATAAAGTTTTAACAAGAAAACACATGATCTAGTGTAAAAATGTCTACGAGTTCTTTTTTAAAAAACATTTCCTATCTCCAAAATATCTCCTAAAACATCAGGTCTCTCCAGGGACAACCAGGGTCCAAGACCCGTTCATAAGCTCTTGTGAGGTCCAGACTATTTTCATGATACTAAATGAAGATAGTACTGGCTCTTTCCTCACTCCTATTCCCTCACAACTCCCCCAGTGGGGCTTTCCAGAGGTGACACGATGTGTGAGTTCATAAAAGACTGAATGCAGAAATAGGGACGAGAATCCAGCTTACCTTTTATTAAACCTGGCATTAAAGAGATTTACAAAAATGTAAAGCAATGCCACTCTCTTCTCATTGTTTTATTTTAGAAAGATTAAGTAATACTTTTATGAAAAATACCCATGTAATGATTTGTTAAAGTGAATCAATAATTTTAGTATTAACTTCTAGTAGAGAAAAATCAATAAATATAACTCATACAAACGAAAGCCCTTTGGGAATCTTTAGTCAGTTTTAAAGGGTTTAGATACCAAAAAGGATGAGAACAACTGCCTTAAAACAACCCAGTACCTAGTAAGGAAGTTTCCCAGACGGATAGCTTTGGATATACCAAGTAATAATAAAGCCTGAGAAGTAAGTTTCTTAGCACTGTTGATAGCTGAAAAGATTCTACAAAGTTGTATTAGGTTGATACAAAAGTAACTGCTGGTGAATTTTAAATCATTATAAGGAGGCTCAAACACATCTTTATTAATTAAAATAGGAACCATTACAATCAACACATTTTTGCCATCGAGAATCAAGCCTGTTTATTCCTGTAGCATAAAAATCCGTGCTTTGGGATTCAACGAACTCTTGGAAAGCATCTTCCGCCTCCTGCTGGTGCAGAAAGCATTTTCCCGGCAAAAAGTTGTTGCGGTGCTTGATGTGGTAGTCGGTTGGCAAGAGGTCAGGTGAATGTGGCAGAGGAGGCAAAACTTTGTAGCCAAACTTGTTCAACTTTTGAAGTGTAAGTTGTGCAACACGCGGTCGGGCGTTGTCACAGAGAAGAATCGGGCCCATGCTGTTGACCAATGTCAGCGGCAGGCGGGACAGTTTTTGGTGCGTCTCACTGATTTGCTGAGCATATTTCTCAGATGTAACAGTTTCGCCAGGACTCAGAAAGCTGCAGTGGATCAGATGGGCAGCAACCGCCAAACAGTGAGCAGGACCTTTATTTGGGGCAAGCTGGCTTTCGGAAGTGCTCTGGGGCTTCTTCTCGGTCCAAGCACTGAGCTGGTTGTCACCAGCTGCCTATATAAAATCCATTTTTTGTCACATGTCACAATTTGATCGAGAAATGGTGCGTTGTTTAGCACAGTAAGAGAAGATGACAGTTCAAAATGACAGTTTTTTTGATTATCGGTCAGCTCAAGAGGCACCTGCTTTTCAAGCTTTTTCACCTTTCCAATCTGTTTCATATGCCAAATGAACACAGCATGAGCGACGCGGAGTTCTTTGGCAACTTCTCACGTAGTTTAAGAGGAACAGCTTCAGTGATGGCTCTCAACTGGTCGTTGTCAGCTTCCAGTGGCCGGTCACTGTGCCCCTGGCCTTCAAGGCTCTCGTCTTCTTTGCAAGGCTTCTTGAACCGCCACTGCACTGTCTGTTGATTGGCAGTTCCTGGGCCAAATGCAAGTTGTCGCCACTGCTTTACGACCCATTTTGAACTCAAAGAAAAAAATCACTCGAATTTTCCTTTTGTCTAACATCATTTCTATACTCTAAAATAAGTCATTAGCAAAAAAACCAAAGTGAGAAATGCGCATTAAAATGATGTATAACATAATCACATTTATTTAAGAATGTATTCCAATATTATATGGCAAAGTTCAAGAATGAAAAACTGCAATTACTTTTGCACCAACCTGACAGAATGATGAACATTTGCAATCTGGAAAAATCCAGTTGTGTGTGCCTTTTTGTCTGGAAGTGTCTAAGTGGCTTCGTGAACCTTCCTAGACAGGTACATTCAGCCTACTCAGGTGCTGTACTAAGGCTCTCAGTGCAGGTAGCTGGGGGGGTTATCTCCCCCCGGTTTTACACGTAGTCAGTGCTAGTCGCCGCTGCTCACCGACCCTCTCTCAGCTCAGCTCGGGAAGGGATGGCGGGGGTCCTGAGGCTCGCCCTCTCCTTCAGTACCCAAAGTCTCAGCGTCAAGGCCACGATCTGCCATTTCTCCTTCAGTTTTTGGACTTATTTCAAAAGAAGAAAATGTTTTAACAAACGACACCGAGCCCAACCTAATGCAGGACAAACAAAGCAAAACACAGCAGCGCAGTGGCTAGGCTCCTGTTTCACAGGCCTCCAGGGCTGGTGGGACTTCTGTGACTACGAAAACAAATCCCAGCCCTAGCTGACTGCAGTGCTGACTTAAGGGAGCCAAAACTCCACCTTCAGCTGCTACACAGAGCTGCGTCCAACTAACTGAAGTGTTTCCATTCTGCCCGTTATCACCGCTCGGCACAGGCATCGATCCAGAGGAGACCTCAGAATATGTCTTCACTCTTCTGCGGAAGACGACCCAACCCTTCAACCGACCACCTTCAAAATAAAGGCCACACATGCCGTACACTCAGTTGGCTGCAGCCCTAAGCAACGTTTACTAAAATCAAAGTATCCCACATTTATAGTTTGATCAGCATACTCACATTTCTCCTAATGACTCTGCCAAGTTAACAGCTGAGAAAATAAAACTAAGACAGCAAGTTGGTAAGAGGCACACGACACTGGGAAGCGCAGAACTGGGGTCTGACCTGTGTGTTTTACTGAAATCCAGCGCTTTCTCCAGCAGAGCCTGGCCGCTTCTCCCAGTCACACGTTTTCACCCTCAACTGGGCAAGAAGCCAGGGAGGAGCTGGTGTCCAGGTTTCCCAACAGTACTCGTGTCCAGGTTTCCCAACAGTAACTCCAGTACTGCTCAGCATTTTACAAAACAACATTCTAGTTTCATCCGCACGTTTATAATTTTTCAAGGGAAAACAAATTTACCTTCAACATTTTTTTATTTGCTGTGTTCTTGCCACATTCTCTCCTCAGCTGTTCACTCATTGCTTGCAGCTCTCTTCCAAAGTGAATCATTCTTTCTATGGCAGCTTGACTTCCTCCACACAACTGGCGCCTTAACTGGCTTGAATCAACTTCTGTAAGCAAAACAAACAGGTATTTTACTACCTTACAGTTGGGATACAATGGAGAAACAAACATAAATTGCTTACAACATTTTGGACGTTTCATTTAGTAACTACTTCTTAATATTTACCTAAATATGCAGTTTCTTTTTAATTTCTTATAATATGGAACCTTGTAGCTACAAGGAATACTTTCTCCAGGGCTCATGGGTCTAGGATCCAATATCTATCTAGCTTGGAGTTGAAAGTCAGGTGACAAGCTTTCAGTGTTACGATGTACATGTCTCAAGAAAAATGTTATGAAAAATTAAGCACAATTTTCTAAAAATATAGCAACATTGCCAAAAAAAAAAAAAAGCAAAGGAAAAAGTAACTACTTCCCAGGCTACTTTAACTGACATAGAACAGTTAGAAGGTAAGATAGTCTAAATGACTTCAATAAAAACACAGATGATACCATACCTAATCAAAAGGGTTAATTACACTACTTTTAGGAAAAAATTTTACAGTTTATATATCTTGACTAACAATAATCAGTGATCAACAATGCAAAAAGTATACATCACTAGTTAACAATATATAAATCACTAATCATGACGGTAACAGTTAATGTTTATGAAGCACTTACAGGCAGTTATCATTACACCCATTTTACAGATGAAGAAACTGAGGCAAAGAGCTCCTAAGTAATTCACCCAAGGTTACACAGCTAGTAAGTGGCAGTTGCAGAATTCAAATCCAGGTGATCCGGCTCTAGAACTCCTGCTCTTTATCCCTAGGCACAAATTATTCTTGGAATATTGAGGCTGCTTGCTAATATTTGATAGCATAAAACTAGGCTGCCTTTCAGTCATACTCGAACACATGACCCTAAACAAGAAGGTGGTTGTGTAAATTATATTAAGTTTGCATTTATAAAATAGTTTCTAGCAATTTTAATAAACTCCCTTTAATATCAAAATATTATAAAATCAAATAAAAATTTATAAGCTTCAGTAATTTTCACTCTCCAGTTGATGGGAAAGTTTGCTGCTTGTTTAACTTTATGGTACAATTTACTACACAAGTTGTCCACAAAGTAAAATTATGCATGCCACTACATTTTTCAGCCACGTAATTTTGAGGGGGAAGGAACCAAGGGAGGGTGTCAAAACAGGCACCTGCGACCTGCCAGGCACCGAACCATGAACAGTCGCATACATTCAGGTCAAATGAATTAAAGAAAACCTGATTACAATTTATAAAATCATCTCTACCTGTGGGGCCTCTCTATATTGGCTATATTGAAATAGGTACACAAGCTTTTAGTGTCTCCAGCCTTACCAATCCTTTCAAAGGATAGTGAACACCAGTAAGCGGGCACTGGCGCACGACTGAAAGCGCCGCCGTTGTGCAGAAACAGCTCAGCAAAGAAAACTACACAAGAGGCTAAAAAATCAAGCTCTCCTCTCTCCAGCAATCCTCTCTCAGAGACTTCTAAAATATGTTACTATCAAATCCAATGGCACACACATCTTTAATTTGATTTATGTTCATCAGCTGTGAATCAGTACAAGTAAAAACATAACCTTGTAGTCATCATTTTTATTAAAAATGTAAGAAATATCACTGCAGACCCATTTCGGTGTCACAATCTTCCATTTCGTGGTCATGTTTAGAGCTACCATTTAGGAAACCATTGGATGAAGTTTCTCCAACTCCATTGGAGTAGTGATCTGTTTCCATGTCTACATCATTACTGAAAATGAAAAAACAAACCTAATTTTAGAAATAGCACACTTGCAGCTTAGTTTAATATCAATTAGTACTCAACTACAGAGCCTACTTATAAAACTGACTTCATAAGGCAACAGCAATCTGGAAAAAAGGTATTTAGTTAAATCCTGAATGTATTCAAAGCCAAAGATGTAGCTAACTTTTAACGAATCTGTAGTCCTGGAGATAAGGAAGGAAAAAGATACATGTACTAATATGTAGTGGCTTTAAGACTTCCTATCACTATGGAGAAATCATTTTTTAGCACATATTTCCCATTATCTTTCAAAATTAGATCTGCACTTCATTTAATCAACTCCTGCCCTAAAACACCACCCCACCCTGCCCCCAGCATGTAAGGGAAAAACCTCTCTGACAAAATGAACTGCTCCTGGGACCCACCTCACTTCGCCTCTTTCCCTGCCCTCATGCTCAGCTTGCTTCTAGAGTACTTTTTCTCTAGCAGTCTTGGCGTTTGGACATTTCTCCTTACTACTCAAAATTATACTCTTTCTCAAAGGTAAGTGATGACATGAAAAACGACTACTCAGTCTCATCCCCTCAGCCCTTTTCAGAACCCAACACTACTTTTCTCTGACAGGCTTTCTTATTGGCTGAAGATTCTAAATATACTGCAGAGTCTTAATTTTTGAAATGCTGTTTTGTAGACACCTAAGGCGTTTCCAACTCGCCCATTTCACATTGACTGGATGAATAACATGTGCCAACAGCTCTAAGTGGCCACACTAAGGTTGCCAACGTTTGCCCTTCATTCCATCCACACCCCGAACAACAATATCTAACCTTCCAGATTTCTCCTATGAAGATCTAGGTAATGATTATATAGTCCAGAAGGAAATACTTGATGAAACTTTAGAAAATATTTAATAAATAAAAACGATCGTTTCTCATTAAAAAAAAGCAATGTATATTCACTTGTAGTAAAACAACAACATCGAACGCAGAGAAGCACAAAGCACTTTATGCATAATGCCAGCAAAGGCAACCACTGGCTTCCAGCCTGGGTGAGTGGGGGCATGCACACTCTGTCCGTAAGACCATCAAGGCACACGCACACGCAGAGACCTAGAAGCACAGGGCGTGGCCCCAGCACACCTCTGTCAGTTAGAAAAGCTTGTGTAGTATCTTCATGAAATTTGGGAATTGATAAGAAATCATCCTGGAAGAGGTTAACAACCGAAGTGGAATTTGACAGCTTGAGCAGAATCTGGGATGGAGGAGAAGGCGGTGGGGAGAAGAGCATTTCTCACCGGGAGTCTAATGGAGAAAGCGCGAGTCTAGAGGTCAGACATCCTGGGAAGTAGTCATCGTTCTGCAACTTACTAGTTACTAATTATTCACCTTTAAAAAAAGCCATTTGCTTCTCTGGCACTCAGCTCTACATCTGTAAAATGGTTTTCATCGTTGGTTAACACCATCTTTGCCTACTTCACCACACTGTCACAAGGAAAGCCATCACCAACCAGAAAATATCTGTTACTGCTCAACAGTTTAAGGCAGTTTAAGGGCTTACTTTCTTCTATGCTGCACACAAAAGCGGATGCTGTGTCATCAACCCCTTCCGTTCAGCTTGCTTCCCTCAACTCAGGTAATTACAGGTCTCTTTAGCAACTTCCTGCCATGAGCATAATATTTAAGTGAAAACTCAACAAAGTAACTGCAATCCTACCTTCAAGCTATGGTAGAACCACCTAATAATCACAAAGCACTATTAATAAATACTATAAAGTACGGTGAGGCACTAACGGCTTAGTTGTCCACGTCTCCATACAGAATTTTACTATGATATTCTAATTGCACATTTTAGTGTGTCATCTCCACTGCCTACTCTGACCTCCCCAGCAAGACGATCCCTTCTCCTCCTGCTGTTCTTGGATCATTTTTGTGGATTTCACAACTGTACCACATAATACCATTATTTCAGTACATATTTGTCATTTGTAATAGATAACCTGGAAATTCTGATTAATCTCCAAATTTCTAAATACAGAGTTTTTACATGCACTTCTCCAGGATCACATTTACACTGAGGGTCACTGTAAACATTAGGTGCTGCCACCTTCAACGGGAGAATTTTGCACTGATGCACATTCCCCTGAAATGCAGTGTGACCCATCAATTCATGTTCTAAGACCAAACCAACATCAATCAAAGTGATAAAAATCCCCAAGAACTTGCCCTCACACACTAGCATTTAATTCAAATGGTTGTATTTCACGAACCTTTAGGTTTCATGAATAGAAACTTGCGTGTGTCAGAGTACCACGACGGCAACATCTCCTCCCAACGCTCTTCGAGTGGAGCCCACACTAGCCGCAGAGAGCGCGACACCCAGCAAGCTTTCACCCCTCTCCTTGTGCGGCATGTGCACTAAATGACTTAACTATTGCATGCTACATGCCAGCTATTCAAATTAAAGGTACGTTCTCATCACACACAAATATTTTTTGTAAAGTTAGTTATTTGCAACTCAGGAAACACTCATCACACTGAAAAACCCACACACAGAGAAAAAATACTTGAGAAAAAAAAAATTGTATATGTATCATATGTCAACTCCAGAGCTTAAATACACTACAGTGACTTAGCTTGGAAACATTAACAAATGGCATTTCTGTGACCACCATAGGGGTCTGCGGTGGCAGGAAGGCAATAGAGAGCCTGGATCCGCCCCCGTCATCCCTCCAGAGGGCGACGGGTGCAGAGAAAGAGGAAGGGACGGCACTGGGGAACTGACTCCTCACCCTTTCATCCTTGCAGACCCCCCGGTGGCCACCTAACTCCATTTTTCCAAACTATTTCAGACGATGCCACCCGTAATGGAGGCTGCTCACAGTGATGCCAGTGCTGGAGGACTCGTTACCTGGTGAAGCTGCTGGCCTGCTGCGACCTGGACGTGTTGATGCTGTTCAGCTCCGGTACATTCAGACCACACGGCTGGTGCTTACTGTGGCAGTACGCATGATGTGCTTTGTTAGATATCACACCGTTACTACAGCTTTCAAAACCTGGGGAGAAAAAGAAAAGACACTATAAAAACAGAAACAAATCAGGCTGCAACAGATCTACCATGTTCTGATGATGTACTTAAACCTTTTATAATGCAGGAAAGTCAGTGGACTACTTAAATAGAAAACAAGTGGATAACTTCTTTGAAAGAACATCAGGATACTTAATTGTGAGCTGTAACCACCTCCTGTATTTATTGAAGGCTTAATTATGCATCTCATTTAATCCCTGCCATGGGGCCCAGTGTCACCATAACCCCGTTTCACTAAGTACACAGCGAGACCAAGGATCTGTCCCAGCCTGACAGGACACACAGTGTCCAAGGGGCGCCGACGAAGAACACAAGCCTGAGACCCCCACGCACTGTGCAGGATGGTGATGGGAACAAGCTGGGAGGCAGCAATGCAGAAGGGTGTTGAGCTGAGGAAGAAACAGCAAACGTGTTGCTCTACTCTGTGAAAGCACAGGAAACAGTATCTGAGTTGGGTTTTAGAAAGTTAAACGTACAGAGGAAAGGTAAGACCTCGGGAAAAACAGAAAGAGACAAGCAGAGCAAAAAGACTGAGAAGGACCAGAAATAAATCTGTAGAAGAAAGAAAGGAGAGAGCTTTCATTAAGCCTCACCAAAAGCCTCCGTGAGTCCAGGAGGAAGCGGACAGGCAGAGCTGACTTGCCAGCAGCCAGGCTGGGAAGGGAGGAGGGAGAGGTAGCCCGGCTGGGAGCCGGGTGTGGGCCGGGGGCTTCCGACACCACGGCCACGTCACTGCCTTGACATGCAGACTTGACCAGAACACACCACTGCCTTCTCATTACCAGAGATCTCGGATTTGACTTCTAGAGACAACTCGAATGTTGCCCTTCATTTATGGAGATCTGTTAGTAGCCCACTCGTAGAAACGGCTCAGCCTGAAGTTTACTTTCTGGTGCCCAAAACACACGAGTCTGACTCACCCACAGTTTTTCTTCCAGAACCTCTTGAGATCAAATTACAAATGTGCAAAATGGCTGGCAGAAATGTCTACATTTTTTGCTGTTGTTCACGATCATGAAGAAGGGTAAAAATTGTAAGACAGCGTAAGACTGCATCTCACCAGGAAAATGTGCAGCAGCTCCTCTGCCCGACGCTAAGCTATGGATGCTCACCCCATGGCTGGGGCTCACGCTTGGGCTACTGAACGGTCGAGGACTAACAGGATAGCTGTCCTGAGACTTCGGACTTCGGCCTCCCAAACACCGTACTTCGCTATCTGTACCATTCACCATTTCTATAAACTGACGGACTCTAAAAAGAGAAAACAAAAATTTATTTACATCATCTTCAGATCACTGTTTAGTTACCTAAGAGCAACAGACTTCTACCAGGAAATACTTTAATAATTTGCATTTATCAGTAAGTCTGGCCGTTAGATAGGATACTAAAAATGCTAAATATGGCTCCATATACTGTACTTCTTAGAATATTATTTAAAAATTTCCTGAAAAATGAGAGTATAATGCAAATACATTTATTGTATCACCATTAATCAAGATCTACTAAGAAACTGAAAGTCTGTCTCTGGCTATAGTAAACCAAAATGGACCTCATTTTTTTAACCTAAAATAATCAAAATAATATTTGCACTTAGACACAAATCAAATAGTACCTAAAAAGTGCCTGATGTAGTTTTATGTACACATCTACCTTCACACAGAATAAGAGCTTACTCCCCACACTTCCTCACCCCTAGTCCCATCTGCAACCTCTTAAACAAACAGACCACATTTAAACTTTTATTCTAAAGCAAAGTAGTTCTGTCATTGGGTTTAGCATTTCTGATCAATTTTTATGATCATTTCTGATCATTTTTTAGCATTTCTGATGCTTAAAAGTTTAAATCTTAAACTTAATAACAGCTGGATTTTAAGATAACAAAGATTCATACAACCAACAAAAAAAGCCAAATGGATATTATTTACTGTTAAAAAAATGAAAGAAACAGAAACCAATAAGTGTGAGTGAGGATGAAAAACTAGAATCTTGTCACTGTTGGCAAGAACGCAACATTGCACAGGGCTATGGAATTGTGAGGACTAATTTTCAAGAAATTAAACACAGAATTCTCCTGTGTTCAACAATCCCCCTTCTGAGCATATATGCAGAAGAACGAAAGCAGGAACTCCAACACAGATGTGGACACCCATTATGCTAAGGGAAGTAAGGCAGTGACAAAGGACAAGCATTCCATGACTCCATTTACATGGAGTGCTCAGAGTACTCAAATTCAAGTGTACAGAGACAGAGAGGAGAATGGTTGCCAGGAGCTGAGGGAAGAGAGAGAAATGCGAGTCAGTGTTTAACAAGTTTTAGACTGAGATCATGAAACAGGTTCTAGAAACAGATGGCTGGTGGTGGCTGAAAAACAATGTGAGTGTACCGGAAACAAGGTGACTATCAGGAAACTGTACATGTAGAAATGGCAAGTTTATGATGTGTGTGTTTTTACCGGGCTTCCCTGTTAGCTCAGTTGGTAAAGAATCCACCTGCAATGCAGGAGACCCCGTTTCAACTCCTGGGTCGGGAAGATCCACTGGAGAAGGGAAAGGCTACCCACTCCAGTATTCTTGGCTTCCCTGGTGGCTCAGGTGGTAAAGAATCCGCCTCCAATGCGGGAAACCTGGGTTCTATCCCTGAGTAGGGAAGATCCCCTGGAGAAGGGAAAGGCTACCCACTCTGGTATTCTGGCCTGGAGAATTCAGGGCTATACAGTCCATGGGGTCACAAAGAGTCAGACACAACTGAGCGACTTTCACATATATTTTTACTGCAATTTTTAAAAATGCTGCAAACTTACTATAAGGTATTTTACAAGAGAAAAAATAGATAACCCATCTTCTAAGTGAGAGTTTCACATTTTTAAAATACAGGGATAGAATGACAGAAGAGCAAACACAAAGTAGAAAAATGCCTTCTACTTAAGAGTCCTCAACACAAAAGTGTATTCCTCAACCCGTTACTTAAACGTGCTACATTACAAAATTATATCTAAATGCCTGAAACAAGGTAAAACAAAAATTAAAACTACTAAAGAAAGAAAATAATTTTGGTTATGTAACGCACACATATAATTAATGTAACATTAAACTCACTTTAATGTGAAAAGGAGATTGGGATTTCTTTCAAGTAAACTTGGATATAACTGTTGTGTTGTTTCAATGGCTTCTCCCATTCTTCCTGCTAACACCAATTTCTGAATTCCTATTTAGAAAAGGAAAGCAAAAGATATATTTTATAAAATTAGAAAAGGAAACTTAGTAGAACCTCAAAAAATTAGTAAAAAAAAATCTTTAAATTGTGACTGAGCCTGCACTTAGTTTTCTAGCTCAGTTTCTATTTTAAGGAGTATTTTCAGACAAAATAACCAGTTAGAAAAGCAAATACTCTAATAAACTACTAAAAAAATTCAAACATATAAGTAATATAGGAAAAACAGCTGTTAAGCAATACTGATGTATTAAACACTAAGATGAAAAAGATGGGTATATTACGCCATATACTGTGGTGATGGTCTCACGGATAGATACAAACTCATCAGGCTGTACAGCCTAAACAGGCATCGTTTTTCATATGTCAACCATATCTCAATAAAGTGGTTTTTAAAGAAAAGACCATATGATAGTCAAAGAATATTCAATATTAAATATTCAACATTCTTAATTCAATATTAAAGAATATTCAAAATGTCTTATCAAATACTACATAGCCCTTTGAATCCCGTACTAAATGAAAATTAGCCTTTGAGTAAGATCTGAATTCAACAGCCACTGAATGAGCATGCCCTGAAGGTTCAAAGATGAGGAGAGGGAAAGATTCAGCAGACATCTCCTGTTTGCTACAGCCTATACAACGTGGTGAGAAAGACAAGCACACCATCAGCTACAACACAATGTCATCAGTGTTCTCCAACAATCTGACCTATGAAAGTTCTGTCTGCGTCCCTCTTGTCTCGACGCCCTCATCAAGCCACACGCTCGCTGATGGGCTAACGGCACCAATTTGAGGGCGGCTGGCTGTGGGTCAGCTGTCGTGCTGATCTGCCCCGGGTGGAACAGGCCCCACAGCCCTGGCCACTAGCATTGGGACCTAAGTAATAAATACTTAAGACCAATACTATCTTAAATTTACACAGCAGTTTAAGTGCAAACATCTCACACATTATCTCCACTAACGTCTAATAATCATGGACTACTTTACCTGTTGAAAAATACACACACACACACATTCTTATTAAATGTTTACTTTCTGAAAACTCAAGAAAACATTTTTAAAGAAAAAGTGGCAAACATTTTAACGAAAATTTCACCACAGTTCTATCCTTCTACATCCAGAATACTACTATAGTCCTGTGAATTTTTTAAGGTAACCTTCAAAAATGTCAGTAAAAGACAATTTCAGAGGCATAATTTCAAATTAATAAATTTGAAACAAAACTTTCATGAAAAAAATCAGGTTTCTAAAAGTCAATGTAACCAAAAACTATAATCTGAAAACACAAGTTAGCCATGCACCACAGGTCCTTACTTTGTCTATTTTTAATGGAAGCTAATTCTTCTAGAACGGTCTGGTCTGTAGATCTGGCAAAGGCCTCTGCTGTGGCACAGTACCCATGGTGGACTAAATAAGATGAAACCATTCTTAAAATAAAAAGAAGAAACACACAGCTTTTAGTCAAGAGAATACATGCGTCACACTACAGTTTGCATACACAAGGCCCACCCTGGTGTCACAAAACCAGGCTATGCCCTGGGAACAGTGAAGGCTTTAAGCACCTCAGGTGCAAAATCAGTTCAAAATATCATTTTGTCTTATTCACAGAGTTATTTCCAAAACGAACTGCAAATGCTATAGTGAGTCTACTCTGCCTAAAAATAAGTATTACCAGACAATCAAGGACACGAAATAACTTTGATTCTTAGCACTCCATTATCCCCACGTCCTTTCCTATTATCTCCCACCCTTACTCAATCGTACTAGCCATAATTTCTATTTTACCATTATCATATGACTTACCCTAGTAAAGTGCTGGCATTTTGTAAAATAAAAAATTTAAGAACAATAGATTAACTCTTCCTGTTCTGTAGTTTAACATGACTGATGAGTGAGTGACACTTCCAAAGAGCAAACTGATTTTTTAAAAGCCAAGTGGTGTTTACAAGTATGGTATTTGGATCTAATGACAAAATGTTAGAGAAACCGCTGTCTAAACAATATTAACTGAAATACCCAATATATCTATAAATAGTCAACTCTTGAACCTGCCTCCATCTGGGGCTACTAAGGGCCCAGTAGAAAATGGTATGAAGCAGTGGTTAGGAAAGGGGACCGAGCTGGCATGGCGAAATTTCTAACAAACGGATTTTTTTCATTTTATTTCATCTAAATGTTAGATTAATTTAAGAGGGTAGGGGAGAACATTTTAACATGAACTTCCCCCAGTGAGGATCTATTTTGTGAGGAATGGGGCAGGGGAGGGCGCTCTCCCTGAACCCTGGCTGCAGGACTAAGGTAGGTGATGCTTCCTCTAATAGCCACCCGTGATGCTCAGCAGGAACCACTGGAGAGCATTAAGAGACGGGACCCCAGAGAGCAGTCCAGCCCAGCTCACACTGTTAATTCACGGTGACCAGGGGATTCTGAGTCAGAGCCACTACCCTTCCAACTGTGCAGGACAGAAACACTGGTGTCGTGACTCTAGATAACAGCTCCGGGGAAGAAGCTCGTTCTCGGAATCATCATCCTGCCCCAAATTATCTCCTCCACAAAACATGACAAGTTTTACAAGATTTGCAAATTTAAGATTGTTCGGTTATATAGACATTTAAGATGAACTGTGTCAGACTGAGGGTATTTTGAATTTTCTTGGGTTAGATTATGGTAGTGAAAATGACTACTGAAATTTAACAGTATTTATTTTGAAGTCTGCACTATTGGGAGTTTTAAGAGCTACTGCTGTTCAGTACAACTGACATTCACATGTCATCTCGAGCCTTTCAAACAAAGGCGTAGTCTAAAATAGATGACTGTCACAGGGCTTGTATTTTCTTGCTGACTCCCATACTGAAATTCTACTTTTCATAAAAAGCTGCCTAATAAAATGAATTGTAAACTGGAGGTAAAGAGTGAGCTGAGACAAAGGCCGTTCACGCACAGCGCGCTCACTAACGCCCGCTATCTGCGCTGCTGCTGCCTGTCCACCCTGTCACACTGACTCTTAAGCATTTAAACCGCACTGAGGAAGCTAAGCTCCACACTCACGGTCTCTTGATTTGTATTCCCTTTACCTCCTCTTAAATGTCTAACAGAATATATAATAAGTAAATGGAGTTCTGAAAATTCTTTCGGCTGGAGATTTTTCGTCAGACAAAAAAAAAGAAATCCAAGTAAACAAAAATAGCTGATATTATTCTTACATAGTGACCCATTCACTGGAAAAATGTAGCCAAATCCTGAAAGGTGCAACGAGCACACCATGTCTATCTTCCAGGATGTAAAATACCCCATTATTCTGATGTTTATTCTTACTGAGCAGTAATTATTTTTTCTAAGTGTTTATACCACTGCTGAACGACACAGCCAAGTTCCTGCCCCCAAACCACAACGTGAATCCTACAATCTACATTATCTTTCTGAATTTATCTTCTGCACTGGCTCTATTAATAGCTGAATCAGGTAACTTATGGAAACCATTAAATCCCATTACTAAGGACAGCAAATGAATTAACCTACGCGATCTAGTATCACTTTATTTCCTCCAGCAAATTAATAAATCAGACTAATCACTTTATTTCCTCCAGCAAATTAATAAATCAGACTAAAATACAATTTGGGACGTGTGTCACCAAACCAAGCATTCTTGATGCATTAAGATCATTAGGACACATACGAAGAGCTACCCAGTCTTTCACACCGAAAGGCTGAAACGTTCTGTAAGAAACGCACTCGTGACGCCATCCCCGCGCGCCTCCCCACTCACTTCTGTATCATGGTCTGCCACTCCCCTTCTCGGTCTCCGATAGGAAAGCGGTCTATCTGTGCCTGTGTCTTCGTTCTCCACTCGCGCATATAATCTTCTATATCGAACACGAAAGGGTGCTGCCCAAAATTAGCATCGACAACTTCTCCTGGTGTCTGGAGCCCCACGGTAGGATATAAATTTGGCTGTAAGACAACACAGTTCACTAAATATCCATCCTTTTATGTTTAAAAAAAAATTCAATCTTTCAAATGCTACCTTTAAAATTACAGAATTGCAAATTTGCTCCACAAATATTTTAAGATCTCAATCAGAAACTAGTAGAGGAAGAACTAAAGCAAATGATCAACAAAAATACACAGCAACCTAAGCTACTTATTCATTCAGACCATAGGGCATTATACTTCTAATAAATGGAGGTACTTCTAATAAATAAATTCTTGCTCTTCAGAATATGTCACACAGACTCAGGGAACTGAAACAGGAGCTCTGTGACAGGCTGAAGAGTGGGCTAGAGAGGGAGATGGGCGAAGGTCTGGGAGGGAGGGAACACGGGTGTACCTATGGCTGACACTTGTTGACGTATGACAGAAAACCACACAATTCTGTAAAGCAATTATCCTTCAGTTAAAAAATTGAAGAAAAAAAAGAGTATGTCATATAATAGAGAGAGTCAAGCATAACTCATGTTTATCCTCTTACATACGACACTGCGATGTGCTTCTAGAAAGTACACGTGGAAGCTGATTACCACAGAAGAACATCCTAACTGGGCATAGACTAGTTAAGTTTACTAACCTCTATTCTCGCTTCATCTGGAATGCCTTTATTAAGGAATGGCATAATAACTTAATTATAAGCTAAACAGTGCCTTTAAGAATAGAGATTCTTTACATAAAACTAGAATGCACACATTTCCTGAAAGGAGTTAAACATTCCAATTCATAAAGAAATGCATTTCCTCCAAGGTACACTCCAAGACGTGAGGGTCAAACAAGTTCAACAGCTTCAAAAAAAATACAGAAGTCCTTCTGTCGGCTCTGCCACTAGCTGTCACATCTGAAGCGACAGTGAGTGACTGAATGTCTGCTAAATGCCCGGGTTCAATCATTATAATTACCCTGTTAAGTCATCATCATTGTTATTATTTGCATTGTGAGGACAGAGGAACTGAGGACTGGGGTAAATTAGCGTGCTCACAGTTGTCCTAGACTACGGCAGAGCTGGGACTGGAACACAGGCTTATTAAACACCAAAATCTAAGTTCAGTGTACCTTTCTGTAACTCCAAACCCTACTTCTCTTCAGTCTCTATATTTATGCCTATTTCATTGCTTTAACGATCACAGGTATCTTCAGTACAAAATCAGGTAAAGATTAAGAGAATATAATGTGTGTAAATATAAGATGCTTAGATAGAATTTCACTGCAAAAAGCTAAGAAGGTATTTTTAAACTCAGGTGACCAATCAAGCAACCCAAATCAGAAACAGAAGGAGTACTATGGTAATATACTGAGAAAGACAGTCACACTGGGTTAGGGAAATAAATGGTAACACAACATATACACATATGTACTGATTCTTAATAACAAAACTCACAAGTTAATAGAATTTTACGGTGAAGACAAGTGAGATACTCATTATAACCTTCTCATTTCACCAGTGAGAAAAGGAGATTTAGAGAACTCGCATGGTGTCTCCAAAAGCACCAGTTTGTTAATGACACGCAGAAAGGGAAACTCATGGCTCTACTCCAAGCGCAGTATTAAACGGGCTTTTCATTAAAGCCCATTACAAAATTGTGACACAGTTTAAAACAAAAGTATTTTAAGCCAAAAACTCTTATGTCAAGAAAAATGAAATTTATAGAAAAAAATCCGCCACACATTATAAGGATCAATATTCTAAATATGAAAAAATAATCTCAGAATATAGGAAAACAAAGACCACTAGCTCGTCTGCTCAACGTTATGTGGCAGCCTGGATTTGAGGGGAGTTTGTGGGGAGAATGGACACATGTATATGTATGGCTGAGTCCCTTTTGCTGTGTGCCTGACACTATCATAACATTGTTAATAGGCTATACCCCAATAAAAGACAAAAAATTAAAAAACAAAACAAAATTACTAGTTAAAAACAATTTAATTGGCAATAGATACATAGGCAAGTTGAAGAAACATAAGATGATGATTAAAAATATAAAGAGATACAAATTGCATTTCTTAAATGCAAATTAAAATAAGCAGATTATTTTGCACAACAGATTAAGATTTTAAAACCTGAGAATACCCAGTGTTGATGAAGCTGAGAAAATAAGCCCTCTCATTCACTGTACACAGAAATAGGAACCAATATAGCCCTGTAAGAAAGATATTTGGCAAAATCCATTAAAACTGACAAGACAATTTTACTTTACTTCTTTCTTTCTAATTTGAATTGCTTTTATTTCTTTTTCTTGTCTGATTTTGAAATTATAGATTCAATTTCCTTGCTGGTAATTAGTCTTTTTCTTGTAAGAAATTAATCCTACAGAGAAATAAACATGTGCAAAGATATATGTGCTGCAGCATTATTTTTAATAGCAAATAAAAAATTAAAAAGAATGTCCATTCACAGGTGGTATTATATACCACGATCAGGGAAGCTCAGCCCCCACTGACTATGAGATCTATCATCATTTTATGTCTAAGCAGAAACTGTCCATTAAACTGTGACAGGCCATGGATTTCTAGGATACACCCCATTTCATAAATGTCAAATATGCAAAAACATACCTCTTTAAATCGTTGCAGTGCATCTTACAATAAGATATTATAAAAACAAGCAAAAAGAAAGCGTTAAAAATGTGTATACTGACGCAGAAAGAGGCACAATACACATTACTAAATGAAGAAAGCAAGCTACCAGAATAGTGCCTCAACTATGACCCATCCTCTTCCAGCCGAAAGTTACGGACATACTGGCTAACATAGGTTTAAAATAGATCTCGAAGGGCATACACTCAACACAATCATTACATCTAAAGATGGTGAGGTGAGTTGGGGAAGAGTGATCACTTTGACAAACATCTCCAGTTTTCAGAGATGTAAAGCACCCTCTGGTTCCATAATAGGCAAGCCTTTTTTCTGTAAACATCCCCTCCACGGAGGCTGACTGCCATGACTGGCTAGTGAAGGATCACAGGTGGTAGGGACTCTAAGAGAAAGACTAACTTTTTCTTTCCTTTTTAAGTAGAAGAATGATATTTTGTGTGTGGAAGTCCCAGAAGATCTCACAGTCACAAAAATAAAGAGCTCTCAGAACCACTGTGTTATTAACAGAAAACTTACAACCACTACCCTAACCACCGCTTTGCCCACTGAGGCAGAAATGAACATCACCCTTGGCTAATTACAGACAAGGCAAAAACTATAACTGGTGATTCTAAAATGGGACAAAAAATGATCAGAAGGCAACCATGAACAGTCAACATATCTACAACTAGCTACGCCTTTTCCAAATGATCATCACTGTCTATCAGTGAGGAACAAAATCTGCTAACTGACAAGTTGATTTTACTTGCTTAGTGCCACAAAAACTGGGGGAAGAAAGGAAAAAAAAAAAAATCAAACCAGCTACATATGCCCTTTCTCCAAATCCATGTGACACGGAGAATCTGAGCAAAACGGCTGCAACAAGACTGAGCTACGTGGGCCCTCGTACCCGCACCAACACCCAGCTGCCCCCACTAGACGCTCTTCTCGAAAGCCTCTCCTTTCCACTCACCCTCGGGATCACCCCCTGTCCATTCAAGGGCAGGATCACGGCTACTTTCCCTCTGGATATACAACATCCCCTGTTTTTCTTGCTACTGTGTCATTCTCAACAGCAAGCAAACACCCTGCTAAACCTAACAATAAACCCGCCGGTCAATTCTCAGCCCGTGTGATGCGATGCATCACAGTGGCATCTGACACGCTGACTTCTCCTTCCTCCTGGACAGACCTTCAGTTGGCTCTAAAGAAGGACACCCAATTCTTGGTCCTCCTCCTGCCCCTCTTACTGGTCGCTGCTTCTTAATGTCCTGTTTCAGGCATACAATAAGTGATACCGATTGAAAGTTTATTAATAGATTTAAATATCTGAAGAGATCAGTGAATATAAACAGTCAGTCCTAAACGACAAGAAAGCGCCGATCGGAGTTGATTAGTCCCCACTCCCTTCAGGGCTGTGTACGATGCATCTGACAACGGACAGAGGCTTAGACTGGGGCGTAAGGGTCTAGAATCAGCGCTCCTTATGTCTCTCGATGCCGAGTCGCCAGCATCTCCTGCAGGGGTTTCTGCAACAGCCCCTCATGGTCGGCTTGCCTCTGTCTTTACTCCCCCCAGCTGCCGTCTGTTGGTCGTCCCAGGGCATCCTAACAGCTAACGCTCTGCACTGTCAGTGTGCTTCATCAGAGTAAACGCCCAGGTGCCCACAATGGCCCCCACCTCGGGTCTGACTCCCCCCGCCCCAGTCTCTCTGCCTCCCTCCACGCTCTTCAAGGGCGCCCCGCGCTCCTGCATTAGCGCCAGCCCCCTAACTGCTCCCTCTGCCTGGAATGTTCTCCGCGTGCGTCCCCGCTTCCTCCAGAGATTCTGCTCCGCAATTGCCCTCTACGGTGGTGGGCACACTGTGCCGCCTGGGCTCTGTCTTTGGTCCTCTCAAGCGCTACTGTTTTTCTTCCTTTAAAAAGTATTTAAAATTTAGAAAATATTTTTAACGCATTATTTACTAAGGTCCTCAACTTGAAGAGTCCGAGAGGACAGAGACCTCCATCTGTTTTGTCGAATAAAAGCAAGCACAGAACTCGCCACACAGTGGCATCAATAGACGCTGAATTAGTAACTGACTGTCATACAGCCATTTACTAAAAAAGCCCAGCAATAAAAGAGAAACATATTTCAAATGAATCCACAGTGATACTAAAACATGTCTTCTAAATAAACATTTCCGATTTGGTTCTCAGCCACAGCTAAGTTCCCTTGGGCAATGATGCCCAGTGCAATTTTGGGCTTACGTTCGGATGGTCCACACCAATGGCAGCTCAAGAAAGGCGTTCTGGTCTACGTGCAGCATGGCTTATAAACTTAATTATCAATAAGACTGCATTTTAAATGTGAGCAGTACTAGTTTCTATATACTTCTTTTAATTAAAAATACACAACTATTTTTACAAGAAATTATGTCTTACCGGTAAGTCGGTGAAAGCGATACCTAAAAGGAAATGAAAATGGCATTAGACGTTGTTCTTCAAAGGCAGGGTGTGGCGACAAGCTGAATTTCTCACCAAAAAGAAGGGAAAACATAGCAAAGGAAGAAAAAAAATTAAAAAGCTAAATATAAAATAACAAGACTAATTTTTCTCTCAACACTTATACAGGTTTGAGTGAATGCCATCCTGTTTCAAGCTCATGACCCTTGTTAGGGACACACCAATTTTATTTACAGGGTACGGTTGTTGCCTCCAGGATTTCTGAAATGGTTGCAGATATACATTCAAAGCTATATGAGGAACCACAAAAGAAAACTGGTTGCAAAATAATTACATTTAATTTCTGACTGACACCTAAGCTGCTTCACCTGGCCGTGTTATTTAAATCTTCCTTACCTAGATTTAGCTTTTAAATAATTTTAAGGGAAAAGGAAAGACTTTTGTTACCAAAAGGGGTGAAGAGAAAATATAGTAGCTTTGCTTACTTTAAAAAATTCTCATAAAAATACATTCTCAAAGTTTTGATCACTCTAGAAAACAAAATTAATTCCTCCTTCAAAGGACAAAGATACAGTTGAGAATGTCTCTTAAATGCCCTCTGACTGTAATTTCAACAGTTATGTACCAAATACATTTGAACAATGGCAACATCACTGAAATAAATCTACTGACATCCCAACGTGATGATGTAATCACCCTTAAAATATTCAAATAAATTACTTAGCTGAAAATAAGATAATAAACAAACCAGACATTTCTATAGGACCTCAGCCATATGTTTAAAAAGACTGAGCTCTATAGTAATAGGAAGGGGTGGTACTGGTGAGTTGGCTAATCGCAGTTCTTCAGTTCAAACACACATTGAGACAAAATGAAACCATGCCAGCATCCCCCTCCATGGTGATGATCACCACCTAAAAAATGAGGGCCCTTCTGCTGAAACATCATCTCTAAGGCCTCTTCCCCGTTGAGAGTCTGTGGCTCTACAGCTGTGCTGTACCACCAGAAAATACAAATATCTGACTATTCATTAAAGTGATAAAGTTAAAAGGCAACCTGACTATAAATCTCTATTATGTATGCCTTGAAATAAATGTAAAAATAGTGCTTGGTAATTAAAATACTGTTTTTATGACTGTTCTCATATGTTAACTTGTCAAAGTGAAAACATTCAGATTACCTTTAGTTTCATTAAACTAAAGTGTATTGTGGGCCAAACAAATGTGAAAATTTATCCTAAAAGTTTCAGAAAACTAAAAAGAACAAAGAAAATAGCAAGAATAAATAAAACATGATCATATATAATTTTAGCACCTTTCATAAAACAGCAGCCTAATCACTTTCCCTCAAAAATGTCTATTGATAAAGACTGTCTAAATTTATATCGTTTAAGCAAAAATTTATTTTGTCAGTAATTACTGAGATCCTTCCTCACTTTACCAAAATTTCTAATGAAATATCCAACTTAATTCTATTTTGAACACTGTCAAATATATTAAACACAACCTATACATATTCAGACCACAAAAATGGCACTTTAACAAGCTGAACAATTATTTAAGTTTTACACAGAAAACAATTTTTCCCAACTTCCTAATCTGATTTATCAAGAGACTTTTAGAAAAGTAACTGTCAACTGAAGAATAACGAAATTTAAAAATGCAAATGAATTAACTTGCATACTGAAATATTTCTCCTTTAATTATTTCCTCAAAACTCTTTTTATTTCTCTTTATATGGTAAGCAAATATACATTTTGAAAACCTCCATGAGACAGAAACTAAGGATGTACCAAGCTTTGGGGCACAAATTATCCACTTTGTGAAACACAAGGGAAAAGCAGCTGAGCAGTATTTTATCTTCTAGACGCTAGAATCTGGTCCAGAGAGAAACACGTTACTCTGTAAAGCATCAGCTCTCTAGGCTTGTTTCAACTACTTAATTCTGCTCCAGCAGCAGGACAGCAGCCATTTACAGAAAATAAATGAACAGGGGGTGGCGGTGGAGTCGGGGAGACTGTGTTTCAGTGCAACTTTACTTAGAAAGCAGACACAAGACCGATCTGGCCCATGGGCCATCGCAGCTTGCTGACCTCTGCTCCAGAGGAATAATTTTTGCTCACTGCATCCCCAGGACCTGGGCCAGAGTCTGGCAAATGACAATAAACAACATTTACTGAGCATTTACTAAGTGTATGGCAATCACTTAACTTCACACACATCACTTCAGTCTGCCCTAGTAACCTCAATAAGGTACACGTCATAGTGATCTGGCTTTATGATCTGAGGCAGAGATGTTCAAGTGACTCCCCTAAGGTCACAAGCCCAAGCCAGGAGATAAACCCAGACAACTGAAGTCTCATGCTGACCACTGTTATCCTGACTCTCCATGTGCTTGATAAGTACATATTAAGTTTATGAATGAATAATACCAACTGTTTCAAACTGACAATTTTAGAACGTGATTCCATCAAGTACCCTTGTTCTTAAACAGCATCTCATGTGCTGCAGTTCATGGGGTCAAAAGAGTCGGTCACAACTTAGGGGACTGAACGACAACAACATACAGCTTCCTTACGGAAGAGAAAATCTCAGTGTAAATGCTTGTGAAAATCTAATAGGAAAAAAAATAATATCACATCACCTGTGATCTTCTCAAGTCCCAAAATAAAACTTCTCCGAAATAAAGTTTTTGCAAACTATAAAAAGATTTGTTTTGGTTTTAAAAATGTCATCTTTGAACCAAAGGTCCTACCTAAAGGCAGACTTCTGGTTTAAGATCTTAAACACCTTACGCAGCCAAGCCAATGAAGACTATCCCAGTTAACTGCTTTGACAAGTCAGACAGAGCCTGAAGAGCAACGACAAACGAAAAGGACCGCCTCCTTCTGGACGCCAGTCTGCCAATAACAACCAGATCACAAATACACACACTACATATACACGGCATCCTTTATCAACGGTCTTGTACTGAGAAGAATGTTAAGAATCTCTGTGGACTTGTAAGAGCTTCAAGTTAGCCAGCACAGAACTTCAGAATCAACAGTAATAATCAGAAGGAAAAGTTTTAAGCCAAATGTAACTATGACTAAGACAGTAACATTATATAAGGAGTATGTGGAGACACCAAAAAACCCAAATAACTATTACCAACATAGCCCAAAATTTAGAATTCTCTACTATTAAATTACAGAATAGTTTTTGCATTATATTAAAGAATATTTATTATATGTCTAAGCATACTATCTGCAGTTTAATTTTTAAATATTGTTTATAAGCAAACTGAACTTTCTGCCTTTGGGGATTAGTTTATGCCTTCTTTCACTTTATCTCATCAGAAATAACCTGCTATAAATCAAGAATGTTTTAAACAGTTAAAAATCTGAAACTTTTTTTTAAAACCATCAACCCTGCTATCCTTTATACTTACTTTAATACAAAACAAAGACAAAAAAAAAATCTAAGAAAAGGGAGCATAAAAGTATTAAATCTGAAGTAGTACAGATATTCGACCAAAATCCCTAATTTCCTTGTTAGTCTTACAGCAGAGTGATTTTCTCATCCTTTCACTAATCTGTTATTTGCCAGCTGTCTTTTAGAAGCTTTGTTATCATTTGCTCACTTTAGTTCTGCTCCCTTTTGCAGAACTAGCTTGTAGTTACAATCTTTATTAATTTTTGTTAGCAGGCCTGATTTTTCAGTATGTCAATGCCCTTCATTTGGCTGGGAGCATAAGCTTTTCCATGCTCTCTCATTACTCTCATATTATACTAAAAACTGACAGCTTTTTTCTCGGCACCCAGTATCTAGAAAACAGGATCATACTGTGAAGGGCTTTATTCAAAGCAAAGCAGAAAACATGTAGCATTTCCACTACTAGAATAAATATCTGAGCATGCAGTTCTTTCTAGTTAGTCCCACAGGTGTGATACAATGTGGCCTTCAATGTAAAAAATTAAGATTTTTAATTGAATATGTGCCTATTACATAATACTTCAGATTTAAATTTTCACCATTTTCTCAATTTCTACCTAGAAAGAACAAAGAAATAATTTCCAGAGGATCTACTCATAAAGGAGAATTACATAATAAACATTACTACCATGTTGTAAGTACAATAACCATAACATCTGGTTATTTTAGTACCTAAACTATGTCCATTCTTGGTGTAGAAGCAGGTGTTGTTGATAAGGTTAACACAACAGCCAATGACATCACCAGTTGTAAAAGTTGGTCCATAAGGTTGTCCCGTTCCAGAAGAACAAAATGAATGTCCATCATCACCATGGTAACCATATGAATGTTTATCCCAGCCTAAAAGAGAAAGTTTCAGTATATTTACAGTGAAAAGTAAGGTTCCCCCATACTAGAACTATTCAGTAAATTTATAACAAGATAAGCAAGAATAGTACAATCTCTATAAATTGCACCTTTGCAAAGGTAAAATTCCCAGAGTACATTTAAATTCTCAACAATCACAGTACATAAATTCTGTATTAAAACACTGCTTACAACATTAACAAGAATAAATCTGCCACATAGAACGCTAAACTATGTCTTAAACAAAGAGGACTCTTAACAGAAAAAGCAAACAAACAGCAAGACGCAGTCTCCATGCATATTTCCTTTGCTAATAGACCAAAGGAATTTTGCTTTGATTTGGTTTAAGCACACATGGAGTTTAAAACAACACACAAGATTTTTCTTTCAATTTTCAAGCAGTTTCCTCTACAGTTAATTTTTAACATTAGTAAACAGAACATCAGAAAATATAATCGAAGAAACACTTTGGTACAATTAATGGTTTTAGGAAAACAGTCTACCATTGTGTTTCACACCTTCCTTACTTAGCTTTTTTTTCTCCTTAGTTTACTTTTAATATCAGTCTAGATACCCAGAGTATTAAACGACTGAAAATGGGGACTTCCTAAAAGTCAGGACTGTGTTGCGTAGGAGACAGAACCAACCGCACTGAAACATCTGGCGCAGCTGGCCTCACCATATGCTAGAAGCTCAAAACACCAACAAACAGAACAAAACGAGCAAAGTACAACGAGGCACGGCGCATTTTGCAAAATAGCATAAAACTTATTAAAACCATTTAGCTTCAACTCTGAACTCATAAAGTGATCAAAAATATAGAAGATTAAAGTACTTAACTATCTCAAGTTATTACTCGACATTTTTAGCCAGAGTTAGCCACAAGACCGTACTGTAACTCAATTACAAGTGTACCTGGCAGTCTGTTCATGTTCACACCTTGAGCAGAAAGGCCAATTCCCATGTAACTGTTTAAGAAAAAAAGGAAGAAAGAAAAGCTGGTGATTACAGTTATATATAAGTATAAATTAATAAACACTCTCAAACATTATCAGAATTAAGCCCAAGATGAATGCACAGGGCAGCTGCAAAAAAATTCTTCGAATTCATGAAAAAGCAAAAAGGGCAATATTAAGCAAACAGCAAAACCCAGACTCACAGTGAATTCCCATAGCTATCATTCGTAAACATACCCAAGAATTACTTATGTATTCTTACAATTATAAAAATCTTTCCAGCTTATCTACACATACATATCTGGAATTAAGAATTCTAACAAAAAGTACAGAGGGGCATGTGGCTTTTAAAAGGATACAGTAAAAATCTAGTTCCTCCCCTCCCCTAAACACAGACATGGAGACATATTTGAAAAAAATCTGATTCAGATAAAAGCATCTGCAATACCTAAATATCCTAAAAAGTATGTGCTACAGGGTAACTATGTATTGGTTTTCCGAAAGTTTTTAAGCAAATTGACGATATGGACTTCAACATGAAAGCCTTAATTATTAATGTATAAAACACGAGAACAAAATTATCTCTACAAAAGAAATACTAGAGCAAAAGGTATCATTAAAGTATGTGATTCATTTAAAATTTTTTTAAATATTAATAAAGTCTGATAAAGGTAGTTCAAAATATAATGTAAGAGAATTTTTTTAAGTATAAAGTACAAAAAAGTATAAAAAGTATAAAGAAATCCATTTACAAGCATTGATGCAAAAAAGAAAAACTAAAAAAGCAAACTGAGTCCATTAGTTAACAATTAGTTAAATTGATAATTGTGCAAGATTTAAAATGGTATTTGATGAATTCAGCTACCACTCCTAATAAAAACTCAAATAAAAATAAAAGGGAAGTACCTAAATAAGACACACTTTTTGCCAAATCTAATACAAGCAAGGTATTCAACAGTGATTTTTTTCCAATAAAATCAGGCACAGAGATGCCTACAACTGTTAAACATTGTTTTAAAGGTGTTAGTTTAATAAGAGAACTAGGTAACAAGTATAAATATTACAAGATATAACTGTAGTTGCTTGATTATATACCTCGGAAACTATGGGATATACTGTAAGTTTTTAGAATTAACTAGGTATTTGGGGAAAATTTAAGATCCCCTGGAGAAGGTAACAGACACCCACCCCAGTATTCTTGCCTGGAGAATTTCATGAATAGAGGAGCCTGACAGGCTACAGTCCATGAGGTCGCAAAGAGCTAGACACAACTGAGCAACTAACACCCTTTTGGAAATTGACTGAATGTAAGAAAAATATTTTAATTTCTTTTCTAGTAATAGTCAGCTAGAGAAAGGAAGCAGAATCTATAGTCACCAATCTTAACTACTAGAGACACCATAAAACAGGGCGTCATTGCGGCTGGAGGCTTCCCAGGTGATGCTGGTTGTCGAGGGCCTGCCTGCCAGCGCAGGAGACCTAAGAGACATGGGATCGATCCCTGGGTCGGGAGTGCTCCCTGGAGAAGGAAAGGGCAGCCCACTCTAGTATGCCTGCCTGGAGAATCCAATGGACAAAGGAGCCTGGCGGGCCACAGCCCAAAGGGTTGCAAAGAGTCAGACACAACTGAAGCGACGCAGCATGCACGTATACAAAACAGGAGTAAAGAGCTCAAGTCAAGCTCAAAACCGGCATCTGAAAAGTGAAAATAGAGGAGCATTTTAGTGTCTGGATAACATAACCACGTAAGGATAGCAATCTTTCTGAAATCAATATATATGTGGACTGAGGTTCAAGATAAGACTCCAAATGAGTCTATCTTTTTAAACTAGAAAAGGTGATTTTAAACTTCATATGTAAAAATAGAGAATTCTGATCAAGACAAAGTTAAATGAAAAATAACTTAGTGTCTGTCCTACGAGATATTAACCTTCACAGATAATGGAATTCACAAGTGCAATATGACCAACAAGAGTTACGTGTCAAGGGACACAGCAATGGCAAACCAAGCAGAACACGTTGGATGTCCAGTCAAGACTCATTAAGCTGGTGTCTGATTCAGCCCCTTTGTCCCAAATACAGCACACAATGTAACTATTTATGCTTAAAGAAAGTAGTGAGTTGTAAGAGAACCTCCGAGAAGAAACACAAAGCAAGCAGGGACAGCTCTGGGCCTGCGGACACCCGTGAACGGGGAGGAGTTCCTCCCGAGGCACCAAGGGCTAACAGGCATCACCAGCTCTGCCACTGCTTAAAGCCCACAGGAAAGAGGCCCCCCTCCTGAAGGAAGAAAACACAGACACCACCCGCGGCCGTGGCTACCGCTCATCTGACGCTGTGGCCCAGTGAAGCGGGAGGGAGAGGGAACAGCCTCTTAGCTAAGCCTGGACGAAGTTCCTGACTCCATCTGAGACTCAGCCTACAAGACTCACCCTGAACAGAGAGCCTGGAAGCCCTAATGCAGACTGGCTTTCGACTGGGGGCCCAGGAGTTAGAAAGCAACTATGAACTGTAACCAAGAGAAGAGTAGAGAACTAGATCACAAAATGAAGAAGAATGTTTACCTTCCTAATTAAAAGAAAGCCACAAAAACAAAATTCTGAAATACACCAAAAATGTACCATGTTTAATTGTGGCCAACTCTTTGCGACCCCAGGAACTGTAGCCCGCCAGGCTCCTCTGTGCATGGGATTCTCCAGGCAAGCATACTGGAGTGGGTTGTCATGCCTTCCTCCAGGGAATCTTTCCAACCCAGAGACTGAACCCAGATCTCCCACACTGCAGGCAGATTCTTTTTTAAAAAATTTTTTTACAATACTGTAGTGGCTTTTGCCATACATTCACATGAATCAGCCATGGCTTCCCCATCCTGAACCCCCCTCCCACCTCCCTCCCCATCTCATCACTCAGGGTCATCCCAGTGCACCAGCCCTGAGTGCCCTGTTTCATGCATCAAACCTGGACTGGCGATCTGTTTCACATATGGTAATATACATGTTTCAATGCTATTCTCTCAAATCATCCCACCCTCTCCTTCTCCCACAGAGTCCAAAAGTCTGTTCTTTACATCTGTATCTCTTTTGATGTCTCGCATATAGGATCATCATTACCATCTTTCTAATATATGCGTTAATATACTGTGTTGGTGTTTTTCTTGCTGGCTTACTTCACTCTGTATAATAGGCTCCAGCTTCATCCACCTCATTAGAACTGATTCAAATGTATTCTTTATAATGGCTGAGTAATACTCCATTGTGCATGTGTACCACAGCTTTCTTATCCATTCATCTGCTGATGGACATCTAGGTCGCTTCCATGTCCTGGCTATTAGAAACAGTGCTGAGATGAACACTGGGGTACACGTGTCTCTTTCAGTTCTGGTTTCCTCAGTGTGTACGCCCAGCAGTGGGATTGCTGGGTTGTATGGCAGTTCTATTTCCAGTTTTTAAAGGAGTCTCCACACTGTTCTCCATAATGGCTGTACTAGTTTGCATTCCCACCAACAGTGTAAGAGGGTTCCATTTTCTCCGCACTCTCTCCAGCATTTACTGTTTGTAGACTTTTGGATAGTAACCATTCTGACCGGCATGAGATGGTACCTCATTGTGGTTTTGATTTGCATTTCTCTGATAATGAGTGATGTTGAGCATCTTTTCATGTGTTTGTTAGCCATCTGTATGTCTTCTTTGGAGAAATGTCTGTTTAGTTCTTTGGCCCATTTTTGATTGGGTCATTTATTTTTCTGGAATTGAGCTGCATGAGCTGCTTGTATATTTTTGAGATTAATTATTTGTCAGTTGCTTCATTTGCTATTATTTTCTCCCATTTTGAAGGCTACCTTTTCACCTTGCTTATAGTTTCCTTCGTTGTGCAAAAGTTTTTAAGTTTAATTAAGTCCCATTTGTTTATTTTTGCTTTCATTTCCATTACTCTAGAAGGTGGGTCATAGAGGATTCTGCTGTGATTTATGTCAGAGAGTGTTTTGCCTATGTTTTCCTCGAGGAGTTTTATAGTTTCTGGTCTTACATTTAGATCTTCAATCCATTTTGAGTTTATTTTTGTGTATGGCATTAGAAAGTGTTCTAGTTTCATTCTTTTTACAAGTGGTTGACCAGTTTTCCCAGCACCACTTGTTAAAGAGACTGTCTTTTCTCCATTGTATATTCTTGTGCAGGCAGACTCTTTACTGTCTGAGCCACCAAAGAAGCCCAAGAACACTGGAGTGGGCAGCCTATCCCTTCTCCGGGGGAACTTCCCCACCCAGGTATCGAACAGAGTCCCCTGCATTGCCGGCAGGTTCTTCACCAGCTGAGCTACACAGGAAGCCCCCCCAAAAAGGTGCATAAGACCAACGAAATACACAACTGGAACATGAATGCATTCTAGAAGACATCAATGGAGAGTATGATTTTTAAAAAAGCATTTAAAAAATACATACATTTAGGATTATATTTTAAAAAATGGAATCACCATTATTAAAAAGTACAGTGGAACACCAATATTTACTGAGATAGCTTAGCTAGTGATTTCCCACAACTAAAAAACACTTTGGTTAAGTTGAAAGTGCACATCACACACACTGAGAAAGATAAGAACAGACTCACACACAAACACACTATAGACCATCGATACAAACAAACTCCCAAAAGCTTCCAAAGAGAAAGGCAGATCATGTCAGAAGGATGACAGTTGAAATGAAAGCTGACTCCCCCAGCAACTGCTGATGACAGTAAACAATGGCACAAAGCGCTGAGAGTAAAGAACTGTCAACCCCGCACTTAATCCCAGGAAAAGCCTCATCCAAGAACGAAGGCAAAACAAGGCATTCTACGGCATAATAAAGCTAATACTCTGCTATCCACAAATGGTCACGAAAGAACTATTTGGGAATAGACATCAGTAGGAAGTCCAGTGAAACCAGAAGGAAATGCATGAGACAGAGAAATGACAATTAGCAAAGAAAATTATGAAATGTCATTAAACTTACTGAAAAAATATTGTTAATTTTAAAAATTATAATCCAGTTACAACATGCAATTCAAAATTACCTGACCTATAAAGACACAGTATAACAGGACCCCTCATTGGCTTTCACACACAAGGAACAACTCGGAGGTGAGCCAAATTTATAGCAAGGACTGTGTGACTGTGAGCACTAGCATTTCATTCTCTGTGCAGAGGGGAGGGCTGGCACAGAGGAGGTGCTCAATGCACATTTTCCAATGAATGAATAAATGAATGGTTAGTTTGACTAAAAAATATTGCATAAATTAATGGTATGACATTTTTAGAGTACAGCATAGCTTATTGCTAAAAGCTAAATATAGACAGATAAATATATTCATCTAATAAAAACATCCTATTCAAGAAAAAGGGGGAGAAATAAATCTGACTTTATTTGTAAATAACATTACTTTAACAAAAGATAAACACAAAATAATCAGTAAAGTTAATAAGTGAATTTAAATACAGTTGCACGATACAGAATTACTATATAAAAGTATCTGTTGTATTTGTATATGCTGGCAGCAAACACTAAGAAAATAAAATTTTAAAAACAATTACATCTACAAAAGGACCAGAAAGCATAAAGCATTTAAGAACTGAACAAAAGACATGTAGAATTTCTCAGCTGAAAATTACTAAACAATGATGGGGAAATTAAAGAAGATGTAAATAAATGGAGAGATATATCACATTTATGGACTAGAAGACTCAATATTATTAAGGCTACAATTCTCTTTAAATTGATCTCTAGAGTGAATGCAATCCAAATTATACTCAAGCTAGGCGGTTTCTAGAGAACTGACAGGCTGATTCTAATGTCTGAAATAAACAGGGTCTAAGATATCCCAAAGAAAGTATGGAAAGAACACAGATGTAGAACTTACATCATTTGACCTCAGGATTCACCTAACATAAACCTGAGTAATCAGGACAGTGTGGTACTGGCATTAAGGATCAACAAACAAACCAACGCAATGGATTCAGAAAGAGACACACAAGAGTTCCACACTTACCCAATCATTTTTACAAGGGTGCCGAACGGTCCAAAAGAGTAGGGAAGGTTTTTCTAGCAACAGTGATAGAACTGATATCCATTTGCAAAAGTAAACATCAATCTCTACCTCACACGGCATATAAACTCTACTGAAAATGGATCACAGTCCTAAACACAAAGATTAAATGTATAAAGCTTCTAAAAGAAAACATGTAAAAGTATCTTACTTACATGGGGATAAAGCAAATACCTATTAGGACACAGAAAGCAGGAACCATTAAAACACAAACTCGTAAGTCAGACATCAACAAAATTAAACTCTGCCCCAAAGACATAAGACAATCTAATTTTTATAAATGAACAAAAGATTTGAATAGACACTTCACAAAAGACCACAGAAAACCGCAAAAAAACAAGAAGCACGTGAAACGCTACACTGCAGCGACCGTGAGTCACTACAGAAGGGCAACTAAAACCACACGGAGGCACCGCGACACAGCCAGCAGAGTGGCTGCAGTTTCAGACAGACCACGCCAGTACTGCCACGAATCTGGTGCAATGAGAACTTTCAGGGGACTTCCCTGGCGGTACAGTGGTTAAGACTCCGTGCTTTCCACCGCAAGGGACGTAGGTTCGATCCCTGATTGGGGAACTAAGATCCCACGTGGATACCATGCAGCCCAAATAAATAAATAACAATTAAAAGAAAAAAAAAGAACTTTCACACACTGCTGGTGGGAATGTAAAATGGTACAACTCCTTTGGAACATGGCTGGCAGTCTCTCCTAAGTCAGAGTGTATGCTTACCCCAAGACCCTGCAGTTCCACTCAGAAGAGAAATGAAGGCAACATGTGCACCTAGAAACTTGGATAACCATGCTCCTGAGAACTTTCTTCACAAAAGAGAAAAAACTGAAATAGCCCACGTATCTATCAACAAGTGAACAGATTCACAAACTGTGGTATGTTCTACTCAGAAATAAAATGGAAAATGAAGTACTGATACACACAACACGGATGACCTAAAAAATGTAATCCTGAATCAAAGAAATATACAAGAGAGTCTATGCTGTGTGACACCTTTTGCAGACATACCTCATCTTACTCAGCTTCACAGATACAGCTTTAAAACAACCAACTGAAGCTCTGTGGCAGCCCTGCGCCCACAAGGTCCATCAGCACCGATTCGTGAGCAGCATCTGCTTACTTTGCGTCTCAGTCACGTTTTGGGAATTCGTGTAACATTTCAACCATTTCCATTATTATTAGCATTTTTAGCAATTAAGTACTTTTAAATTAAGGGATACACTTTTTTTTTTAATCATAACGCTGTTGTCCAACGAACAGATGATAGTATAACGTTAACACAACTCATTTGTACTGGGAAACCAAAAAAATTCATGTGACTTGCTTTATTGTGATATTTGCTTCACTGTGGTGGTCTGAAACTGAACCTGTGATTTCACCACAAAGTATGCCTGTATATGAAGTTCTGGAACAGGCAAAATGCTGGAACAGGCAAAATGAAAACAATGGCACTTCTGAGACAGGGAGGACAGGGCCTAACTGGGAAAGAGGAGGAGGAAACACCTCTGTACTCATCAAATGGTACACTGCAGACTTCACGGTACGTAACTTTTATGATAATTTTCAAAAGAGCAGGAAGCAAGTATCAAACTCTAGTTAAACACTATGCATGCCATAATCATTAGGACTTAAGTCTGCTTACTTGGAAATGCATTAAAATCTAAGACAGATGGCTGGGTGGACAGAGGAATGGGCAGATACGGGACAGGGCAATTACAGTCAGTTCTGCTATTATCATGATCTCTGCGTTCCTTAAAGTTATTGCAGTATACAACATCATGCAATAAAAACCACAGAGCTTAAGGAGAAAATGGGTTTAAGAGTGCAACATTCAAAAACTTCATCATATCTTTTTTAAAAAAGGTGAAAATCCAATTAAAAACTACCAAAATTCAATAACATTGGTTTTACACATGTGGAATTGTCAAGAAATACATAAATACTATAATAAATATGGCACCTTACACTGAGAAAGACCTAAAGGTTACTTGGGGAAGCTGGTGAAATAGAACTGCAGCTTGTGAGCTGTGAAGGGGCAGGAGGAGTTACTGGACAGGGGAGATTTGCAACACCAGATGCGCAGGGCTGTGGCTCACAGCCAGGAGTGAACCCGGACAGCCGGCAGCGGTCGAGGTGTTGCATGACACAAAAACAAGCCCCAACTCAACAGCGGTGAGGAAGTGAGAAGATTCGATGGACAAGCAGCTTATTGTGCTAGTATGTGCAGTAAGCCCCCTACATAGGAATCTTCAAGCTGCGAACTCTCACAGATGCAAACGTGCGTTCACATGTCCAATCACGCAAGTCAGTTCATGCATCTGGCGTACGTGGTCATGTGCGTGCATCCGCTACAAGTGGTCACGCTTTTGTGTACAGTATCGTTATTTCAAGGATGCTCAGAAGCAAGCGGAAAAGCAGCAGTGACGCAGTTGGTACCGCTGAGAAGGGCGACTGGTTATAATCTGTCAGAAAGCATCTGCATCACCTGGGAAGCAGTGAAGTGTTACTTGAAAATGGACTCAACAGTGCTTGAAAATGTCTACTGCAACTCTACCAATAAATTTTTTTGAAGAACTATAAATGCTATCTCAAGATAGAAGAGAAAATGCAATCATTTTAAAAAATGCTCAATGAACACTGAAGCGGGGAAAAGATTTTTTAAAAAGCCAACAGGGAACAAATGGAACGGATAAAATAGTTAAAATCAAGGCTGATATCACCCCAACTATAACAGTCATTTTCAATGTAAAAGGTCTAAGTACAACAATCAAAAGAAACTGACAGACTGAATGAGAGAATAAGACCCACAAATGCTGTCTACAAGAAACCTATTTTACATTATAAAGACACAGACGGATTACCATGAAGGGATGGAGAGAGGTGCACTGTGCTCACACTGACCAAAGAAAGCTGGACTAGTTCTACTAGCTTCAAACAGAGCAGATTTCAGAGCAATTCTTAATGTTGACGCACCTAGTAACAAAATGTCAAAAGATGTGAGGCAAAAACTGATAGAATTACACAGGAAAATAGTCAAATCCACTATTATAACTGGAGACTCTGTAACTGGCAGACAGAGCAGGAGGAAAGCCAGTGAGGAGACAGAGAGCACCCTCCACCAGCCGGATTTCATGACATTCACATCTGAAAACATCAGAGTACACGTGCTTTTCAAGTTCACAAAAACATTCACCAGGAAAGATCAGATTCACATTTTAAAAGCTGAAATAATACAAGGGACACTCTGAAACCAATAATGAAGTTGAACAAGAAATCAAAAGCTGAAAAATCTCAAATTATTTAGTGATTAAGCATCACACTGCTAAATAACAAAAAGGTCACAAAGAAGATTTCTCAAAAGAACTGTTAAAATATCTTGGACTAAATAAAAATGAAAACATAACTTATCAAAATTTGTGGGATGCAGCTTTAAAAAGGTACTTAGAGGAAAATTTATAGTACTGAACATTATAATAATCTAAAATCAATAATTTATGCTTCTATCTTAGGAAATCAGTAATTAAGAAAAATATAAGCCTAGGAAGAGAATAAATAATAAAAATCAGAGCAGAAATCAGTGAAATTGAAAACAGGAAACCTGAGAAAATAAAAAAACCAAAAGCTGGTTCTTTACACTGTTAGTCATCAGGGAAAAGCAATCAAAACCAGAGTGAGCTATCACATCACACCTGTCAGAACAGCCCTCATCAAAAAGACCCAAATAACAAATACTGGCAAAGATGTGGAGCAAAAGGAACCTTTGTACACTGTTCATGGGAATGTAAATTGGTGCAGTCAATTAAAAAATAGTTCTAAAATCAGACTACCCTATGATCCAGCAATTCCACTCCTGAAGACAATGAAAACCCTAATTTTAAAAGATCCATGCACCCTAATGTTCACAGCAGCATTATTTCCAACAGCCAAGATATGGGAGCAACTTAAGTGTCACATAAATAGATAAAGAAGATGTGATGTCTCACACACACACACACACACACACACACAGTGCTATGCAGCCAAGAATTCTGCCACTCGCAATAACATGGAGGACTTGCAGAGCATTAAGCTCAGCGAAGTAAGTCAGACAAAGAAAAAGAAATGCTATATGTTATCACTTATATATGGAATCTAAAATATAAAAGGAATAAATATAACAAAACATAAACAGACTCACAGATACAGGAAACAAGATAAAGGCAGAGGAGGAAGAGGCATAAGCCACTATGCATGCACTAAACAAGCCACATGGGCACACTGTACAGCACAGGGAATACAGCCAGTGTTTCAGAATAGCTTTAAAGGGAGTATAACCTAGAATAACACTCAGTCACTACGCTGTACACCAGAAACTGATACAATACTGTAAAGCAGCTAGACTTCAATCAATAAAGAGGAGGACTGGGAA
>SJYF01000323.1:7066217-7082099 GCA_006410515.1 Procapra przewalskii
TTCTTTGGCATTGCCTTTCTTTGGGATTGGAATGAAAACTGACCTTTTCCAGTCCTGTGACCACTGCAGAGTTTTCCAAATTTGCTGGCATATTGAGTGCAGCACTTTCACAGCATCATCTTTCAGGATTTGACAGAGCTCAACTGGAATGCCATCACCTCCACTAGCTTTGTTCGTAGTGATGCTTTCTAAGGCCCACTTGACCTTACTTGGCCAAAATAAGCTACATGACTTGCTTTTGTTCCAAAAATTAACTGTTTGTTCTTCGCTTCCAAAAGCATTGGGTTGGACCTAAAACTACACTCAAAAAGATTACCAGAAATAAACAAAATCAGACCAAAAGAACAATGGTTTTCGCCAAGAACATACAGGCAGTAGGTACTCTTTCCCATCTCTCCATTTGTTCATTCATGAGGGCCGGCTAAAAATAAAACCCTGGAATACAGAAATATAAAACAGTCCCTTATCCTTGGATCAATAAGTGGCAATTATAGCAGTATAGGTACTATAATTTGTCTGCCCTCAAAGGAAAGGAAGCATGATAAAGGCATGATCTTATTTCGGGAAGGAGGAAGCGCCACCAAAAAAAAGTACCTGTAAACTAGGACTGAAAGAGCATTAAGTTAGCTAATAAGCCTGGCAAATGGGGAAAGGGACAAGAGAAATTCATTTTTTAATTTCTTGCCAAGTTGATGGTTAACCGCTCTATCCAAAACTTGATTCCCTTTCTGCTCTCACCCCTCTTCCCCTCCAGAATGAGACGTATCAGAAAAAGAGAGACTGAAACCCAGAAGGCCCCTGTGAGGCCTTCCAGGGCAGGAAAGCCCTTCCCTGTTTCCTGAGTTCCAAAGAGCAGATTCAAGCAGTTACTAACTAGGGAAGTGAGAGAACGCAGAAACAAATGAAAAGCAGTCATTCAAAAAAAGTAATGACGACTTGCTAGTTCAGTGACAAAACAGAGCCCCAGCCTACCTCAAGGGATGCAAGTACCAATCTGACAAGTATCTCTGAGTTGTTCTGAGGCAACTGAGACCCCCACCCCCACCCCTCCCAGGAGGTGGATGGTGACTACGTGCTGACCTTGGACAGGCTGGAACCAGAAGGCTGATGATTAAGATTCCCAAAGCATCACCCTGTTATCTCACCACACCTGAGGAAAGCCCACAGGCTGAGCACACACCCTGCAGCCCTCGCCTCTAAGGCTGCCTGTAGAAAACCTGCCAGGAAGCCGCTGGGGAGTTTGGGTCTTGGGGCAGAAGCCGCCCATCCTCCTGGCTTTGTGCTCGAATTAACACTGCTCTTCACCACCGCCCGGTGTCGGAAGACTGGCATTGGCGGGTGCTGGGCAAGTGGACCCCAGTTTGGTTAGGTAACATTTTCTAACCTACTGTGTGTCCCACCCCTCTCCTGTCGGGTCACTTTACATTGACTCGGCTCTGTTCAACAGCCTACCTTCTGTCTTCCGGGGCTTGCCTCTCTAAGCCCAAGCTGGCAGGAAAGTGGGAATGGAGAGTAACTGGGCGCCCCACTTTGAGCCCCTCCACCAACTCAGGAAAGAGAGGAGAAATAAGGACCTTGAATTTAATCAGGGTGAAGGCTGAAATGAGACTTGCCCTAAGAAGCACTCCATTCAATTGCGCTCGTCAGTTCAGTACTCTTAAGTATATCTGTTATGTCCTTTCTTAACCAGGTCCATAGTTGTTGACAAGAAATTGATTTAAAATTAAAATGAAAGAATTATTAAGTTTGTTTTTTAAAAAAAAAAAAAACAGGGCAGATGAGAATCAGTGATTCTTCAACATCATTGGTCATTAGGGAAATGTGAGTTAAAATCCAAGCAGCCACCAGGCATCTATTAGAATGGCAGCGAATTAGAGACAAACAAACAAAACCCTGACAACACCAAGGGCTTCTGCGGAGGCAAGGCCCCCGGGGCCCCACAGGCTGCTGGTGGCAACGGAAGCCACACTGCAAAACAGCGTGGCAGTTTGTTATAAAGTTAAAAAGACACTTAACAAACAACCCAGCCATTCCATTCCTGCGTATTTACCCAAGTTAAGTGAAAACTCGCGTTTATGCAAAAACCTATACATAAATGTTTCTAGTGGCTATATTCCTAGTTGACAAAAAAAACTGGAAATCATCTGATGTCCTTCAACTGAAAAGTTAGTAAGGACACTGTGGTTGGTTAGTTCCTCCATACAACCAGTGATCATAAGAACTGATCTACCAATACATACTACAATAAGGATGAATTTCACATGCATTATACTAAGTGAAAGATGCCGGGCTTAAAAGGCTACTATACTCTTTACACTACACGACTCCATGTATATACCACCCTAGAAACAGCAAACTATAAAGGAAGAAAACAAATCAGTGGTTGCCAAGGGCTGGAGGTGGGCAAAGGTTGCCTGAAAAGGGATACGGAGGAATCTGGGTGTTGGTGGGCGACAGAAATGTTTAAATACTGATTGTGGTGATGGTTACAAGACTGTACACATCTGTCAAAACTCACAGACCCGCACGCTAAAACAGTTTAAGATTTACTACATGTAAAATAGACCTAGTTTTAAAAACGAAAGAAATTCTGGCCACGAAAAGATGAGACTAAAAAATCAGCAAGGCATTTAGTCATACATCATGAAGGATCCTGCTAAGAAGTTATAGATTTTATTCTCAAAGTAACCAGTGTACTAAATAATCTTAAAAGAGGGACAGACACTTCAGTTCTGTATCAGGAGGAAGATGGGCAACAGTTATAGACCGGAGCAAGAGCAAAGCAGGGAGCGCCTGGAGGTCTCAGTCACTCAGGGCACCAAGGACTGGCACCTGACTGGCAGGCCCTGCAGACGCGGACAGAGAAAGTCGAAGGCAGGAAATCTGCAAGTTTCTAGCAAGAGTGAAACCACGAGCCAGGCTACGGTTGAGAAAAAGATTTTAAATAAGCTAAATTTAAATGCCTATGGGACATTCAAATACAAACACCTGGTCCAGAGCTCAAGGGAATATCCTGAGATGCAGTTTCAGATTTGGGACTCGTCAGGGTACTGGCAGCCATGAAAATGTAAGGTCAAGGTCATGCAGAGTATGTAGAAATAAAGGTCAAGAGAATTCTGGGAATCATCCTGAGCAACACCAGCCTCATGGAGCTAATGATGTAATGTGAAGTTTCAGGAACTGGGTGAGGATGCAGGAACTAGAAAGAAATGGCTCCAGTGACGGGCCATTTCACTCTGGGGTCTCTCAACCACTTAACTCTTGGCTTCTCTGATTTTATCTCTGGCCTGATCACCCTGGGAAAACTGAAGTAGTTAAAAGTTACCGTGGAATCCAAGGCTTCACTTTGTACTTTCCATATTGCTGACGTTGATAATGTTCAGCAAATAAAGTAAGAAAAATAATCTATTGAACACACTTATTTAGTCAATTAAACCCATAAGAAGCACTAAAAGGGGTGAAATGATTCACTTCAAATATAAGTAGCTGCACATTTTAGTAACCTCACCTTGGGAGCTGGACAAACAACTCTAGAGATGCTTTAAAGGATCTCTGATACCACGATGAATTTATCAGGAAATACCACAGGACCGATCCAATGAGTCTATATAATCCGCTCTCATTCAGAGAGAGGTATGCACCGAAATTCCCTGTCGAGTGTCCTCAAAATGTCCATCATGTCCAAGGTCTACACCTGAAAATACTGATTAAGGAACTCTGGGGTAAGACCCAAACTATTCTATTTTTATTAGTCCCCTAAGTGACTCTGATGTGTATACAGACAGAGTGGTGTGTATACTGTGTGTATACATCACAGGTGTGTACCCTGCTGTGTACACACCACACACCACTGATCCCAAGTTGAAAAGCAATGATACAAAAGTTAATTCCAGCAGCTACACGAAGCTGTCAACTGGAACCTTCTAAACTATATCCTAATCCTGCAAACAGCTGAGAGTGTACTAACATACACTTCCCTGACCTAAGCCTAAAATTCTGAATCTCCACCCCTATAAAATATCTGTGAATCACCTTTTGGTTTTGGTTAACTATCTTTGAGAGGGTTTAACTTCTCAGTGGAATTCAGAAAATGGCATCAGTGTAAGAAAGGCATGGAAAATGAGTCATTATCTCTCTGTTGTTTTATTCCAATTCTCCATTTTAACAAGAAACCTACCAGAAAAATCTGGTAATTTTATCAACTCAAGTGTTAACTTCAACAAGTATTTAAGCAGAACCAGATAAAACCTGTTATACTAGAATATTCAGATTCCACTCTTTCAATTACCAAAATTTTCCAAAAATTTCCAATTTCCCAATTACATCATAAACAGTTATGAATGAAAACAAAAATAATTATCCATAAACAAATTTTTCCCACCAAAATTTACACTTACCCATCTCTTCCCTTACTGACAATTTTTACTTCAAAATAATAAATCCCACAGGCTGCTGGTATTGGATGCGTGGCACGAACTGACGCCGCATCTTTTGGGGTTTTGCCATGACCTGCATGAGGAACAGGAAGAAAGACAATCAAGACAGATATTCAAATGAAAATCTTAACTCAGGAACGAACACAGCTTTTGAATGATACATACATTTCTACTCTCATCAATACAAATAATCAAAGATTTAGTAACACACTTATCACAATTAATCCAACATGCAAAACAGCACAAGTTTAACATGGAATCTTCACACAGTTACTAGTTTGGGTGAAATTTCAGAATCTAATAAGCATGTTGAACCTAGTAATCCTTTTTGCAAATTAAATAAAATATTTTAAAGTAGACAATACTTTTAAGAGACAAAAGGATACACTTTAAGAACATGATGAGAATGAGATTCATTTTATTAGATCTAAATTTGCATATAATTTGTAAAATTCCTAAACAACAAATTTTTGTCAAATGACCTTTTTAAACCAGAAGCATCTATATCACTGACTATTTTTTATACAATTAGATTGAATTGGTGAAACAGCTCTTACTTTAAGAAGTTACAAAACCGTTCTTTGACATACTTTGATCATTAATTCTATACAGAGGCTGATCCATAAAAGCTCTGTGGTCAATCACGCCTACCAAGAGGCATCTCTGCCCTCCGGTTGTCTTTTCTTTTTAAGAAAGGAAACGAATATCCCATACTATTGCTGACAAAACCAGACGATGGCTTTTAAACTTTTACGTTAGGTATTCCTCAATCTAATCACAGAGAATGTTATTCACTAATATCACATCCCCCACTATGTCTACCACCCAAGACACAATTATTTTGAAAGCCAGCGTGTGAATAAAACCATGTGAGCAAGAGAAAATATGCCCAAATATGCCCATAAAACCAGCAGAAGAATAAAGACAGAAGCTGAAGCAGCACGTCAGAAAGTACTCAAGAGTGAATGAGACAAGCCCCACAATCCCCAAAAGAGCTGATGAGAAATAAAGCTCTAAGTCATCACTGAGGTGTTCCAGTTAGACATGCTTCACCCGGTACCGTCATTAATCTTTCAGTCAGACTATACCACTACCTTCATGGGTAGCAGAATTCCCCTTCTTAAATTTAACATGATTGTTTTAAAATTAAACCCTTCTTGTATGTCAAAAATTACATTGGCTATACAATAACCATCAGACATCAATGAGATCATATCTTTTCTTACCATACGCTCTGTCAAATTATCAATGTATATCCTATCATTAAACAGTTGAGTGTACACTTGCAGTGCAAATTAGCACATGGTCACATGGCCTAAAAGAAACAGAATGAACTCAGCCACTCTAGTCTACGACCCTTCAAAGGTGTCTTAAGTATACATATTATGGACACAAGTTTTCAGCCCAGCGGACAACTAAGAGGTGATAAACTGAGCTAGCAAGATAAGAGTGGAAGTGGCAATGTACAGATGCTGATAAAAGTGCTTTAACATGAGTAGGTAATATTTACACTGAGCTAAGAGGAAGAAAAATGTAACAGCACAAATCTGAAGAATGATATGCTAATCGCTTTTAAAAAATTGAAATTTTATAAATTATCGCTTCAGCAAAACATCTTCTACAATAAAATGATGTTCAAACAATTGAGCTGCCTGGGAAAAGGTCATGTAAAGAAAAAGCATTTTTAGAATTTAGACAGCTAAAAATAAATCTAAAGAAAACCCCAATTAACCCAGGAGTCCTAAATCAACCAGCCATTATTTTAGTTTTGGCTTTTCTGAAGAGGTGTGCTCAATAAGGGAATCTGAAACTATATTTAATAACAGTATATGATAATAGAGAAAGGCACCATTCTAAAAGCACTGTATTGACACAGAAAACAAACTTACAGTTACCAAAAAGGATGGGGCTGGGGTAGATATATTAGGAGTTTGAGATAAACATATATACACTACTATACATAAAACAGATAAACAAGGACCTATTGCATAGCACAGAGAACTATATTCAATATCTTGTAATAACTTACAATGGAAAAGAATCTAAAAAATTTATATGCATGTATAACTGAATTACATGCTGCACATCTGACACACACACAATGTAAATTAAATGCACTTCAATTTTGAAAATGGTAAATAAGCAAATAAAAGCATTGTGTTTATTAGCTCATTTCATATTCAAAACAACCCATGAAGTAGGTACTATTTATTACCATTTCACACTTGAGGAAACCAAAGGAAGAAACTCAGGTCTCACTGCTGAGTGAGAGTCCCAAACCAGCATCTGTGCTGGGATTTAAATTCAAGAAGCCTGATCCAGAGTGAGCCCTGAACCCATAGGAAGGATTTAGTTACCATGGCATTCTGGGATCACTTCACAAGCACTCCCACCTCCTATTTAAGCTACTTCTATGAGAAAAGAAAAAGAAAACTAATATTTGAGCGTAAACAATCTCTCAAAGCATTAGGTGCTTTTGTATAGATTTTTCTCATTCAACATCTGTGAAATAGGTATAATTTAACCTCATTTTTAAAAACGAAGAAATCCTTACAGAGGTAATATAACTTGCCCCGAATTGGTAGAATCATGCATTAAATCCATGTCTGAATTAAAATCCCCTACATTTTACTACTGTGCAAAAATAACTGTAAAGAATTACACAATCTTAAATCTCCAAGACTATTATATTCATTATGTCTTACCAAGACACTATAGAAAAATTCTGTAAAGGTTAAAAGGATTTGCTTCATTTTAAAATTAACTTTAAAAGGTAAAGATCCAGGAGAAAGGCGAGATGTAAGATTAACAGGATGCAGACTATTTTTAGGTGAGACTAGTAATATCATAGCAAAGGGCCTATTTCTAATAACATTTGTCGGCAGGAAGTATATTACCTTAAATTTTGTGGTGACCAAAGTACAACCTCACACTACCAAAGTGCACGTTTTAAAAACCACAATCTTCAAGGTTAAGTGTTTTCTAGATGGTTCAAGAACAAAATACATGTGTTGCTTCAGGATTCTAAGGCTAGCAAGGTCAGCTCCTCCCTTGCACACCATCTGCTGACTGCATTTAACTGGACTGTTCCGAATAAAGCCCCCACCCCTAGAACCCGCCACTCTCCGAAGAGCAGCCAAGTGCCGTTCTGAAAACATACCTTAGACTTCCTTGTACCTCTAGCCTTCAGTACAACTTACGTCCTCCCCTTCCAGCCGAGAAAAAGATAAACTTCCTGAAAACCCTGCCTGACCTCTCCCTCCCTCTGCGTTTCCTACCTCTTCCTTTCGGCTCCAGCCACGCTGCCCAGGCCAGGCGGTGCCCACACAACTCCCTCCAGCTGGAGAGCGGTGCCCTTCCTTCTCAGCCTTTCTATCTCAGCTCAAGCTCTACTTCCTCAACTGTTCTTTCTCTAATCTCTCTGACTCAGTCTAACCTTGTTTATAGGCCCTCCATACAACATTCACACACATAACACTCATATGTGATTATTTTATTGTTTCTGCATTTCAACTCCTGGACCTCTCTTTTCCCCATGGACTTCCACTCTAATTTTGACCATTCTTCCTGGAGCCATGCTCTGGATTCAGACATCACCTGAAACTACTCCACAGCAGAAACATTAAATTCTAATAAAGTCTGTCTTGCTACTAAACACATTTTTTGAATACAAATTAGCTCACATGCACTTGATAAATATGGGAATGATGTCAGCATAATAAAGAAGTCATTCAGTTCATAACAGCTTTTCCCAGTACATGAATTAAAGGGAAAATTTTAGCAATATACACAAGGCCCTAAATCAAAAGAGCTGGGATTCCTACAGAAGTGTATTCCTATTGTCCCTGGCGTTTGGTGGCTTCAGAAACTGCTATACTAACCACCACATTAAGCCATCTGGGAAAAATTCTACAGCAGCACGGACCAGAAGTGCCACAATACTTCTTCTCTGTTTGTATCCGCATGGATTCATGCATCTCAGGCCTACTTATTTGACACTTCGGGTTACAGTGCAAGGCCAGCTCACGTCTTCTGCTGCTCAGCTCTGCCCCACTCAGCCACCGGTCGCTTTCTCAGGTGGCTGCTCTGGCACTTTGATACCCCTCCATTTGAGTTTTGCTTTTGTTTGTTCCCTTCTGGCAATGCAAGATGCTGGAAGCTCATCTGGCTTATTTCCTGCCTCAATCCTAGAATCAGTCATTTCTCTAAGGAGCTCTGGCTCCTTTATGGACAAATGGCATTAGAATCCAAGATCTAGGTACTAGGTACGCTCACTGCTGGGCTTCCCAGGCACAGTTGTAAAGAATCCACCTGCCAACGCAGGAGACACGAGACATGGGTTCGATCCCTGGGTTGGGAAAATGCCCTGAAGAAGGAAATGGCAACCCACTCTGGTATTCTTCCCTGGAGAACCCCATGAACCAAGGAGCCTGGCAGGCTACAGTCCGTAGAGTCGCAGAGTCAGACACTAACACTTCCACTTCACCATACACACTATACACATCCATACTTTTCATGTAATTATCTGTGTAAATATTAAACTAAACAGCCAGCTCTAATCCATTACCACATGGATCACTCTAACCACTTCAATGCTGAGAAACCTAGCTCCTACTGTCCACCATCCATTGATTAATCGTTAAATTCCAATTTTCGTGGATAACAGTATCAGAACTGTTAACCCATATCCTCCTGAGGTACAGCTTATCAACAAGAATTTGGCGCTTATTGACTTTCATTTACCTTTTACAGTTTTACAGACTCCACTGATTTCCAGTAACTTGTTTATTCAAGTCAGTGCCTTTTCCCTCCTTTCCTGAGACTGTTTCATATATCTGCAATATAGCTAGATTGCTTTGTTACATTTCACATTCTATCCTGGGATCCCCCAACCTTCCTCCCAAGTAATTTTTAAAAAATATGTACTAAACCAAAACAACAACGAGACATCACTTCACACTGCTCAGAATGGCTATCATCAAAAAATCCACAAATAACAAATGCTGGAGAGGGTGTGGAGAGAAGGGAACCCTCCTGCAACTGTTGGTGGGAATGTAAATTGGTATCTTCACTGTGGAGAATAATACGGAAGCTCCTTAAATAGAGCTACCATTTGACCCGCAATCCCACTCGGGGGCAGGTACCTGGAGAAAAACATGATCCAAAAGAAAATCATGCACCCCAGTATTCACTGCAGCACTGTCTACAACAGCCAAGACACGGAAGCAACCTAAACGTCCATCGACAGAGGAAAGGATAAAGAAGACATGGAACAGATATACAACGGAGTATCACTCTGCCATTAAAAAGAATGAAACAATGCCATCTGCAGCCACATGGTTGGACAAAGAGCGTCATAGCAAGTGAAGTCAGTCAAAGAGAAGGAGAAACACTGAATGACATCCTTATATGTGGAATCTAAAAAGAAACGATACAAATGAATTTACTTACAAAACAGAAAGACTTGGAAAGCAAACTTACGGCTGCAGCGTGGGGGGTGGGATAGTTAGGGACTTTGGGAAGCTCATGTACACACTGCCATACTTAAAATGGATAGTCAACAAGAACCTCCCGTATAGCACGTGGAACTCTGCTCAACTTTATCTGCCAGCCTGGATGGGAGGCGGGTATGGGAGAGAATGGATACATGTGTATGGATGGCTGAGACCCTCTGCTAGTCACCTGAAACTATCACAACACTGTCATTTGGCTATACCCCAATACAAAGAAAACATTTAAAGTTTGGAGGGGGGAATGCACGTATTAAGGTTCACCTCAAAAAATAATAATAATGTTATTTATTATTTATTTACTTTTGGCTGTGCCGGGTCCGCACTGCTGCGCAGGCTTTCCCTAGCTGCGGAGAGCGGGGGCCACTCTTCACGGCAGTGTGAGGGCCCCTCTCCGCAGTGGCTTCTCTTGCTGCTGAGCACAGGCTCCAGAGCATTCGGGCTCCAGCAGCTGCAGCTCCCGGGCTCCAGGGCACTGGCTCGGCAATCGCGGCGCACAGGCTTAGTTACTTCAAGGCACGTGGGGTCTTCCTGGATCAGGGATCGAACCCGTGTCTCCTGCATTGGCAGGCAGAGTCCTTACCACTGAGCCACCAAGGAAACCCCAGACGCTTACTTCTGATTAAACAGAAACTTACATTGCTAACAGGGAAGACCAAGCCTGTGGGTTGAACGCTAGGAGGGATCAGCAGCCTGTGATATCAGGCACACAAGGGAGCGGGAAATTAACCAGGCTTGTATTTTATTAGAACTGTTATTTTTGTAGTGTTCTGATTACAAAGTTCCACAGGTTTTAAGTGGTCTGCCCCAGCCCTATTTTCCCCAAAAGCCCTGTTACTTTTAGTGTGCAATTCTGTGGAAAACATGAGGTTTTCCCAGCAACTCAATTCTGGCATTACAGCGGCAAGGTCGACGTCTTCCCCAGGACACACCCTCTTAGCCTCTCCCCTTCCTAAAGAACTCACTTCTGCACCTCAAAACCCAGGGAACTTCAGCTCACCGAACTCTTTCTTGTTTGTTCTTCCTCTTTCAGGACGATATACGTGGTAATTATTTTAAAGTTCTCAAATGTCTTGATCTCCCTCATATACCTACCCTTCCATCACAGGCAGCAAAACCACAGCCTAAATCAACGCTACAAGCCATCTTCCCCACTCCGGTACCGGGCAGCTGGCCTTTGCTGAATAAACGTCCAACCACCTTGCAAACAGTCACCTCTGTGAACAAATAATGTCAGCAGGGACCCCCACCGATATCCACACCACACAGACATCTTCAGAATGAGGGACATGGCTCACACCCTCACCGTTCACTTTAGGCTCTAAGTCCTCTATCTGAATTCAGTGAGCAACTGCCTCGCCTCCTGTCTCACAAGACGGGACTTAAATGGGACTTCACCGTCATAAGCAGTTAAGTCCTTCTCTCTGCTCCTTTACTGCTAACTGGTGGCCTCTTTCACTATCATCGAAGGGCCAGTGTGTATTTCTCCCTTCTTCAAGGCCAAGCATCTTCTGCTTCTGAACTACTTTCCTCCCTCCACATCCTCACTCTGCCAGCCTCCCAAGCTCGTATTTTCATCTTTCTCCTCTTTACTCTCCTTCCCTTCAAGCTATAAGGGCACAGTGTCCCCCAAATGCATACATGTTTCATAAAACTATATGCCTGTGTTATAAGCCATTGTCAGTGATGCACTGGGGTTGGTGGTGAGTATAACAAACTTTCCCCCCTAACTTTAGGGTAACAAAACCAGGTATCGTTACTATTTATCTTATTTGTTAAAACATGTTAAATCCTGTAGACATTTACTGGGACTCCATACCTCGCACTAACATCATACTGTCACCTAACTTATGTCACTTCAGTTTTATACCCACAACCAGATTAAAATGAGACCTACTTAGAAATGACACAGTAGTCTCTAACACAGTACTGTCCAAAGGATTCTTAGGGATAATTTTAATTATGCGGATTTTCATCATATATGCTGAAGTTAGAAGCTGATTTTCAGATATAAGTGAGCCACAATATCAGCCACAACAAAGAAAAAACAAAAAATCGGCCCTATCCTCCATCCCCCTCAGGTACTGCCTAATCTCTTTCCTCATCTACATTCCTCAAGATTAATTTGTATTCACCATACTTTCTGCTTGGTCCCTTCTATTCACCCTGATTTCTGCCCCCGTCACCCAATTCACACTGCTCCGCCTAAGGTCACGGTGATCTAACTTCCAAATCCAGTGGAAACTTTCCTGTGCCTCTTTCACTGAACCTGTCTGTTGCCTTTGACGCTCGAGTTCACTTCCTCATTTCTGACACCCCACTCCTCTGCTCGGCTACTGTGACGCAGCCCTCCCCCCTGTGCAGGTGCCTCCTAACTACTTCTCCTCGGGCTCCCTCCAGCCTTCGGTGTTGCTCTTGGCTCAGGATCCATCTCCGGCCCACTGCTCTTCTCACTTTCTCTCTCTCTCAGACACTTGAGTTTCAGCCACCGACCAGCGGTGACTCCCAAGTCCGTCATGACCTCGACCTCTCCCCCAGGATCCCGTCCATGGTGGTATGTGCCAGCCCTTCCAAGGAGAAACTGCCCCCCACGCTGTCCCTCCTGAAACAAGATGGGCCCACACTCCCCTTGTGCCAGGAGGACATTTCGCAACAACCATCACACCCCTACCGTCAACTCCACACAGATGAGCACCCACGAGAAGGCCACCAATTCGCACCACAGCATATAACGAAAAGATCTGTCCAACTGAGAATGATGGCCATTAGCTAGGCCAATCTGAAAAGGCTCTTGGGAGTTTAAAATAGGAAAAAGGATAAACCAGCTAGTAAGGAAGAGAAGAAAACAAGCAGAAACCAGCACTGTGGCTGAGTCACCCTAGCATTACAATCAAGGGGGAAATCGCGAGCTCCAGCTGTGTGCTCACACTGCACCTCACTGACTCCACAAGACCACTAGCTGTTCTTCTTTTAATGCGATTTCTTTGGTTTCTTCTGGTTTACGTGAAGTCAGAGCACATGGCTGAGATTCACATTTTTACTTATCTCTAAATATACTGTAATATTTCCCTGCCATCATCAATGACATCACGATTCACTGCAAAAAAAACTAATAGTGCTAGACACCCAGCATTGGCCTCGATTTCTTTTTTTTAATCATTCCATCATATCCTGTCAGGGTGACTTCAATACAGATCACTGATATGTCTTTTCTTCTCTACTCCCAACACTGACCCACCAGTTCAGGTCCTTATTTCTTCTATGGTTTGCAACAGCGTTCTGAATGCGTCTGCTACTTCCAGTCTATGGCCCCTGAATCCATCTTCCAATTAGCTGTGTAATCTGACAAAGATGAAAATGAGCCAGTCACTTCCTATTTAAAATCCTCTGATGATTCTTCATCTCCTACAGAATAAGATCCAAGCTCAATGAAATATTCTGTAAGGCCCTGGTGGATCTTTTCCCAGCTGTTCCTTGTCACACACTTACATTCCAGCAACCTCATACTGCTTGCAGATCCAAACATTTAGAATCATTCTCGCCTTTACACTGCTGTTTATGCCTTTTGCCTTGTAATGTCCAGCCCCTCCTCCTCCCTTGTATCATATCCATCTTTTAAGACTGACCATTGGCCTCATCCCCTTCAAGAGGCTGTCCCTCACCCACCAGCTTTACCCCTGCCCCCGCAGCCTGCAGTGGACACCCCTCCCATCTTCCGCAGCACTCAGTAACACACCTCCCCACTACACATACTGCACAGAGTCCTTTGAGCGCTTTGAATTCAAAGACAGTGTCTTACTCACCTTTGAGCGCTCAGAACCTGGCACAGAGTAAATACTCACTAAAAGCTTGCTAAATAAATAGACAGTTGGGCTTCCCAGGTGGGTCGGTGGTAAAGAATCTGCCTGCAATACAGGAGATGTGGGTTCAATCTCTGGGTTGGGTAGTTCTGGAGAATGAAATGACAATCCACTCCAGTATTCTTGCCTCGGAAATCTTGTGGACAGAGAGGCCTGGTGGGCTGCAGTCCATGGGGTCACAAAAGAGTCGGACATGACTCAGTGACTAAACACAGCAAGCAACTGCTGCTGCTGCTAAGTCACTTCAGTCCTGTCTGACTCTTAGCGACCCCGTGGCCGGCAGCCCACCAGGCTCCTCCGCCCCTGGTATTTTCCAGGCAAGAGTACTGGAGTGGGTTGACATCTCCTTCTCCACAACAAGCACTATATACATCAATTGCTTAATAAATCATCATTACAAAAAAAAAATCATATGATTATCAGAATCACTTAAATTCTTGCAGTACTCCTTAAAAAAAAACAAAACAGATGTTCTTTGATGTGGACCATTTTTAAAGTCTTCATTGAATTTGTTACAATGTTGCTTCTGTTTATGTTTTGGCTTTTTGGCCCTGAGGCATCTGGGATCTTAGCTCCCAGATTGGAGATTCAACTCTGCATTGGAAAGGGAAGTCCCTCAACTAGCATTCTTAAAGCAAAGTTTTGGCAAAGCAAGCTTTTTTTTTTTTAACTCGGTTTTTAAATTCCTTGATTTTTAAAGAACATTTTCTGTATCACCTCCCATAAATCTCAAAAGACATTTGTATTGGTAAGCAAGCAAATATGTGTTGAGATATTTGTTCTACCTAAAAGAAGTGCAATAAATTAGAAAGGCAATTAAATTTAGGAAGTGTTAAAAGTCTAATGACTGGTGATACTGAGGGGGAGGGGAGCTGGGCATACTAAAAGTTCAACCTATTTGGTTACTGTTAATAATGCTTCAATTAGAAGGTGACACTAACTGTTTACTTCTTCCTATCATTCCCAACTTTCACATTTCTTCTAAGCTGCCCTAAATCAGTATAATCCGGGTGTCTGGACTTTTCCACTGCATTACTGTGTTCCAGGCAGCACCTTCCCCAGAGGGAGTACTTTCAATATCAACTATTCTTCAAAGTCAACTGTTCTCCAGAAAGTTCTAAATGCAACCACTGGATTTTATCTAGTTGAGACAATCACGGCTCAGACACTCTGCAGAACAGTAAGCTCAGAGTCTGCGAGCATGAGCTTCCACTCTTGGCCTGCCTGTGCCAGGGGAGCTGTGCCTCCAGGCGCCCCCACTTCCTTGCGTCTTAAAGGAGAGTTCTACCACCCTATCCAAATCCAGTAACGTGCTCTTGGTGTATATATCTGAAAGCTTCGCAAAGTACCCAGACTGTGGTAACATCACAAATACAATAATCCAACCTGCAACCGAAACATTCACAACAGTCAAACCTACTGTCATATTTGTTAAAATGCTTTAAGCTGGAATAAATCTATCATTATAACTGGGTCTAAACTTGTCATATTTGTATTTATTCAAAGCTAACAAGAATTTTAAAAATAAAAGGGGCCATGTTTAAGGATTTCAACAGTTGGTGTATGACTGCTAAGCAAGAAGTCTTTTTAAAAATTTTAAGAGAGTAAATACACCCAATTCCCCTGCAATCTAATCAACTTTGTCTGCATGGCTGGCATTGTTTAACATCAATTCCCTCAAACACTTAAGGAACCCCACAGCTTCCAAAAAGAGTTAATTCCTACTGAGAACAACTACATCTTCAAACCAGAATACATTCAGAGCAAAAGAAATCTCTTTTTCAAAGGTAGGGAAAATCCTCATCATTCTGGAAAATAATTACCTTCAATCTTTTGAGATTTTACAGCATGCAAAAAATACTTCATGAACAGTAGTATTCAATGTTATTTTGTGCCTTGAAGTTTGATTACCAATGCCTATGACACCTCTCCTTTGCTCAGATGCCCAGTAACTTCTCTGGTAGTCCACTCAGAAGGCACACAGAAAAACAAGAGGAAAAACACACATGCACACATTAAAATAAGAAGGGGGGGGCTGTATTTGTGACAAGGGGGGCGGGAGAGACAAGGGAGAGA
>SJYF01000323.1:7085128-7113127 GCA_006410515.1 Procapra przewalskii
AGACTCTCCTCCTACCTGACTTCTTTTTGTTGCCGTCGCCCCGCCCCCGCCACCGTAGTGTCGCCGCTGGCGCGGCCGGGCCGCTTCCCATCCAGGCGAAAGCAATCGAACCCGCTGGGAAAGCCGCGAGCCCGGTCGGCTGACCCCCGAGACCAGCGGGACCGCCCCGGCTCCCGGAGCCCAAATCGGGTCCGTGAGTGAACGTCCGGGGTTTGCCCGGGTTCTGCTCGAGCTTGTGCCCCGGGACAGGGCCCTGTTTGCCGCCTCCCTCTTGATGACCCAGCTGTTCCGCATCCTTCACAGTTATGTTAATATCTATTTCTAAAGTGAAAGTCTCCCTCTTAAACCAGGGAGCGTCTTATTAATTGATTTTATGAAGCCTTAAAAGTGAACCTCTGGTGGCAGAAGGTATCACTAATTTATTAGGAGTGCTAATAAAGAGTGGCATGTCATCGGAGAGCAGGAACACGAAATTACAAGTTGTATTTAGGAAGAGCTTCTGCTGCTGCTGCTGCTAAGTCACTTCAGTCGTGTCCTACTCTGTGCGACCCCATAGATGGCAGCCCACCAGGCTCTTCTGTCCCTGGGATTCTCCAGGCGAGAATACTAGAGTGGGTTGCCATTTCCTTCTCCAGTGCATGCATGCATGCTAAGTCGCTTCAGTTGTGTCTGACTCTGCGACCCTATGGATTGCAGCCCACCAGGCTCCTCCGTCCACAGGATTCTCCAGACAAGAATACTGGAGTGGGTTGCCATTTCCTTCCCCAGGAAGGGCTTCTAGAGGCGCCCAAACACTTTGCAGACTCGTTAATTTTCATAACAAACATCTTTATTAGGTAGCAATGAATTATGCGCATTTTTAAAACAAGGAACTATTCACTGAGGTCAGCAGAGTCAAAAATAGGACTTCCTACTTTGCAATTCCCAACAGTGCTTTGCTTGGTCTACTGATTGGCACAACTGGTCAAGCGTTGCTCTCCGACCCCTCCCAAAGTTACTATTTTGTTTTCACCACTTCTCCTTAAGTTATCCTTTACGTAGCTGGCAAAATCGAGCTTTTGCAGTGTGTAATCTACACGATATAAATTCTACTGTTTTGTTTACTTCCAAAGGTATTATGATGGTAATTGTTTGGCCAAATAAGCAAAAAGAACATTCCTTGCTGAATAGAGAATTATTTGTCTTGAGGAAAATAGGTAAATGGTGACTTAATTGAAGGTCCTCAAGGGCTGGCCAGAACTAATAGTCATTCAGTCTAATTTCTCCCTCAATTACCCAGCCACTAGATGCCCTGTTGCTCTTTAATAAAAATATCCGATAATTCTAACCTAGCACTTGATGACTTTTTTCAAGCCACTGCACTTTAAATTACATGAAGTCATTGTGTTTAAACTGTTCTAAGATTGTCATTTATATTACAGAAAGGAGTTAATTGTAAGCCAAGCTTTATTTAAATATTGGCTAGCCAAGGTAGAATAAGTGAGCTCCAAGTCTCATCCAACTTGCTTAAAGTAGTCACCAAAGTTTTATTTACGAAGGTGTATTTTCTTCTGTCAGTACTCTGAGTTATAGTTTTACATATGCTTAGGACAACTGAGAGAAGAAAAGTAGCTGATATTTTTTTGGAAGCTTTTTACAGGGGTGACTAGTTATTTACCGAACAGGCAGCCTCAAGAAATTAATGATTTCAGTTGTGTAAATTTCAGGATTCTGTAAAGCAGGCCCTTTCCTTATCCTGAAAGTTTCAGAAAACAGCAGCATCGTTTTAGACAGCCACAAATTTATCATGTTTATGTGCTGTCCTTAGTTGCTTGAGTCATCTCCAACTCTTTGCGACCCCATGAACTGCAGCCCACCAGGCCCCTCCGTCCTTAGAATTCTCCAGGCAAGAAGCCATTTCCTTCTCCAGGGGATCTTGCCAACCCAGGAATCAAGCCCAGGTCTCCCACATTTCAGGGGGATTCTTTACCAGCTGAGCCACCAGGGAAGCATCATCGTATTTATAAAGAGACATAAAGGTGTTCATGCCTTTTGACATATTCCCACCAAAAAATTAGAACCAAGTAGCAAAATATGAAGTGTTGAAAAAATTAAGGCCTGAAAAAAGTTCGGCAGGAAATACTGATGGATCAAACATGGAAGCAGACTAAAGGCTCCGCATGAAGGGACGAGTTGAAGAGATTCCTCTCAAGGGAATCAGAAGCATATTTAGCAAATTTGTTAAAAAAAATTTTTAATGCATCCCCCCTGGGCAGAGCAATCTCCAAAAGAAGGTGGACAACTAACGAGAGAACAGGCACACCTTTCTCTGAATCAGTCAGTAGATAACAGGGCACAGTTCGTACCCAGTCCTTCCAGGCCTCTTGCATAAACACAGCCTGAAGTAACTATATACATTATTAAAGATGAAGACACAGAAAAGTGATTCTGATGTTCTAAATGGAAAAAGGCTATACAATAATTTGCCAAAATTATTACCAGAAAGACATGAGGGGAAAAAAAAAATCACAAAATTCTCCTACCATGCACAATTATAATACATAATTAAAGTGAAAGTGAAGTCATTCAGTCATGTCTGACTCTTTGTGACCCCATGGACTACAGCCTACCAGGCTCCTCAGTCCATGGAATTTTCCAGGCAAGAGTACTGGAGCGGGTTGCCATTTCCCACTTCAGTGAGAGGTTGCCATCCCCTTCTCCAGGGGATTTTTCCAACCCAGGGATCAAACCTGGGTCTCCCGCATTGCAGGCAGACGCTTTACTGTCTGAGCCATCAGGGAAGCCATAATTAAAAGTAAAGTTTTATTACAAAAATATGAGACTTTCATTTAGAGACCTAGATGGTAAAAACCTATTAGCCTTGAACCTGTCCACAATCATTTTACACCTATATTTTCAGTCCTTCCCATGCATTGCTATGATACTGATACACACATGTGTGCTGAAGTTCTCAGTAGTAAACAGTTAGGAGCCAATTCTGACTGTCTTAAGTGCAAGGAACTCACTGGAAACATAATGGGTGGACCTCAGGATTAACCAGAAGCCTAGACAACCAGGCCTAAAACAAGACCGAAAGGGGCCAGGCAACATAGATAGGGTAGCCCCACCACTGTTTCCATCAGCCACCATCAGATGCTCCCTCTGCTATCTTTCTGACCCTCAATCTTTTCATCACTCACTCAAGGTTCAAAGTTGGCCAAACCTCAGTTGCAACCTCCTGCCAAGGGCTACCAATGAGCAGAGATTTCCAGCTTAGAGAGGTGCTAAGTTACTGAGACCTTCAACTCAGGGTGGGACTGAAGTCCTAGAGCTGTGGCACCTTCTGGCAGTGAGCAGTCATGCGAGTTCATAGAGAACCTGGCCCCTCTAATTCGTTTTCTTTGCCTGGCATGACGTGGAGAGGTTAGAACACACTGCTCGAATGGGACCGGGACCACTGATGTCCACAGTCAAGGATTTTCCAGTACCAGGAAAGAGGTTCAGACCCTGGCCCATCAGTTTCAGTAAATGTCCGTGACAGTATCCTTCTAGGCCCTGGAAAATGGGATGGCAGATTGCGCCATCTGTGATGTGGTGTTAGGGTCTGTATTAGTTATCCGTTGCTGCTGAACAAATTATCCCCCAACTAAGTGGCTTAAAATATTTATTATCATACAGTTTCTGTGGGTCAGAAAGCTCTTTGAGCGAGGGTGGGGAGGTGGAGGAGCTTATCTGGAGATCCATTGGTTAAGACTTCTGGCTTCCATGACAGGGGCATGCCTTCTATCCCTGATCCGGAAACTAAAATCCCACATGCCAAGAGGTGCAGCAGCGGGAAAAAAAAAAAAAAGAAAGAAACCTCTTGGGGATTCATAGTGCCAGCTGGGGCTGAAGGATTGATGGGGGAGGATCTAAGCTCACTCACATGGTTGTCTCTGGAGGATTGGACTCTGTTCTAGAGACCATTGGTCTAAGGGCCTTGGTTACCTGCTGGATATTGGCCCTCTATTCTTTGCCACCTGGGGCTTGCTTCTTGAAATATGTCGGCCAAGGAAGCACTAACCAAGGGACAGAAATCACAGCCTTTAGTAACTGTATCACAGAATTGACATCCATTACCTTGGCCACAGTCTGTTTGTTCAAAGTAAGTCACTAGGTCCAGCCTACTTTTAAGGGGAGGGTTTGACACAACGGCATGGATACCAGACAGCAAGGAATTTCCTTGCAGGGTGTCTTTGAAAACTGCCTCTTACAGGGTTGTTACAACTTCCAGTGACCCAGGGAGACTGCACTTGCCACACACACATCAGCTATGTCTTCTCAGACCAGGAACTGGCCCACTTTTTCTGTAATGGGTTGTGTAGTAAATATTTTAGATTCCATGCATCTGTTGAAACTATTGAACTTTGCCTTTGTGGATGAAAAGAAGCCACAGACAATACATAAACCAATGGGCGTGGCTGTGTTCCAGTAAAACTTCACTTACAAAAAACAGGCAGCAGGCTGAACTTGGTCTACAGACTGTGATCCCAGTTCTAGAAAACACCTCTTATAAACCATCCTCAGTACTAAATGGCAAGACCAAGCCGCTAGCAATGAAATCCCAGAAGGCAGCAAGTTGGCTTTATGACCAATGACACGTGCTTCACCCTAGGGTCCTGGACATGCCTGATGCCATGCATGAACAGAGTCGGGATGTTTCTGCCACAAATGTGTGGCAAATTGAACTCGATGGCAAATGGCAGAACAATGCTAGGAAGCTGCTGCAGGAAGGGCTTTGGAGTAATGCTCAGTCAGCATTTATTAAGCACCTATTACTTTTGGAACCCTGTGTTAGGTTCTGGGCACAGAATCAGGGAAAGAATGAAGAGGGATTACAAAGACAAGCAAGGCCACATAGAATCTAAGCCTTCAGTGAACTGAATCTAGCTGGAGAGGCTGGGGTAGTGCCCATGACTAACAGGGCTTCTGAAATCTGCAGGTGGGCATTTGCTGAGCGGCACCCGAGATGCTACATTTCTAACAGGCTTCCAGGGGATGTCACTGCAGCTGGTCCATGGACCATCCATTGAATAACAAGGAGTTAGAGAAACAGGGGAAGCTCTTTAGAGACAGAGGCTGTAACTCACCTTCCTTCTGTGAGTTAACCACCGATTTCCTGACATGTGGGCTGTACATCAGTCATCATTTATTTAGTGCCTACTCTATGAAATACACAGTGCCAGGCAGCATGTTGAAATTAAAAAGAGAGAGAAAGAGGGAAAGAGAGAAAAGAACTTAAGCTCCTTAAGTTTTGTGGGCAAAAACACTACTTCCACAACCAGTTTTTCCAGGGTGGAGCCACTGGAAAAGAGCCACAATAGAGACGAAGAGCACCAGGGCTATTTTTCTAATATCCCAGGAGAAGGAAAAGTAATTCTCCAACCGAACCCATTATCACTAAAATGAATTTTCCAATGTGAGTTTCTTTGTATCTGGTATAGCATGGAGATAACTATATGTATATATGTGCTTCCCTGATGGCTAAGGCAGTAAAGCATCCACCTGCCATGCAGGAGACCTGAGTTCGATCCCTGGGTCAGGAAGATCCCCTGGAGGAGGGCATGACAACCCACTCCAGTATTTTTGCCTGGAGAATCCCATGGACAAAAGCTACATGGACTGGCAGATTCACAAAGAGTTGGACATGACTGAGCGACTAACACTTACTTTTTACTGTATATACATGTATTTTTTTATACATATATATTATATATATTCAGTTCAGTTCAGTTCAGTTCAGCCGCTCAGTCATGTCCGACTCTTTGCGACCCCATGAATCGTAGCACGCCAGGCCTCCCTGTCCATCACCAACTCCTGGAATTCACTCAGACTCACGTCCATCAAGTCAGTGATGCCATCGAGCCATCTCATCCTCTGTCGTCCCCTTCTCTCCCTGTCCCCAATCCCTCCCAGCATTACAGTCTTTTCCAATGAGTCAACTCTTTGCATGAGTTGGCCAAAGTATTATACGTATATACATTTCATCATTATGGTCCTCAAAGAAGGTACAAAGCCTAATTTGCAATCTCAGTAAATATAAGAAGAAAGTAATTTAGTGAAGTGTCACTGTCTTTCATCATGATTCTATGTCATTTTATGCCTCATAATTAATTTTTAAGCATTTTTGCTAGGTTTTCCTTAACTGCCTTTAAAGACATGCAAGGAAAAGTATGCCTAGCAATATGTGAAGCTTTAACAAATTTTGCTATTTCAAAGATATCAGAACATCTGTATCTTAAAAACTGTTTCAAAGACTTTTTAGTCTTTCCTTCAACTGCAATTATCCTAAGAATATTCAAATTAGAAACAGATATCAATTGTTTAAAGAGGAGTCGTGTTTGCTGTGGAATTACTTGTCTGTCTCCTAAGGTTATCAACAGTCTCAGTCCCTCAAATATGCCTTATGCTACTGTCCACCTGAAAATCGCACATAGGTAATTGATCTTCGGCTGTTCTTAAGAGGCCTAAGACCTTTCCTCAAACTCCTAATTCTACCATAGTGTATTATGCCACCCCATAAAACTGAATACATATAATGAGACTAATCTACATGATTGGAGAACACCAAAGTCACACTGACCGGGGGGCACTGAGTGGTGGTGGCTAAATCACTCAATAACCAAGTGCGTATTTCCAAGTCATGCATTAACCTCATCACACATGTGATGCAATTTGTGCTTGGGCACAATTATGAACCTGAATTACATCAAGAACTTTCTGGACTGCTTCTAAAGACTGGGTGTTCAATATAGTATGTAAGTACTTATACATGAGTGTGCAAGTTCTGCCCTGATCAGATATTTCCAATGTACATGTCTCTCTTTATCTCGGCGTGATTGTGTCTGCACACATGTACACACCGTGACAGACCCAAAAATGCCCCTTCAAGAGATTCACCTGTGAATCTGAGCACATGACCTTCTTGGGAGTGGGGGTCTTTGCAAGTGTGATCAAGGATCTTGAAATGAGATAATCCTGGATTATCTGAGTTCAGTTCAGTTCAGTCACTTAGTTGTGTCCAACTCTTTGTGACCCCATGGACCACAGAACGCTAGGCCTCCCTGCCCTCACCAACTCCTGTAGTTTACCCAAACTCATGTCCATTGAGTCGGTGATGCCATCCAACCATCTCATCCTCTGTTGTCCCCTTCTCCTCGTGCCTTCAATCTTTCCCAGCATCAGGGTCTTTGCAAATGAGTCAGCTCTTTGCATCAGGTGGCCAAAGTATTGGAGTTTCAGCTTCAACATGACTCCTTCTAATGAACCCCTAGGACTGATCTCCTTTAGAGTGGACTAGCTGGAGCTCCTTGCAGTCCAAGGCCCTCAAGAGTCTTCTCCAACACCACAGTTTAAAAGCATCAATTCTTCAGCACTCAGCTTTCTTTAAGGCCCAACTCTCACATCCATACGTGACTACTGGAAAAACCATAGCCTTGACTAGACAGACATCTGTTGGCAAAGTAATGTCTCTGCTTTTGAATATGCTGTCTAGGTTGGTCATAACTTTCCTTCCAAGGAGTAAGCATCTTTTAATTTCATGGCTGCAGTCACCAAAGATAGTGATTTTGGAGCCACCCAAAATAAAGCCAGCCACTGTTTCCACTGTTTCCACAGTTTCCCCATCTATTTGCCATGAAGTGATGGGACCAGATGCCATGAGCTGAGTTTTCTGAATGTTGAGCTTTAAGCCAACTTTATCAACTCCTTGTTCACTTTCATCAAGAGGCTCTTTAGTTCTTCTTCGCTTTCTGCCATAAGGGTGGTGTCATCTGTATATCTGAGGTTATTGATATTTCTCCCAGCAATCTTGATTCCAGCTTGTGCTTCTTCCAGCCCAGCGTTTCTCATGATGTACTCTGCATATAAGTTAAACAACCAGGGTGACAATATACAGCCTTGACATACTCCTTTTCCTATTTGGAACCAGTCTGTTGTTCCATGTCCAGTTCTAACTGTTGCTTCCTGACCTACATACAGATTTCTCAGGAGGCAGCTCAGGTAGTCTAGTATTCCCATCTCTCTCAGAATTTTCCACAGTTTATTGTGATCCACACAGTCAAAGACTTTGGCATAGTCAATAAAGCAGAAGTAGATGGTTTTCTGGAACTCTCTTGCTTTCTCGATGATCCAGCAGATGTTGACAATTTGATCTCTGGTTCCCCTGCCTTTTCTAAAATCAGCTTGAACATCTGGAAGTTCATGGTTCACGTATTGCAGAAGCCTGGCTTGGAGAATTTTGAGCATTACTTTACTAGCATGTGAGATGAGTGCAATTGTATGGTAGTTTGAGCATTTTTTGGCATTGCCATTCTTTGGGATTGGAATGAAACTGACCTTTTCCAGTCCTGTGGCCACTGCTGAGTTTTCCAAATTTGCTGGCATATTGAATGTAGCACTTTCACAGCATCATCTTTTGAAACTTGAAATAGCTCAGCTGGAATTCCATCACCTCCACTAGCTTTGTTTGTAGTGATGTTTCCTAAAGCCCACTTGACTTTGCATTTTAGGATGTTTGGCTCCAGGTGAGTGATCACACCATCGTGATTATCTGGGTTGTGAAGATCATTTTGTATAGTTCTTCTGTGTATTCTTGCCACCTCTTCTTATATCTTCTGCTTCTGTTAGGTTGATACCATTTCTGTCCTTTATCGAGCCCATCTTTGCATGAAATGTTCCCATGGTATCTCTAATTTTCTTGAAGAGATCTCTAGACTTTCCCATTCTATTGTTTTCCTCTATTTCTTTGCATTGATTGCTGAGGAGGACTTTCTTGTCTCTCCTTGCTATTCTTTGGAACTCTGCATTCAAATGGGTGTATCTTTCCTTTTCTCCTTTGCCTTTTGCTTCTCTTCTATTCACAGCTATTTGTAAGGCCTCCTCAGACAGGCATTTTGCTTTTTTGCATTTCTTTTCCATGGGGATGGTCTTGATCCCTGTCTCCTGTACAATGTCAAGAACCTCATTCCATAGTTCTCAGGCACTCTGTCTATCAGATCTAGTTTCTCACTTCCATTGTACAGTCATAAGGGATTTGATTTAGGTCATACCTAAATGGTCTAGTGGTTTTCCCTACTTTCTTCAATTCAAGTCTGAATTTGGCAATAAAGAGTTCATGATCTGAGCCATAGTCACCCCCCGGTCTTGTTTTTGCTGACTGTATAGAGCTTCTCCATCTTTGGCTGCAAAAAATAAAATTAGTCTGATTTCGGTGTTGACCATCTGGTGATGTCCATGTGTAGAATCTTCTCTTGTGTTGTAGGAAGAGGGTGTTTGCTATGACCAGTGTGTTCTCTTGGCAAAACTCTATTAGCCTTTGACCTGCTTCATTCTGTATTCCAAGGCCAAATTTGCCTGTTACTCCAGCTGTTTGTTGACTTCCCACTTTTGCATTCCAGTCCCCTATAATGAAAAGCATATCTATTTTGGGTGTTAGTTCTAAAAGGTCTTGTAGGTCTTCGTAGAACCATTCAGCTTCAGCTTCTTCTGCATTACTGGTTGGGACACAGACTTGGATTACCGTGATACTGAATGGTTTGACTTGGAAATAAACAGATCATTCTGTTGTTCTTGAGATTGGATCCAGTTACTGCATTTCAGAATCTTGTTGACTGTGATGGTTACTCCATTTCTTCTAAGGGACTCTTGCCCACAGTAGTGGATATAATGGATTATCTCAGTGTCCCCTGAATCCAGGGCCTTATGAAGGGAAGAATGAGGGGATTTGAGACAGCCAGATAAGGAGGAGGAGGCTGTGTGAAAATGGAGCAAAGAGATGGAACCGCAAGCTGAGGAATGCCAATAGCCACAAGATTCTGGGAGAGACAAAGATGGATCCCCACCCACAGAACTGGGGGCAGTCCACCTTGACTTTGGACTTCCGGCCTCCAGGACTTGAAAGAATAAGCTTCTGTTGTTTTAAGCCACCAAGACTGTGGTCATTTCTTACAGCAGTTGTAGGAAACTATTACACACACACTGCTCAGATTTTTCGGGTCTTGGGAAAAAGAGTTGTACAAAGTTGTTAAGAAGATCAAGTGTACCAGTGGATTGTGGAAGCTACAGTGATACAGCACGGCATCTCTCCCCCATCAGAACCGCAATGCTTTTTATTGGAATGGACTTTTTTATAAGATGCAGAGCTCATATGTTATATAAATTTTACGCATCAATAAAGGCAAATCTAGATTCACTACTTGTCTTCATCATTTTACAGTTTACTCTCTCTTTCCCTCTGAGTTCTGACCACTCTTCAGTAAAAAGGGGGTTATAAGCACTCTGGTTTGATGGAAAAGTAATTTGGGGGGCCGTTCCTTTTTATGTTTATTTTTTTGAGATTTACCTGTTTGTTTTGTTTTTAGCTGTGCTGGGTCTTCATCGCTGCACGTGGGTTTTCTCTAGTTGCTGCGAGAAGAGGCTCCTCTTTATCGCAGCTCTCAGGCTCCTCATCACGGTGGCTTGTCTTGTGGTGGAGCACAGGCATAAGGTGCCTGGGCTCAGCAGCTGGGGCATACAGGCTCAGCTGCTCTATGGCACGTGGACTCTTCCTGGACCAGGGATCAAACTGGTGCCCCTTGCATTGCAAGGCAGATTCTTAACCAGCGGACCACCAGGGAAGCAGGGCTCTTACCTTTTAACCATTACCTGCCTGAATATCATCTGTGTTGTACTTTAATTACCCATTTAAACATCTGACTTTATGAGGATAACTTTATAGGATAGGTCAGGGGTCTTGTATCAGGTTTCCCGCAACAGACTCTGAGACAGAGTTTCTGATGCAAGTGACTTTGGGAGGATCATGCTCGCAAGTGAAATATGTTAGGGAATAAGGGGAGCAGGAGAGCGCAGGGGGAAAAGTCAGGCAAAAATCAAAGTTCGGGGAAGTCTGGCTTCAGTCTAAGGAGCTGGAGTGGGTGTAGCACTACAGAATTCCATGCCCTGCCCCTGGCAAGAGTCCAGGACTTTTGTTCAGTTCAGTTCAGTTCAGTCGCTCAGTCGTGTCTGACTCTTTGCAACCCCATGAATCACAGCACGCCAGGCCTCCCTGTTCATCACCATCTCCCAGAGTTCACTCAAATTCACGTCCATCGAGTCCGTGATGCCATCCAGCCATCTCATCCTCTGTCATCCCCTTCTCCTCCTGCCCCCAATCCCTCCCAGCATCAGAGTCTTTTCCAATGAGACAACTCTCCGCATGAGGTGGCCAAAGTACTGGAGTTTCAGCTTTAGCATCATTCCTTCCAAAGAAATCCCAGGTTTGATCTCCTTCAGAATAGACTGGTTGGATCTCTTTGCAGTCCAAGGGACTCTCAAGAGTCTTCTCCAACACCACAGTTCAAAAGCATCAATTCTTCAGCATTCAGCCTTCTTCACAGTCCAACTCTCACATCCATACATGACCACAGGAAAAACCATAGCCTTGACTAGACGGACCTACCCCACGCCCAAGGTAAGAGAAACCCAAGTAAGATGGTAGGTGTTGCAAGAGGGCATCAAAGGGCAGACACACTGAAACCATACTCACAGAAAACTAGTCAATCTAGTCACACTAGGACCACAGCCTTCTCTAACTCAGTGAAACCAAGCCATGCCTACGGGGCAACCCAAGATGGATGGGTCATGGTGGAGAGGTCTGACAGAACGTGGTCCACTGGAGAAGGGAATGGCAAGCCACTTCAGTATTCTTGCCTTGAGAACCCCATGAACAGTATGAAAAAGACCAGGACTTTTGTAACCTGTATCAATCATTCATTAGCTGCAGACTACCTTCCTCCTGGGGAAAGCATAGTATCTTGAGCATCTCTGGGCAAGGAGGCTCCTTCTGGAGAAGGACGTGGTATGAGTCATTGGTAACCAGGGCTCATGGCAGCCTGAGGTGGGCACACCAGCAGGTAAAGGGGAACTGATCAGGGTATCAGCTGCATTGTGTGCACATGTTAAGTCGCTTCAGTCATGTCCAACTCTAACCCCATGGACTATAGCTCGCCAGGCTCCTCTGTCCGTGGGATTCTCCAGGCAAGAATGCTGGAGTGGGTTACGATGCCCTCCTCCAGGGATCTTCCTGACCCAGGAATTGAACTCGAGTCTCTTAAGTCTCCGGTATTGGCAGTGACTTCTTTACCACTAGCACCACCTGGGAAGCCCAAGGATGCAGGGACATTGCTTCAGATTGTGTCTCTAATCACATGGTTGATCATGTTAGTGGCCACATCAACTATCAGAGAACTCACTGAAAGAAAAAAAAATGCTTGAAATTACGAAAGATTATTGGAATTTCATGAGTCTTTCGAATCATGTCATGGAGACATGATCAGCAAATATTTTCATATCTTAATAGGGATAATGTGGGAAGAGCGCCTTTTGTAAAGAAGTTGGTTGGTGGAATGCAGGAGCCCAGTCACAAGTCTGGCAGTGCTATGGCCAGGGCTGAGTTCCCTCATGTTCATTTTCATGGTCTGTCAGCCACGTGAATGCCTGTCTGTGTCAGTGAGGATTATTTTAGCCTGCAAGGTCCTAGAGGGGACAGGTCCCAATGTATGTGTTGTTCTCTAATGTTGCACAATTATCTGCTTAATTACTGCTTCTTGTTGATGGCGCAGTGTAGGTATATGACTATTTGCTTTGATGGTAGCTCTTTAGTCACTGGGTCATGTCTGACTCATGTGAGTCCCATGGACTGTAGCCCGCCAGGCTCCTCTGTCCATGGGGTTCTCCAGGCAAGAATACTGGAGTGGGTTGTCATTTCCTTCTCCAGGGTCTTCCTGACCCAGGGATTGAACCCCGGTCTCCTACACTGCAGGCAGTTTCTTTACCCACTGAGCTACTGGGGAAGCCCTATTTGCTTTGGGATGATGGCAACAATGTTCTACTTAATAATTGCCCAGGTTTTAACCATGTGACGAAGACAGCCTCCGAAGCAGGATGCACAGACTCAAACAATTCCAGGAACCAGACAGACAATGTAAAAGAGTGAAGCTGATGGTACATAAAGCAGTAGAGATCAGTGGGAGCTGTCACAGACCAGAGACTGTAAAGGAATTCAAATCAGAAAGCCTGAAACATGACACGGGCCAAACAAAACACTTCTGTGGCTCAGACCTGGTTAAAATGTCACTGGTTAGTGGCCTAAAGGCTGATTGGAGCTCAGAGCTGGAAAATCAGGCCAGTTACAGACGTCCTGGATGGGCTCTGCTGTCTTACATTTGTCTGGCTCCCCAAAGAGTCAAAAACTATTATTATTTCAAAACCACCATGAGATATCACCCCACCCCTGTCAGAATGGGTATCATCAAAAAGTCCACAATTGACAAACATTGACAAAGATATGGAGGAAAGTGAACCCATATGAATGGTTGGGGGAACTGTAAATTGATGCCCCCACGGTGGAAAACAGTATGGAGGTTTCTTTTCAAAAATGAAAATAGAACTACCATCTAACCAGCAATTCTACTCCTAACTATATAAACGGAAAAAACAAAAATATTAGTTCAAAAGGATACATGCACCCATGTTCATAGCAGCATTATTTACAATCACCAAGACATGAAAGCAACCTAAGCGTCCAGACAGCTGAATGGTAAAAAAAGACGTGGTGCATATGTATGATGGGATACTATTCAGCTATAAAAAGAACAAGATGTTGCCATTTGGAGAAACATGAGTGGACCTGGAGGGCACTATGCGAAATAAGTCAGAAAGAGAAAGAGAAATACTGTATGATATCATTTATGTGTGGAATCTAAAAAATACAGCAAACTAGCGGATATAACATAAAAGAAGCTGACTCACAGATACAGACTAGTGGTCACCAGAGGGGAGGGGGCAATAGAGGGCCCGGGAGGGGGCAGTACAGACTATTGGCTGTAAGTCAGGCTCAAGGATGTATTATTGTACCATAGCTCGAATGTAGTCAGTGTTTTATACAACTCTAAATGGAAAGTAACCTTTACAATTGTATGAAAGTTTAACATTTTTGGGGAAACTGTTACCTTTGCTTCTGCCCACTGCCCCATGGGTGACTGGAAGAACCAACGTTTTCAGTCACGCTTCTCTGCCTGTAAAACCAGATGTTAGAGGTGATCTTGAGATACTTCCTGGCTTGCCAGGGAAATCTGAGTCATAGGTGTCCCATTTACTTAACAAGCCACGAGAAACACTTCAAAAGAGCCATTTCCTATTACAGTGCCCTACATCTAGTAAGCCCTCCTTAAAAACTTCCTGATGCTCAAACAAGCTAGTTTCATAATACTTGCTTCCACGTCTTTAATCCACCGTGCGGCTTTTATTTTAAGCATGAAGTTTTTCAGTCTATTATGATGCAAAGATTACATGTACGGGTAGCATGTTGGTGAGGATGTGGAAAGTTGGAACGCTCATGCACTGCTGGTGGAAATGCAAAATGAGGCAGTCACTCTGAAAAAGAGTACAGTGGGTAAACATGGACTCATCATATGACCCAGAAATCCCACTCCTGTTCCCAAAGGAATGAAAACGTGTGTCCAGATGTTGCTGCCTTTATGGGCCATATTGTCTTGACCAATCACAGTGGTGTGTATTAAGGGGGGAATTTTTTAAAGAAAGAGTCTGACTCAATCTTCACAACTGTATTTACCGAAAAAAATAAGGTCAAATGTGAAATTCACTATAAGGTTTGTTCAATAGTATCTTTTTGAAAATACGGGGAAATCTTACTTAAAAGTATGTTTGTTTTACTATAACGTTTAAAATATACACTTATGCCCAGAAGGATCTGAATTGATGTTTGCTCTTTTAATTAACACATAATATACAGTTTTCCAATAGCCCATGGAACTTATGATTAAGCCATACTTTTATGAATGATGAGACTAATTACGAGGACAAGGGCATGTCTAGAGAATTTCCTGATGGCCCCAGTGTTTAGGACTTCATGTTTCCGTGGGAACTATGATCCTGCGTGCCAAGCACTGTGGCGGAAACAACAAGATTTGTTCACAGATACCATAGCAGCATTATTCATAATAGTCAAAAGGTGGAAACAACCCCAGTGCCCACCAATGGAAGAATGAATAAGGTAGTAGCGGTGGACTGCTGCTGCTAAGTCACATCAGTCGTGTCCGACTCTGTGCGACCCCACAGACGGCGGCCCACCAGGCTCCCGTCCCTGGGATTCTCCAGGCAAGAATAATGGAGGGGGTTGCCATTTCCTTCTCCAGCGCAGGAAAGTGAAAAGTGAAAGTGAAGTCGCTCAGTCGTGTCCGACTCTTCGCGGCACCATGGACTGCAGCCCACCAGGCTCCTCCATCCACGGGATTTCCCGGGCAAGAGGACTGGAGTGGGCTGCCATTGCCTTCTCCAGTGGTGGTAAGGTTTAGTCACTAAGTCGTGTCTGACTTTTGCAACCCCATGGACTAAAGTAGCATATCCATACAATGGAACATCCATATAATGGAAATCCATCCATGCAGTGGAACAGCATTCAACAATACAAAGAAATGAAATTCTAACACACGCCATACCATGAATAAACCTTGAAAACAATCTGCTAAGTGAAGAAGCCAGTCACAAAAGACCACATATATTATGATTCTATTTATATGAAATGTCCAAAGTAGGCCAATCCATAGAGACAGAAAGTGGATGAGTGGCTGCCCGGAGCTGAGGGGAGGAGAGATTGGGGAGTGGCTACTAATAGTATAAGGCTTCTTTTTGAAGAAGCCTCATTTTGAGGTGATGAAAATGTTCTAAAATTGTTTGCGGTGATGGTCGTACAACTTTTGAATATACTGAAAACCACTGAACTGTACACTTTCAATAGATGAATTCTGTGGTATGTGAAATATGTCTCAATGAAACTGTGGTTTAAAAGAAGACTATATGTATTAGGGAGGGTTTTGTCCTAGCCACCAAATCCTGTGCATAGGAATGAACTACAATACAACTTTAAATGCTTTGCTCACTCTGAGGTATATGGTAGGTGATCAAAAGATGCTTAATGAATAAATCTTGAATAGACTTCTGAAAACCTAGAATATTCAGTGAATTGGGTTAGGAGATTCTGATCAATTTTCAAAATTTCTGGAGGCTATCCTGAAAAATGTGGATTTTCTTTCCTACTGGAAAGAACCTAGCATGAAACCCGGCATGTGGCATCCTCTCAGTAGACAGCACTTACTTTCTTCCAAAACCGTTTTAAAATCTATTCGCAGAATTCCTCTTTCCTTACTTAGTGCCAAGCTTGTCAGCTTCATAATGGGTCATTAACAGAAAGAGAGGTTAGTCAGTATCAGTTGCTCAGTCACGTCCAACTCTTTGTACTGTAGCCCACCAGGCTCCACTGTCCACGGAATTCTCCAGGCAAGAATATTGGAGTGGGTTGCCATTCCCTTCCCCAGGAGATCTTCTTGACCCAGGGATCGAACCCAGATCTCCCACATTGCAGACAAATTCTTTATCACCTGAGCCACAGGGAGGCGCAGAAAGAGAGAAAGGAATTAAACAAGGCCAATCTTACTTGTAGTCAACAGTTCGAGTTATACTCAGCTGAAAACTGGCTTTTTGAATGCTGTTTAGTACAGTGGTTTTCAAACTTTAAGAGTGCTTCAGAATCACCTAAAGGGTGGGACCCAACAACTTGCATTTCCAACAAGTTCCCAGGTAGCCTTGCTGGTTCTATTCTGGGGAACACATTCTAGGAATCCCTGGACCGGAATTTTTCTTTTTTAAGGAATTTTTTAAAATTTTTGAAACAATCACAAAGTTATGAAGAAGTTAATTTCTTGGAAGGACTGAAGGTGAAACTCCAATGCTTTGGCCACCTGATGCGAAGAGCCAACTCATTAAAAAAGATCTTGTTGCTGGGAAAGATTGAAGGCAAGAGGCGAAGGGGGCGACAGAGGATGAGATGGTTGGATGGCATCACTGAGTCAATGGACGTGAGTTTGAGCAAGCTCCAGGAGATGCTGCGGAGAGGGAAGCCTGGCATGCAGCAGTCCATGGGGTCAGAAAGAGTTGGACACAATTTAGTGACTCAACAACAACAAAGAAGCTGGAAATAAAGGACAAAAAACTTAAAAAAAAACTGACCTATTTGAAAATAAGTTGCTGACATCACAACCTATCACCTTCTAAAACTTGAGTATGGAATTCCTACAAACCAAGATATTCCGCTACATCACCAAAGGATGACCATTGTGATGAGGAAAGAACACTGATGCATCGCTACCACTCAATCTTTCCATGCTACTCAAATTTTGCAAACTGCTCGAATAACATTGTTTACAGCCAAAGGATCCAGTTCAAAATCATGCATTTCAGCGACTTGTCATGCTCTCATAGTCATGAACAGTTCCTAGTCTCTCCTCGACTTTCACAACCTTGACACTTTTGAAGGTCACAGACTTGTTATTCTTGGAGCAACCCCCAATTTGGATTGATCTGCTATTTCCTTGCGAGTAGGTTCAAGTTATGTATCTTGAACAGGAATCTCAAATGGATGCTTCTGTGTTCCTCTCAGTACATCCTCTCAGGCTACATGATTTCAGTCTCTCCTATTAATGACGAGGTGAACTTCCATTGTGTAATGAAGGTGGTATCTGCCACCTTTCTCTCCTCTTTGTCGTTAATAGCTATTATGTGAAGAAGTATTTTGAGCTGATCTAAATATCTCACTTCTTGTCAAATTTTCAGTTTATTCATTAGATTATTTACTTGTGTCTCTGTGGACACGTGGCTTCTCATTTTATTCAACAGATTCATAATCTGCTCCTATGATCATTCACCCTGATGTTCTAATTATCCCTGACTTGGCTCGTGGGAACCCTTTCAAGTCAACTTCTATATCCTTTTGACATGCCCTGGTCATTCTTTGAGGATTTGCTTATTTTCTGGCACAACAAAACGCTCCAGGTTCATTTTATACTTTCTCTGCTGCAGTCCTGGAATCAGCCATCTCTCTAAGGAGCCATGGTTCCTTTTATTGAAAGTGGCCTTAAAGTCCAAATGTGGGCCCCAGGGGTGCTCACTGCTGGAGGAGTGCTGGTCCCCTTAGGCATCCTCAGGGAGCACTAAGGTACAGAGACTGCCGTGCCGGTCCTCTGTTGAGCGTTGACAAGTAGTTGCTCAGTTGTGTCCGACTCTTTGCAGCCTCGTGGACCATGGCCTGCCAGGCTTCTCTGTCAGTTCTCTATAGCTGCACAAATTAGCAGCTTACGACAACACGCAGCTATTATCATTTGGTTTCTGAGGTCAGGAGTCCAGCCATGGCTTAGCTGTTCCTCTGCATTCCAGTCCCAAAAACTGTCAGTTGGGGCTGTTTTTGTCTCCAGGCTCACCTGGGGAAGGACTCATTCCCAAGCTCATGTGATGGCAGAATTCAGTTCTTTGTGGATTTGTTGGACAAAGAGTCTCAGTTTCTTGGAGGCTGTTGCTAGACGTTGTTGCCGTTTAGTTGCTCACTCAAGTCTGACTCTCTTGCAACCCCATGGACTGTGGCCCGCCGGGCTCCTCTGTCAATGGGGTTCTCCAGATAAGAATACTGGAGTGGGTTGCCATTTCCTTCTGTTATAGGATTGGGAGGGTCAAAGAGGACCCTCTCTTGTTCCTAGGACCCTCAAGGACCTCAGTGCTTGGTAAGAACACAAAGAATAAAGTTGCCTCCACTTTTTTTCTTATCCATGTGGGCCTCTCCACAGGACAAGTGACTAAACATAGCAGCTTGCTTCGTGAAAGCTGGCAAGAGAGAGAGTTTCCAAGCAAGACAGACATAATCTTCTGCAATATAATTACAGAAATGACTTCCTATTCGTTTTGTATTCTGTCGGTTGAGAGCAAATCATTGGTCATGTCACACTCAAGGGGAAGGGTCCACCTTAGAATCTTTAACCTTAATCACCTTAATAAGAGGCAAAGGCAAGGGAGAAACCCAGGCCTCCCAAAGTGCATAACTGGGGAGACCATAAGCTACAGTGCATATTTGCGTATGTACATCTATGCCTGTATTTCTATCTATCTAGTCTCTCTATCTATCATTTCTCTTTCTATCTTGAAAATCATGATTCGTGTTCATACGTCCAGTTCCAGTCCAATACCACCATGTCCATTCTGGGTCTCCCCCTTTCCATATTTGTGACTCCTTTTTCGAGCGTGAGAAACCTTCATAGATTTATTTATATGATCACCTCCACCCCTCCCTCTTAGGGATGCTTTCCTCTCTGCTCAGGCTCCAATGCGCTCACATGAGGATGACTTGGTCATTGTGATCACACTCTGACACACATGTGGAGCCACTCCATCTGTGGATGCCCCCCACCCCGATGGGCTCTGACCAGCCCCCATCAGACTTCCTCCTGGCACAGAGGTCCTCTTTACCTAGAGTGGGTGCCAACATGCCACAGGTAACTCTCTCCTGCACCGTGAATGTCCACCTCTCTCTGCCCCATCTAATACTTTAGGATGACTGGATCATTTGGGAAGAGAAGGGAAGGGCCAGACAGGAAAAGAGCCACTTCTCTTAAATGATTCTTTATTTCCTCATCAGATGCGATGTTCCTTTATCCCCCCAAAAGATGGGGGAATAGGTACAAAACATCCCCTGAACAGATGGTGTAAAATACGGGTGGCTGTTCTATAAATCTGCAGCCTATTAGCTGGCGTTGGAGGAACTCTAATGTGTGAAGCAGTAGGGGGAAGAAATGAAAGAAGGGCAAAGGTAAGCAAGGATGCTCAGCCCTTTCATTTGAGCGCCAGGCTTTCCCTGAGCTCATCTCTCTTCCAGCCAGAGAAGCCCACTTTGCTGTCTTTTGTGTTAGTTCAATTCCTCTCTTCATTCAAGGGCCAGCTCCCAAGGCTCCGTCTTCCATGGAAGACGCTCCCTAACCTGAGCCCGGCCAATGTATCCCCTTTTCAAATTCCATCCATGCTCCTGTCCTTGTCATCAGGCTCCATTGCTTGATTCTGTATGACCTTGCATCGATCTCTAGCTCTTTTATGTAGACACATCTTTTCTCCGAAATTAGGTAGTAAGTTCCTTAAAGATCTACTTCGTTCTGTCTTTCACATGCTTGTTGAGTGATTGATACCAGCCGCCCTGCGTAGGTACACGCTACTGGGCTGACATGAGAAAGATGGAAATCTTTTCAGGAGAATAGCCACTAGCTCTTTCATCTCTTATTCCTTTGTTTAGTTCTGTCTCCAGGCTGAAGGCAAGCACAGCATCCAAAAGTTCAATAAATTTGGACTGAATTAGAATTTAGTACACACAGTAACTATCTCTACAGAATATGTGGGCCCCAGAGGCCACGTACATCCTATTTCACCTACCCCAGTGGTTGGTGGATGATGCTCAGTGTTGTTGTCATTCTGTCACTAAATCTTGTTCAACCCCTGCGACCCCACAGACTGTAGAACGCCAGGCCTCCCTGTCCTTGACCATTTCCCAAAGTTTGCTTAAACTCCTGTTCATCAAGTCAGTGACACCATCCAAGCATCTCATTCTCTGTTGCCCCCCTCCCCTCCTGCCCTCAATTTTCTCCCAGCATCAGGGTATTTTCCAGTGAGGCGGTTCTTGGCATCAGGTGGCCAAAGTATTGGAGCTTCAGCTTCAGCATCAGTCCTTCCAATGAATACTCAGGGTTGATATCATTTAGGATAGACTGGTTGGATCACCTCAAAGTCCAAGGAACTCTCAAGAGTTTTCTCCAGCACCACAGCTCAAAAGCATCAGTTCTTTGGTGCTCAGCCTTCTTTATGGTCAGTGACATGCGTATAAAACTGGACGGATGGTTTTATTTATATCCCTGGTTTTCAGGACCCCATATATAACGTGAGCACCATAATTTAAAGAGTCTCACTGAACACAGATGCAAAATTACATTTGCAAACCACTAAAAGAGAGGGATCAAAGAGTCCGATCATCTTCCGACCCAGTCTGAGTTAAGAAAGGCAGCAGCTTTGATTGCGATTAAAAAATAACAACAATTTTCTGGCGTGACACGCACCCTCAGTCTTGATTGTGTCACAGGCACGGTGTTTAAGGCACTTGCTTCCTATGGAGCCTTCAGAGCTGCACGTGACTTGAATTTCAGACTTACTTATAATAACAAACCAGAAGTTTTTCTTATAATAAAATCCCTAGTAACTGTGTAGGGGATGAACATTAGTCATCACCACAGAAATGTTAACTGGTTTGACCCAAGTCACAGAAAAGCATCAGACCTGGAAAATCTTGACCTTGTGACCGGAACACCTTCCAAGAGGCCTTGTGGATATCATCATTTTTTTTTTCCTTATTGGTGTTCATCATGAATAAGACAGTGGCTTTGGGTTGTATTTACTTGGTAGTCAAGTGATTCTTAAGTCTTCCCTAATCACCCTGATCTAGCACTCAGCTAGTCAAAACAGACCCAAAGAATAGCATCATGCAATCGGGACATGGAGCACACCCTCCTGCTGCCTGCGGGGTAAGAGCCCTGGCTCCGCACAGCGCACAAGGCTCCTTTAAGGAGTGGGAGCAAGCGAGAATGCCTGCGGGTTGCCAGAACCCGTGAGCCTGGCTAAGAGGATCCCAAACACGTGAAGAGGGAGATGCAAAATGTAAACAGAGAACTTTCTCCTTGGCAAAAACAAGACACAAGAGACACCACGGGGGAGAAAGAAGCAGAATTTTTAGATGTGCTAGTTATGACTGTTTTTAGAGGTTTTTTTCCCTTGCAAATTCAGAAGTAGTTTTGTTTTTTTAAAATAGAACATTTGATTCTGGTTTTATAAAGTAATCGAAGACACATGTACACACACACACACACCCACTTGCCCATGTAGTTGGCCAGGGGATGTCTGAAGAAATGCAACCAGCATTTTGACTCTGTTCTGGGTGCCAGAGGTCACAGTGGTGGCCTCTGGGTGTCCTTGTTCCTTGAGAAGCACAAAGGGAAAAGTGAAGTGAAAGTGAAGTCGCTCAGTCATGTCTGACTCTTTGCAAACCCGTGGGCTGTAGCCCACTAAGCTTCTCCATCCATGGGGTTCTCCAGGCAAGAATACAGGAGTGGGTTGCCATTTCCTTCTCCAGGGGATCTTCCTGACCCAGGAATTGAACCCACGTCTCCCCCACTGCAGGCAGACGCTTTAACCTCTGAGCCAAGAGGGAAAGGCTACAGTTTTAGGAGAAGGTGAGCTCTCCAAGGAACATTTTCTTGAGATTCTCTGAGTCCTTTGTTTGTTTAACTACCATTTTAAATCAACACACTCTCGTGATGGGAAGGAGACCCCTTGAAAAAAGGAGGCTGGACCCTAGCAGGCAGCATAAACCTCCTCAGACGCTCATGCAGCTGAAAACGTTCGCTAGCTGGAAACTGAAGGAGAAACCAGAAGCTTTTGTTCAAGAGAGGTTCTGTGGTGAGTTTTTATGTTTAGCCAAGATTTTGGCTAGATATCAGACTCTCCAATTATTAGATTTACTTAAATTCTACCTATATTAATCAGAATACTATTTTAAAAACCCTGGAGTTCTAACCACTGGGTGGCCGGAGAGTTCCTTCTAACATTTTTTTAAACCTTTAAACTGAACCCAATATAAGACTCACTTCCTTGAACCAAGACAGAGAGGAAAGGTCAAGAAATAGGAAAGTTCAGTGACATTTCTTACCAACAATTATTAATAGCATCTACTGCTCAGGATTAACCAAATGCCAATGATTTTGTCCTCATAAGGTCCTCATAATATATGAATCCTCGGATGTAAACAATGTGTCCAGGGTTTTTCTTTGTCTCAAGCTTAGCTATTTCTTATCTAAGTTTTAAACTGAAAGTGAAAGTGAAGTTGTGTCCAACTCTTCACCACCCCATGGTCTGTAGCCTGCCAGGATCCTTCGTCCATGGGATTTTCCAGGCAGGAATACTGGAGTGGGTTGCCATTTCCTTCTCCAGGAGATGTTCCAAACCCGGGTCTTCCACACTGCAGGCAGACTTTTTACTGTCTGAGCCACCAGGGAAGCTAAAGTCAAAGTTTTAAAGTAGAAACATTTATTGTTAGCACATGTAGTCATTTTTAAGAGTGAATGTTTGTAAAACAAAATTATTTATTTGTTCATTAACATCATTGCATGTTAGACATTGTGCTGCCTGGGATACAAAGAGAAATTAAAGGTAGAATTCTGAAATGCTAAAGTTACCTAGTCAACCTCATTTGTTATTGTTGTTGCTATTTAGTTGCTAAGTCACGTTCAACTCTTTTGCAAGCCCGTGGACTATAGCCTCCAGGCTCCTCTGTCCATGGGATTTCCCAGGCAAGCATACTGGAGCGGGTTGCCCTTTCCTTCTCCAGGGGATCTTCCTGACCCAGGGATTGAATCCTGGTCTCCTGCATTTGCGGGTGGACTCTACCGCTGAGCCATCTGGGAAGCCCCAGTATCTATATTTAAATGTTTTGCGAAGGTAGATGGTGAATCAGACATTAGGGAAAGGAATTTTGTATGTCACTTCCTCCATTGCCCTCCAGGCATCCTCAGGGCAGGAACTCGATTGTTTCTATATCCTGTATCGTTCCTGTATTCTACAGCTAAATACCACGTTCAGTAGCTCAGTAAATACTGAGCAAACTGAGGGCCATAGACCTGCATTCTCCCTGCCCTCGGCATGTTCTAGGTTGAGGTCTTGTGGCACACAGAAGGGGGAGCTGTAGGCACAGTTACAAACCCCCAGGGATGGGCACTATAAAGCCTTTCTCAGTTCAGTTCAGTTGCTCAGTCCTGTCCGACTCTTTGCGACCCCATGGACTGCAAGACACCAGACTTCCCTGTCCATCACCAACTCCTGGAGTTTACCCAAATTCATGCCTTCGAGTTGGTGATGCCATCCAACCATCTCATCTTCTGTCGTCCCCTTCTACAGCTGCCTTCTATCTTTCCCAGCATTGGGGTCTTTTCCAATGAGTCAGTCCTTTGCATCAGGTGGCCAGAGTATTGGAGCTTCAGCTTCAACATCACTCCTTCCAATGAATATCTAGGACTGATTTCCTTTAGGATAGACTGGTTGGGTCTCCTTGCAGTCCAAGGGACTCTCAAGAGTCTTCTCCAACTCTACAGTCCAAAAGCATCAATTCTTCAGTGCTCAGCTTTCTTTATAGCCCAACCCTCATATCCATTCATGACTACTGGAAAAACCATAGCTTTGACTAGATTGACATTTGTTGGCAAAGTAATGTCTCTGCTGTCTAGACTGATCATAGCTTTTCTTCCAAGAAGCAAGCATTTTTTACTTTCCTGGCTGCAGTCACCATCTCCAGTGATTTTGGAGCCCCCCAAAATAGTCTCTCACTGTTTCCATTGTTTCCCCATAGATTTGCCATGAAGTGATGGGACCAGATGCCGTGACCTTAGCTTCTTGAATGCTGAGTTTTAAGCTATCTTTTTCACTCTCTTTCACTTTCATCAAGAGGCTCTTTAGTTCTTCGCTTTCTGCCATAAGGGTAGTATCATCTGTGAATCTGAGGTTCTTGATATTTATCCCAGCAATCTTGATTTCCAGCTTGTGCTTCATCCAACCCAGTATTTCACATGATGTACTGTGGATATGTTAAACAAGCAGAGTGACAATATGCAGCCTTGACGAACTCTTTTCCTGATTTGGAGCATTCTGTTGTTCCATGTCCACTTCTAACTGTTGCTTCTTGACCTGCATACAGATTTCTCAGGAGGCAGGTCAGGTGGTCTGCTATTCCCATATCTTTAAGAATGTTCCACAGTCTGTTGTGGTCCACACAGCCAAAGGCTTTGGTGTAGTCAATAAAGCAGATGTTTTTCTGGAACTCTTGCTTTTTCGATGATCCAGCAGATGTTGGCAATTTGATCTCTGGTTCCTCTGCCTTTCCTAAATCCAGCTTGAACATCTGGAAGTTCACGGTTCATGAACTGTTGAAGCTTGACTTGGAGAATTTTGAGCATTACTTTGTTAGCATATGAGATGAGTGCAATTGTGTGGTAGTTTGAGCATTCTTTGGCATAGCCTTTCTTTGGGATTGGAATGAAAACTGATCTTTTCCTGTCCTGTGGCTACTGCTGAGTTTTCCAAATTTGCTGGCATAAGCACTTTCACAGCATCATCTTCCAGGATTTGAAATAGCTCAACTGGAATTCCATCACCTCCACTAGCTTTGTTCATAGTGATGTTTCCCAAGGCCCACTTGACTTCCCATTCCAAGATGTCTGGCTCTAGGTGAGTGATCACACCATCATGGTTATCTGGGACATGAAGATCTTTTTTGTACAGTTCTTCTGCATATTCTTATCACCTCTTCTTAATATCTTCTGCTTCTGTTAAGTCCATACCATTTCTGTCTTTTATCGAGCCCATCTTTGCATGAAATATTCCCTTGGTATCTCTAATTTTGAGGAGATCTCTAGTCTTTCCCATTCTATTTCTATTCTATTGTTTTCCTCTATTTCTTTGCATAGAAGTAATGGAACACCGAACTCAAATTAGGTGACTTGGGATTACAAGATGGTGGAGTAGAAGGATGTGTGTTTATCGTCTCCTGCACGAACTCCAAAATTACAATTCACTGCTGAGCAACTGTCGACAGGAGAATGCTGGATCCCACCAAAAAAAGATACCCCATGTCCAAGAGCAAAGGTGCAGCCCCAGTAAGATGGTAAGAGGGGGAAAATCATGTTTAGAATCAAACCCCATACCTTCCAGAGATGCTCGGAGGGCTCAAACAAACCTTGTGCGAACCAGGACCCAGAGACCCGACAGAGACTGAGCCAGAACTGTGCTTGAGTGTCTCCTGCAGAGGTATGTGTCTCAGGCAGCGGTAGCCTGCCACAGGGGCAGAGGTTCTGGGTGCAGCAGACCTGGGTATCACATAAGCCCTCTCGGAGGAGGTCACCATTAACCCCACCATAGAGCCATCCCACTAGAGACTGACCAAGACTAGCCTGTGAGTGTCCAGGAGTCTCTGGCAGAGGTTTGGGTCATCGGTGGCCTGCTGAGGGTTGGAGGCATTGAGTGTAGCAGTGCCTGCATGGAACCTTTTGAAGTAATTATCTTCATTACCTCCACCATAGTCTGGCCTCAGGTCAAACAACAGGGAGGGAACACATCTCCATCCATCAGTGGAAAATTGGATTAAAGATTTACTAAGCATGGCCCCACCCATCAGAACAACTTCCAGTTTCTACCTCCAATCTCCCCCATCAGGAAGATTCCATAAGCCTCTTATCCTTATCCATCAGAGGAAAGACAGAATGAAAACCACAATCACAGAAAATGAACCAAACAGATCACATGGACCAGAGCCTTGCCTAACTCAATGAAACTCTGAGTCATGCTGTTTAGGGCCACGCAAGATGGATGGGTCCTTGTGGAGAGTTTTGACAAAACATGGTCCACTGGAGAAGGGAATGGCAAATCACTTCAGTATTCTTGCTTTGAGAACCCCATGAACAGTATGAAAAGGCAAAAAGATAGGACACTGAAAGATGAACTCCCCAGGTCAGTAGATGCCCAATATGCTGCTGGAGATCAGTGGAAAAATAACTCCAGAAAGAATGAAGAGATGGAGCCAAAGCAAAAACAATACCCAGTTGCAGATGTGACTGGTGATGGAAGCAAGGTCTGATGCTATAAAGAGCAATATTGCATAGGAACCTGAAATGTTAGGTCCATGAATCAAGGCAAATTGGAAGTGATCAAATAGGAGATGGTAAGAGTGGACATCAACATTCTAGGAGTCAGTGAACTAAAATGGACTGGAATGGGTGAATTTAACTCAGATGACCATTATATCTACTACTGTGGGCAAGTATCCCTTAGAAAAATGGAGTAACCATCATGGTTAACAAAAGATTCTGAAATGCAGTACTTGGATGCAATCTCAAAAATGACGGAATGGTCTCTGTTCATTTCCAAGGCAAACTATTCAATATCACAGTAATCCAAGTCTAGTAACACTGAAGAAGCTGAAGTTGAGCAGTTCTATGAAGACCTACAAGACTTCATAGAACTATCACCCCAAAAATATGTCCTTTTCACTATAGGGGACTGGAATGTAAAAATAGGAAGTCAAGAGATACCTGGAATAACAGGAAAATTTGGCCTTGGAGTACTGAATGAAGGAGGGCAAAGGTTAACAGAGTTTTGCCAGGAGAACACACGGGTTATAGCAAACACCCTCTTCCAACAACACAAGAGAAGACTCTACACATGGACATCACCAGATGGTCAATACCGAAATTGGATTGATTTTATTTTTTGCAGCCAAAGATGGAGAAGCTCTATACAGTCAGCAAAAACAAGACCAGGAGTTGACTGTGGCTCAGATTATGAACTCCTTATTGTCAAATTCAGACTTAAACTGAAGAAAGTAGGGAAAACCACCAGACCATTCAGGTATGACCTAAATCCAATTCCAATACAGTGGAAGTGACAAATAGATTCAAGGGATTCGATCTGATAGAGTGCCTGAAGAACTATGGATGGAGGTTCATGACATTATACAGGAGGCAGTGATCAAGACCATCCCCAAGAAAAAGAAATGAGAAAAGGGAAAATAGTTGTCTAAGGAGGCCTTACAAATAGCTGAGAAAAGAAGAGAAGCAAAAGGCAAAGGAGAAAAGGAAAGATACACCCATTTGAATGCAGAGTTCCAAAGAATAGCAAGAAGAGATAAGAAAGCCTTCCTTAGCAATCAATGAAAATAAATAGAGGAAAACAATAGAATGGGAAAGAACAGATAACTCTTCAAGAAAATTAGAGATAACAAGGGAACATTTCATGCAAAGATGGGCACAATAAAGGACAAAATGGTATGGACCTAACAGAAGCAGAAGATATCAAGAAGAGTTGGCCAGAATACACAGAAGAACTATACAGAAAAGATCTTCATGTCCCAGATAATCATGACGGTGTGATCACTCACCTAGAGCCAGACATCCTGGAATGGGAAGTCAAGTGGGCCTTAGGAAACATCACTACGAACAAAGCTAGTGGAGGTGATGGAATTCCAGCTGA
>SJYF01000323.1:7163526-7179471 GCA_006410515.1 Procapra przewalskii
TTGCCATGAAAAATTATTAAAAAGTTCCATTTTAAATCTTGACCAGAGAAACTTCAGTGATTTGTGCAGTTCACATGTGGCTGGTCCAAACTGAGAAGAGTTGTAAGTATAAAATATAAAATGAATTTCAAAGACTTACTGCAAAAAAAAGAATACAAAATACCTCCTGTATTTTTAGACATTGACTACACGTTGAAATGATAATTTTGGATATATTAGGTTAAATGAAATATAGTATTAAAGTTAACTTCATGTATTTCTTTTTATTTTTTTAAAACATGCCTACTAAAAAAACCCTTCAAATTACATGTGTGGTTTGCATTTGTGACTATGTTTTATGGAACATAAAAGCTGGTCTGTATTTTATCCAATTTTTAATAAACCAGTGAAAACCAATTGACTTAAGGTCTCTATTTTTCCAGTGTCACCCATTCAATAAATGGCATTATCCTCTCTGAGCCATTTTTACTTACATTTCTGACGTCACAGGGGTGGGGATATTTTCCGCAAAAGCCACTTTTTCCAACTCTCCAGATACCAACTGGATGTCTTAGAATTCAATTCAACAACTCTGGGAAGTTGGTGTCAGGCAACATGCATTTCAGAGCTCAGTTTCTGAAGCCATTTTCAAGTCTCAGGTTGTTTCTTGTTTGTACTACTCCATTTTATACAAGGGACTTGAGCATCCATGGATCTGGGTATCCACAGAGGTTTCAGAACCAATCCCCTGTGGATACCAAGGGATGATTGTACTTCTGACTAAATAAGCGGCTATGTTCACCAACCCAGATGCTGTTGGAATTCTGTCATTTAAGGGTTTTTATGGAGCTTTCATTACTTAGGCATGATTGAATAATTCATTGGCCACTGGTGATTCTTCTCAACCTCCATCCCTGCTCCCTTCTCTGGAGGTCAGGGGGTGGGGCTGCAAGTTCCATGCCTTGGTCTTTCTGGAAACCAGCCCCCATCCTGAAGCTCTCCAGGGGCTCCCAGCCTCCAGTCAGCTCAGTGCACAAAAGACACTCATCACTTTGGAGATTCCAAGGGCTTTAGGTGCCAAGAATTGGGGACAAAGAGCAAATCTACTGATTTCTTATTATATCACACCCTCTGTGCTATCTGCTGATAACATCTCGTTCTTCTCTCTGCCCCTTCCAAGGGTCTCCTGGATTTGGGACACACACAGAATTATTCCACAGGTGGGTTTGCTGCTGAAACTTAGCATCTCCTCATTGTTGGGAACAGTATTCATTTTGCTATCGGGTCACTTCTACCTGCTCTTCCGTTCCTTCTCCAAAACCGTGCTAATACGAGGCTGTTTTGACTAACAAATGTTTATGAAGTTTGAGGATAACTATAGCAAATGTAGAAAAGGACTTCAAATGATGTCGCTTTCTCGGTAAGGTCTCCCATCACTCTTAGCGGTGATGAGCAGGCTCTGTCCACATGTGCATACCCCCACTGGCCACCCCCCACTCTTTCTTCTGGAGTCCATTTCCCATCTGTAGCACTGGCTGACAACTCCAAACCTTCTTGACACTTTATTGTGCACAGTGAGCTTCTCAGGTGGACCTAGTGGTAAAGAATCCTCCTGCCAATGCAGGAGACAAATGCTTGATCCCCAAGTCAGGAAGATCCCCTGGAACCCACTCCAGTATCCTTGCCTGAGAAATCCAATGGACAGGGGAGCCTGGCGGGCTACAGTCCATGGGGTCACAAATAGTCAGACACAGCTGAGTGTCTGAGCACAATTGTGTATCTTGTCTAAAAGTTTTCCACATAGACTCTGCTTGGCCAATTTTGCGTTTCGAAACCAGATGGGCCCCTTTGGGGTTTTCCCAAGGATTAAACTGCTCAAATTTTCATGAGCTCTTTACAGTAACCCCATTTTATTTTGTTATGTAGTTTTGTTTGTGGAGAGACAGGTGGTGTAACTCTCAGTATGAGCCAAGCTCTGTTATATTAACATTTCTCAGGTAACAGACAGACTTTTGTCCTGGAATGTTGTCTGCCTTCTAAAAACTGAGATCTAATCACTAGTATTCCAAAAATTGAGAGCTATTTGCAAAATAGCACAGTGGTTAAGATTGACATTTACTAACTGTATGACCTTAGGTGATTTCTTTCTTGATCTCATGCTGATTTATCCCATTCTTAAAGAGAATTCTGTCATAATAATACCATCTCTCTCTTAGGTAAGGATTAAAACGAAAGGTCAAAACATACTATCGTGCCTGGTCTGTAGTATGTGATTAATGAATAATACTTGTTTTGCTTATTAATATTAAAGCAAGCTAGCATTGCAATGAATTGTTCTGCAAGCACGCAAGAAGAATGGTGCCGCCAGGAGCCCCGCCTGGCAGCAGCTGTTGTGTCACCTGCAGGGCTACGGAAAGTTTGCAGAAGTACTGCTTGGAGACCCACCCTGCAGGGGCCAGAGGGAAGGGTCCTGGTGGTTAAGGAAAGGGGCACATTGATCGAAACCCCTGGGAGACTCCTGGCTAGATGGATGAGGACATCCTGTGAGCTCTGATCCAACCCTGCCAAGTGAGTCCCTCAGGGAAGCAGCTGGGGTGTGAGTTCAGAGGTGAAAAGGACGAGGTATCCGGATGATCAGAGAATAGGCTTTCCTGTCTTCTTTTTGTTTTCATTTTCCCTTGCATTATTCCCTTGAAAGTAAAGCTCCTAGGAAATGGAAATATCATGTGCCAACTTTGTGCAGACCAAAGCGGAAATGTCTTATTCCAGAAAAAGTTGATCCGGGCAAGACATACTTTTATACGTGTGGGGATTTGTCCCGGGGACATCAGGACTTGACATAGGCATTCTTGGCACATATATGCACTCAAGATGATTGAGCCAGTAACTGGTTCCTACTTGTGGAGAAGGAAATGGTAACCCACTCCAGTATTCTTGCCTGGAGAATCCCATGGACAAAGGAGCCTGGTGGGCTACAGTCCATGGGGTCACAAAGAGTTGGACACGGCTGAGCAGCTAACACACACACACACACACACACACACACACACTTGCAGGGAACAATTCTTGGAGCTGCATGGGAGAACTTTCTGGCATAGCAAGGGCATGAAATGACAGCATTCAATATCCAAGGAGAATTGAATGGAGGCTTGTGATTGGCTTAAAATTGATAAGAACATTGGGGCTGCTTCTGCCATTTTCCTTTATGCGTCTCAATCCTAGGTGTGTTGGGTTGTTCAACCAAACTCGGGATTCATGGATTTAGAGCAGGCTTAATCATGGTCCTTTGAAGGTGAGCGATGTTGTAGAAGCTGGGGTAGAACAAATAGTTTCCTCTGGGTTGGGGCTCATTTCTTGCTGAGAGCATCTCACCTTGAGCATGAACTGTGTATCTTTTATTTTCTGCCTAGGGCTTCTCCAGTGTAAAGGTCCAGGGTGACCATGGGTCTTTGCCCTGCATGCCTGCTTGGGAAACCCACCAGATGGAAAGAGCACGCTTCCTGAGTTACTACATAGAGGACTGCCTGCTTGAATGCATGGTTGGTCTGTGGTATGAGTAGGAAGCAATGCCTCTAATATGATAAGCCTGTGGGATTTGGAGGATCCTGGGATATGTGTCAGCAAACCCTGACTAATACACCCAGTGTACAGCTCCCGGACTTTCCCCAGATACATATTTCCAGCCAAAAAGAGGGTGGGGGATAGTGAGGTCCCAGGTCTCACAGACAACAAACTAAGCAAGCTGCCCTTGTCAAGGAGATAATTGGTGCTCACCAAAAGTCCATGTGCTCATTTATCATGTTCCAGTTTTCCTGGCAGTTGGGTTGGGGCCATGTGACTAGTTCTGGCTAAAGGAGTGTGAGTTCTCCATGGTACTTGGGCTACTGTTTTTATGATTTACAGTGAAGACCTCCAAGATGGTGGGGTTTCAGTGTGGAAGCAGCCTGGGTCACAGTCTGAGAAAAGCAAGTAAAGTTGCCTGCAAGTGAGAAATAAAGCTTAGTGTGTATTAGTTGCTGACATGTCCAGTATCACTTGTTACCACAGCACATTCTACACTATCCTCTCTCTCTCTAGTCGCTAAGTCATGTCCGACTCTTGTGATGGCATGGACTGTAGCCTGCCAGGTTCCTCTGTCCATGGGATTCTCCAGGCAAGAATATTGGAGTGGGTTGCCATTTCCTTCTCCAGAGGATCTTTCCAACCCAGGGACCGAACCTGGGTCTCCTGCACTGGAGGCAGATTCTTTACCGATTGAGCTACAAGGAAAGCCCATAGGAATTGAAAAAAATTGATCAAAAATTAAAAATAGAGAATATTTGGTAAATGACATAGGAATGAGAGGTTATAAAGGATAATCTACTGGACATAATGATTATATTTTGAAAATGGTTAAAACATCCAATTTGAGAGCTAGGATACACAATAGAAAATATATAGCCAAAGAACAAATTAGTGAACTGCCATAACAAATCTGGAAACACCCCCAGAGGACATATTAAATTATAGTGAGAATAGGAAGTAAAAGGAAAAATTAAACAAAACAAGAGGGGTAGGCAATACCAATAATTGATTATAATCAACTATAAATGGAGGACTATAAGTAACTTGAATCTGCAACTATTTTTTTTTAAAGTAAAGTAAATGTAGAACGGGCATCAGGAAATTTGGATTCTAGCCCCAACTCTAACTTGCTATGTACCCTGGATAAATCATGCAGTCCTCTGAAGCCTCAGTTCCTTAACCTACAAAATCTTAGAGAGAAAGAGTCAGATGGCCTGGAACTGAATCCTGGCTTAGTTGCTACCTTGGTTGACTTTCTTACCTTCTTTATATATTCATTTCTTTATGCATCAAATAAAAGTAATGATATCTAATATTATCCTTGAATCCAAAAGGTACTTCCTATTCCTTCCATTTTAGAAAAAGGCTGCATTTAAAATTCAGGTTCTAGTTCAACACAATTATTTCACAAGTGAAAAAGTTGAAACATGGAGCCTTTAGAAAACACAGGAAGAATACTCACTAAGCGTCCGAACTGTAACCGGAGCTCAGTTGTCCTGACGCGGGACCGTCAATCTCTCTAGCCCTCACTGGTTGCTCACACATGATGCTAAGTTTAATCATTAGAAGAAATGACCTCCTTTTGTGGGAATTTCATCTTTCATAAACTATTCAGTTTCTCATTGAGCCTGATGGCGTGGTCTGATTTCACAGTTAAGGAGCAAAGAGGCTGGGGAGGGTTTGCACCAGAGCACGGGGGAAGCCAGGGCCAACCATAGGGTGAGAACTCGTTTTTCCTTCAAATGAACTTGAGAGTCGAGTAAAAGAAAGATTGTGAATTTCTCTGTCAAGCCAGTAATGAGAATGCTGCTGTGTCTTTAATTTCCTATCAATAGCACCGATGGCATTATTTTCCATGATGCAGGCGGTAAGAGGTAATTGAAAAACTGAAATCTATGAAATTGTGCAAGGAAGAAAAATAAACACGAGCACCACCATCAAAACAACATTATTCTCAGCCCTGGTAAACTTCTTTCTAGTTCATTTTCCATTGAGACATCTGACTGCACACATTTGAATATATGATTTTATTTCTTGCATTTACCCTTCATATTATAATGTAAGGATTTCATGTTACTTCACGGTCTTCTAACACTTCTTATTAAAAGGTTGCATAACATTTTGAGATTGGCATTTTATTTCACCGTTTTTTTTTTCTGGTAACCGCTTGGGTTGTTTGCAGCTTTCTGCTAATACAACAGAACTGTAATAGACAGATGTATAGATGAAGGTTTTCTGTATTAAAGATGACTGGACCAAAGAGCATGAACAATGCTTGCGGCACATGGTAACTCTCTAGAAGGATCATGCTCTGCTGACATATAAACTGTCATTGAAAACTTCCAGTTTATTAATTTTAAATTTATTATACCTACTTATATTTAAAATGAGACAGAAGCATTAAGAAATTACATAAGCGATAGGTAATGCTTATAAAAGTTTATAAGATACAGAGAAGAATAAGGTAGAAATGAAATTCTACCATAATGTCATTTCCTAGAGTCATTTCTCTCGATAGTTCGTTGCATATTCTTCCAGATTTTGTGATCTGCACATACTGACCTTTATTGCTGCTGTCATTAGTATTAGAGACATGCATAGTGTCTAGCGTTTCACTTTCTTCATTTATCGGTAGATGCTAAATATTGTCACCTTGGCACATGCAGATCAACTTCATCCTTTTTAATAGCTTCATGGTTGGAACATAACACGATCTCTTTATCCCATTTCCTTTGATAGACTTGTGGGTTAGCTTCAAGTTTTCTCCTCTGGCAAACAAAGCTGCCATGAGAATTCTTGTCTATACGGTTTATTTTTAAAGAGCATTTACTGCTGTGCTAATGTGACTTTGAAAACAATGGCTGGCAAGATAATTCTCGCTGTGTGCAGAACATACCATGTGTAAACGTCATTTAAATTTTAAAGGTAGAATTGAGTCATTTTCATTAAAACCAGGTTAAAATCACAGCGATCTCTTTCTCTCGTGTATGAATGAATCCTCTTGCTCCAGATGGGACATGAAACTCCTTAAATTGAAATTCAGTGCACAGGGGCTCTGATGGCCCTTAACAGATGGAAGGACAATCTTATCTGGATGGTTATATAACTCAGTGATTCTCATGAAAGCCTTCGGAGAGACTCAGACAGAAGGTGGACTGAGTTAGGCTTGGGGCAGAGGCAGGTGAAGAGGCTGGAGTCACTGGTTTCTTTGTGTGTATTTATTTGCTAGTGTCGATAAGATTGGGGTCTGAGATCTGAGCAGTATAACAGTCTGGTCGAATGACTAATGTTGAGACCTCAGAAATCTCCCATTTGGGTACGATTTGAGTTGGAACTCAAAGTTTCCTGTTAAATGACCTTGGGATGATCATTCCATCTCTCTGAAGCCCTCATTCTCACTAATACGCAGATAATGTTTCTAGTAGGAGGGTATCATATTACTATTTAGTCATAGGTATTTATGAAGAATTGATGGTTTTGAACTGTGGTGTTGGAGAAGACTCTTGAGAGTACCTTGGATTGCAAGGAGATCCAACCAGTCCATCCTAAAGGAAATCAGTCCTGAATATTCATTGGAAGGACTGATGCTGAAGCTGAAACTCCAATACTTTGGCTACCTGATGTGATAAACTGACTCACTGGAAAAGACCCTGATGCTAGGAAAGATTGAAGGTGGGAGGATAAGCAGACAACAGAGGATGAGATGGTTGGATGGCATCACTGACTCGATGGACATGAGTTTGAGTAAGTTCTGGGAGTTCGTGATGGACAGGGAAGCCTGGTGTGCTGCAGTCCATGGGGTCGCAAAGAGTCAGACACGACTGAGTGACTGAACTGAACTGATAGGTATTTATTCAGCTGTATCGCTTCTAAGAGCTAGAGATACAGTTGTAGTTGTAAATAAGAGATCATCCATTTTCTTTTTTCCCTAAAGGGGACGTTGTTGCCTTCCTCACCTGGAAGTGATCAGCTAATCTGCTTGAATTTTATCAATATACCGCACTGAAGTTTAGCCTTCATGCATTACCTCTTCTTGGTATTGTAGGCTGATGGGGAAAGTGTAAGCTGCTCAGTTGTGTGCAACTGTTTGCAATCCCATGGACTGTAACCCTCCAGGCTCCTCTGGCCTTCCATGGGATTCTCCAGGCAAGAATACTGGAGTGGGTAGCCATTCTCTTTTCCCAGGGAATCTTCCTGACCTGGGGATCAAACCCAAGTCTCCTGCAGTGCAGGCAGATTCTTCACCATCTGAGCCACCAGGGAAGCCACAAGGCAAGCTAAACTGTGGCAAACTTATTAGACAAATCAAATGAACTTATCTCAACTTAGCCGTTCAACAAGATCCTGCCTTGTATCACCCCTGCATTGCTGAAGTCAGCACTCTTGCTTTTAAAAAAAAGCAGAGCGACCGGTCTTTCTTGCTGCACACGGGCTTTCTCTAGGTGCCGTGAGTGAGGGGCGCTCTCTAGCGGTGGTGCGTGGGCCTCTCTTGCTGTGGAACGCGGGCTCTGGGCAAGCGGGCTCTGGGCAAGCGGGCTTCAGCAGTCGTGGTGCGCAGGTCTAGTTGTGCCTCAGGCCTAGCTGTGCTCACAGTGCGAAAGCATCAGTTCTTCGGCGCTCAGCCTCCTTATGGTCCGACTCTCACATCCGTACGCGACTACTGGAAACGCCATAGCTTTGACTGTGTGGACCTTTGTCACAAAGTGATGTCTCTGCTTTTAAATGCACTGTCTAGGTTTGTCATAGCGTTGCTTCCAAGAGCAAGTCTCTCTTAGTTTCGTGGCTGCAGTTACCATCCACAGTGATTTTGGAGCTCAAGAAAATACAATCTGTCACTGTTTACACTTTCCCCCTTCTAATTGCCATAAAGTGATGGGACTGGATCCATGATCTTAGTTTTTTGAGTGTTTAGTTTCAAGCCAGCCTTTATACTCTCCTCTTTCACCCTCATCAAGAAGCTCTTTAGTTCTGCCACTAGAATGGTGTCTGCCTCTCTGAGGTTGTTGCTATTTCTCCTGGCAATCTTGATTCCAGCTTGTGATTCATTTTGCAGATGTACTTTTCATACGTACCCTGTTAAATAAGCAGGGTGACAGTCACCAGTCTTGATGTACTCCCTTCCCAGTTTGGAACCAGTCCCTTGTTCCGTGTTTGGTTCTAAGCGTTGTTTCTTGACCTGCACACGGGTTTCTCAAGAGACAGATAAGGCGGTCTGGTATTCCTATCTCTTTGAGTATTTCCCACAATTTGTTGTGATCTACACAGGCAAAGACTTTAGTGTAGTCAATGAAGCAGATGTTTTCTGGAATTCCCTTGCTTTTTCTATGATCCAGCAGATGTTGGCAGTTTGATCGCTCCTTCCTCTGCCGTTTCTAAATCAAGCTTGTATCTCTGGTACATAGTAGGTGGGAAATAAATTTTGGGAGGATGGGAGGGATTGGGGGCAGGAGAAGAAGGGGACGACCAAGGATGAGATGGCTGGATGGCATCACTGGCTCGATGGATGCGAGTCTCAGTGAACTCCGGGAGTTGGTGATGGACAGGGAGGCCTGGCGTGCTGCGATTCATGGGGTTGCAAAGAGTCGGACACGACTGAGCGACTGAACTGAACTGAACTGAACTGAACTGAGATATCTAAAAATATTTATTGTCTAAACTTTAGGCACTCAGAATACCTTTGGTGGATATAAGTATAAAATACTTCTGCTTGCAATATCTCATATCTCCTTAGAAGATAGGCATATTAACCAGAAATATGGATGCTTTGAGAACTGTGTGCACAGCGTCTTCCTCCATCGCCCCAATTAAAGTCACCATTTCCTGATTTCTTGTTCTATTCATCTACCCTATACTTTTAAATTTGTCTAAAATTGCAGACCAGATAAGCCAAAATATATTTTTGTTTCTGTTTTTGGTGAATCAGAGGTTACATTTCCCATCTTTTTCAAGGATATCTTTGGAGGCAGAACTCTTAAATGTTTTATACTTATTTGAAAAGCTGGTATAAATATTTCAGGACACAATCGAGCTTTTCTCATTAAAGCCCATTCTTCCCTTTCTGTATGCAGAAGTTTCTAGCTGTGGAGTGGAAGTACTATATTCAAATAATTGCGAAGAGCCTAATTCCATGGTAACCATGACAAACAGACTTTTGCTATAATAGATTTTGATGAGCTTATTTTAAATCAGAACAATGACAATTTTTTAAACTAATTTGATCTGTGTTTTTCAGCTTGCTCTCAATTAGAGGCTGTGGTGGGCTAAGCAGGTCAGAATCAATCTATTTTTCAAACCAATAGCATAATCTGTGAATCACTGTTCTCAGGTAGATTTGGTGATATTTGTTGCAGAGTTGGTAGCTATCTTTAATCTTTTCTCTTATGTTTCTGCATAATATAAAAATCAACAAATAAGCAAAAAATCTTCCTCCGTACTTTCTGTAGAATTACATTTAAATGCACAGTAAGGGATGAGAGAAATTTTCATTTCCCCTTGGTTCACTTTTAATGTCCTACCCATAGGTGGCAGCAAGTGACTACTCTGCTAGAGCACGGGGCCTTTGTTGTTCAGAAGCTAAATTGTGTCTGACTCTTTGCAACCCCATGGACTGCAGTACACTGACTCCTCTGTCCTTCACTATCTCCTGTAGTTTGCTCAAATGCATGTCAATTGAGCTGGTGATGTTATCTATCTCATCCTCTGCCGCCCCCTTTTCCTTTTGCCTTCAATCTTTTCCAGCATCAGGGTCTTTTCTAATGAGGCAGCTCTTTGCATCAGGTGCCCAAGGTATTGAAGCTTCAGCTTCATCATGAGTCCTTTCAATGACTTTTCAGGGTTGATTTCCCTTAGGATGGACTGGTTGGCTCTCCTTGCAGTCCAAGGGACTCTCAAGAGTCTTCTCCAACACCACAGTTCAAAAGCATCAATTCTTTGGCTCTCAGCATTCTTTGTGGTCCACCTCTTACATCCATACATGACTACTGGAAAAACCATAGCTTTGACTATGCAGACCTTTGTTGGCACAGTAATGTCTCTGCTTTTAAATATTCTGCCTAGGTTTGTCATAGCTTTCCATCCAAGGAGAAAGCGCCTTTTAATTTCATGGCTGCAGTCACTGTCTGCAGGGCCTTCTAGTCTCCTCCTATCAGCCCTGTGTTGTAAAACCCTGGAAAAGGAAAGAACGTGGAAGATGACAGATTACATCTCTGATGGTTGCTTCATTTTGTTTTCTGAGATGTAGCCCTCGTCTTCAGAGCTGGCGAATTCCGTTCTGTTTTGATTCTTCTTCTGTAGCTTTGGAGAAGAACCCCAGCAGCACTGAAGTAGCCATCAAGGTCAAATAGGGAGGGTCAGGCTGGATGGGAAGGCCAAGGTCATCCAGGGAGTGCATGGGGCTGAGGCCTTCCTTGAATTGTCCAGGGCCTCTGCCTCCTGCCTCGACTCATTCAGGTCAAGCCTTCTGAATTGGAAGTGCCTCTGACAATTCAGCATTGTCCATTGGTCCCTGTGGGTCTGGAGTCTCTCTCTCTTTTTTCTTAACCTCTCAGCAAATTGTGTTCTTGGGCAGCCCCTGATTTGAATCCTGATGCGTATTACTGGTCCCCGGAGACTAGAGAGCCAGCATACACATGATTTTAGACAGAGTAATGGATTTGTAGGTATATTCCTTTTATTCTGTGCTTATTATTTGACTAGCACTGTGCCAAATACTGTATATACAACTTCTTACTATCCACAAGAGCTCTATAAATTAGAAATTATGAATCTCATTTGACCAGTGTGGAAATGGAAGTGAATTAACTTGTTGAAGTTTATAAATCTGGTTTAAACTGCTTTGGCTGGTTTAAGGAGGCCCTTTCTTGAGATGTAGGAAGACTTTGACCTCATTCAGTACGTACAGATTACTTCCATGTGCATCGTGAAAGATGTAAACGTTCCACACCTTTGAAGACTTTACAGTGGGAGTGCTTACACACATCAAAAAGACATCAAGGCAGCAGAATTTGAGAAAACCCAAGTTATGGTAAGTGGGATCTTGGGGAGATACTGGAATAAAATAGTTTCATAGAAACTGGATAGAAATGTAACCTAAATAGGAGACGTGTTGAACACAAGATGAACTTGTCCTATTCTTTCAGTTTCTTTTGATTGGTATAATGTTTAAAAGCATGGCTAGTATTCCCACCTGGCAAGGGCCAAGTTGTATGAGTAATCTGGGTCATTTCAAAAATCTCAGGAGAATTGCAGGGGTTAGATCTGCTCTCAGAATATCTCTCGTGATGTAAGTTTCCTGAAGCATCAACAAGAGGTATTTTGTAAGAACTCAGAGCTTACCAGTGGCCAATAAGCACATGCAAAAATGCTCAACATCGTTAGTTATTCAGTTCAGTTCAGTCGCTCAGTCGTGTCTGACTCTTTGTGACCCTGTGGGGTGCAGCACACAAGGGCTCCCTGTCCATCGCCAACTCCCAGAGTTTACTCAAACTCATGTCCGTTGAGTCGGTGATGCCATCCAACCATCTGGAAATGGAAATCAAAGAGATACTATTTCCCACCCATTAAGGATGGCTAGAAACCAAAAGTCAGAAGACAGCAAATGTTGGTAGAGATGTGGAGAAACTGGAATGCTTATACATTACAAATAGGAACGAAGAATGGTGTCACCAATTTGGAAAACAGTCTGGCGGTTTGATTAAATTTAGAGCTACAAAATGACCTAACAATTCCACTCCTGGGTTTATACCCAAAGGAAATGAAAATGTACATCCACACAAAAACTTATACATGCATATTTATACCAGCATTTTTTCATAATAGTGAAAATGTGGAAATAACACAGATGTCCATTAATCGATAAATGAAGATATCCATAAAATGGGATATTATTTAGCAATGACAAGGGATGAGGCACTGGCATACGTCACAACACAGAGGGGCCTTGGAAATACTGTGCTACAAGTGAAAGAAGCCGGTCACAAAAGACCACACGCTGTGCGGTTCCGTTTATACAGATGTGCAAAACAGGTAGGTCCAAACACAGAAGCAGATTAGTGACTGCCCTGGGCTGGGGGAGGGGTGTGAGGGGACAGGGTGATAGCTGAAGAGCATGGTGCTTCTGGGTGATAAGAATGTTCTGAAATTGAGTGTCATGATAGTTGCACAACTCCGTAAATACACTGATTCATACAATGGGTGAACTGGGTGAATTGTGTATTATGTGAATTACACCTTAATAAAGCTGTTAAAGAGAGAGAGAAAAAAAAAAGAATCCTTAGTCCCCTGTGGCTACTTATGTAAAACTTTGAAGCCTTTTCATATGTTAATTTTGTGATCTTCTCAAAAACCTCATGAGGTGGAAACTTTTAATCTTCCTTATTTTACAGGTGTGTGTTAGTCTCTCAGTCATGTCCGACTCTTTTTGAGTCCCTGGACTGTAGTCCCGCAGACTCCTCTGTTCATGGGATTCTCCAGGCAAGAATACTGGAGTTGGTTGCCATTTCTTCCTCCAGGGGATCTTTCCAACCCAGGGATCGAACCCAGGTCTCCAGCATTGTAGGCAGATTCTTTACTGTCTGAGCTTAACTATAGACAAAGAGGGAAGAGGGATACTGACCGAGGTTACTCAGCTTTCAGGAGGCTGGGTTAGAGACACATGGGTAGAAGGAGAGGCTCTGAATCTCTGCTCTGCATGGTAGGTCTCGCTGTCTGTGAAAGGGAAGTCTTTGGGTGTGGTCACCTGGTGGGGTTAAATCCTTTCTCATGTGCTGTGTGTCACTCAGTCCTGTCCGATTCTTTGTGATCCTGTGGCCTGTAGCCCACCAGGCTCCTCAGTCCATGGGATTCTCCAGGCAAAAATACTGGAGTGGGTTGCCATGCCCTCCTCCAGGGGATCTCCCCCAACCCAGAGATCGAACCCAGGTGTCCCGCAATGCAGGGGGATTCTTTACCAGCTGAGCCACCAGGAAAGCCCATGAATACTGGAGTGGGTAGCCTATCCCTTCCCCAGGGGATCTTCCTGACCCAGGAATTGAACCTCGGTCTCCTGCATTACAGGTGGATTCTTTACCAGCTGAGCTAAAATACAGGAAAAGAAGGCACACTCAGGGTGCAGCTGCAACATATGCCCCAGCTGGGGCGCTCCACTGAATCCCGTCACTCAGATACAGAAGGCCTAGCAAGGACAAAGTCTGAGCCATCTGCATACACAGGAAGACAGTTTTTTCTTAAACTCTATATTTATTACTTTTGAATCTAGGGGGAGGTCAGACTGCATAGATAGTGTTGGAGAAGTATTAAATAGAAGAAAATGATGGAGCAGGCAATAAAATTGGTTGGGGATTTGGGAATTTATGAGAGAGAAAGTGAAATAATATGCAAGCATGTCCACGAAATAGTGCCTGTCTCATTCTTCATTATGTATTATCAGAGGATTTCAAGGCAACTAAATTTGCAGAGAGATCTTGCCTGAAGTTGGATTCTTTTTTATAGGAGAAACTCAGGTGTTCCACATGCCATTTCTGCTTCACTGTTGAATCCAGTTAGGAAGAGGGTGGGTAGCAGCAGGCTATGGAGAAAGATGGGAGAGCAGGGATAAGCCTTAATATCCTATTAAGTGACTTAAAGGCGTGTGAGCATGTTCAGTTGCGTCAGTCATGTTCGACTCTTTGCGACCCAATGGACTGTAGCCCACCAGGCTCCTCTGTCCCTGGGATTCTCCAGGCAAGAACACTGGAGTTGGTTACCATGCCCTGCTCCAGGGGATCTTCCAGACCCAGGGATCAAACCCATGTCTCTTACATCTCCTCCACTGGCAGGTGGATTCTTTACCACTAGCACCACCTGGGAAGCCTGATTTAAAGGCAGAGGACCAATAAGAGCCTTCAGAATTAACGTATGATCAAATTTGCCATCACCATTCCTCCTGCTAACTATCTTTCTCTTATTCACTAAACCAGCCTCCTAGAACAGACCTCCGACAGCTCTTAGATTCCCCTGTCTCTTTACAATAAGGGCAGTCATCTGGTCCAAGGTCTTCTGAGTTTCCGCTGAGCCTGAACTATCTTTCTGTTCCCTGGCATTTTCGTCCTCCTTGAATTGTTCAACTGCTCTGTCTGTTCCATCACTGTTTCTTGAAAGGTTCAAAGTGGAGAACAGCTTCAAAGAAGACTCTGATATTCGTAGTCTTACACTGGAATTGTAACCTTGACGGCTTCCCTTGGGGGAATGTCTGTGTCTGTGGGCAACGTTAGACTGCAATGTGTTCAGAAGAACATGGCAGTGAGTGCGTGGATGCAGGACACAAAGGCAGAGCCACCCACGCAAAAATAGAGGAAATAAATTTGAAGTGAGACAGAACCACTGAGGAAGAAAGGCCAGCAGGAAGTGTCCTGGGAAGCAGTGATAAAAGGTAAATGACAGCTGTAGTTGGGCTAGCAGGAAGTGTCAAAGGTTGGGTGACTCAGTTTGAATGAAAGCTCACGGTGACATACAGATGGAGAGGAATTTTCCCACAGGTTGGGGTAAGCCTCCAGGCCCAGTAATTATACATAAGCCACTACTTAATTTAGCAACTGATGTGAAAAGAATAAATAGTGATAGCCTTTCAGCTTCATTCAAGTAAACATAAGATAAATGTTTTCAGTAACCCTGTATAAAAAATACCCAGGACAATAAAACAAACTATAGCTTAAATCGGGAAGACGGTCTTTTAGATTCTGTTCTTTATCATCATCCTGTTTGATGATGCCAATAATTATAACAACAATAAAAACAATGGGCTATTATTATTTGATTTGGAGTAATGGCAAGTCCTTTTACTCTTATTAGTACTGATTGATTATCCACAAAAAATACCTTCTTGGTTTTGAACAAGCTGAAGAGCCATGTACAGCACTTGGCAGGTAAAGTGGGCTCCCTACTCGATAACCATGCCCTATTTTTCTTGCTCTCAGAACCCATTTCTTTTTTTATCTGACAAGGTGCCCAGCTCCTGCGAATGATGTCATTGGCCTACACCAATCAGGACTTCAGAATTTCCCTTTAACAGTGATTGGTCCAGGGATGAACATGTGACCCAATTGTCCGCCAAGACAAGCTACTGAAGAATTCTGGGAAAAAGTTCCTCTCTGCTGAAAAGGAGCAGCAGGATGAGAAAGGCCTTTTGTCATAGCCCATCTTCCTGTTTGGATGTGGTTGTGTGAAGACGTGATGCTTGCAGTCATGCCAGTCATTTGGGGACCCTGCTAATTACTGGGAGAGGAGAGCAAGGAGATAGCAAGAGTCCTATCCTTTGCTGATGTCAGAACTACCTTCCTGTGGGACTGCCTTCCTTTAGATGTCTTGTTTGATGAAATAAACACAATTATTTGGATTACTTTTATTAAAACTTTGTTTTTTTGGATC
>SJYF01000323.1:7189300-7199638 GCA_006410515.1 Procapra przewalskii
CCGAGTGCGGGGCGCTGGGGTGCCCAGAGCCAGCGGGGTGCGCGGGGTGAGCCCGTGCGGAGAGGCGGGGGTGGTACCTGGCTACGTTATCCGTCCTTCTCTGTCTCTTTTGGAGTGTTATCGAGGCTTTTTTGGCGGGAGGGGGGCGGGGGGAGACAAAAAGATATGCAAATATTTCCCTCTGCGACTTTGATGTTGCCGAGTTGATCGTCTTTGAGGGAGGGATGATGCTATGGGTCGCCAAGGGAACAAATGCGACTTCATTATTATTATTTTTTTAACAATCTCTGAAAAGTGAGCCCAGGTTTCGATGCCTGGGACGGGAGCATTTTGAGGCGCTTTTGAAGTTCCCTGGGCTTTTGAACATCAGCACCTTTGTCTTTGAAATGGGTGCTGGCACCTGCAACTAAATGGGAGAGGTAGCCTGGGATTCCCTCCGGCAATACGAGAGTTAACAGGACCAGTACTTTTGTAGATTAGATGCTTGGCACCCATGTCAGCGCTGTTGTTTCTGGAAGGTAATGTGTTCGTGCTTTAAAGAACTGGAAATGCCTTTTTTTGGTTTCTATATGTGAGGAAGCAAACCAAAGCACCTCTGAGGGCAGGTGTCTGGGCGGTGTTTGCATCTGTTTATGAGTGTGGTGAGAGGGTTACATCCGTTGCCAAGGGCATAGGTAACTGGATGGAGACCTGCTCAAGTTATGGGTAGTGTTCTTTCTCAACGGGCCTCAACCCTGCCATCATTTCCTGATATTTAATTTGTAGCAGACATAGAGTATATTAAAAATAGAATTGTGAAGACTTAGATAGCATCTTTGGAGAAGGTGATGGCACCCCACTCCAGTACTCTTGCCTGGAAAATCCTATGGACGGAGGAGCCTGGTGGGCTGCAGTCCATGGGGTCACAAAAAGTCGGACAAGACAGAGCGACTTCACTTTCACTTTTCACTTTTATGCATTGGAGAAGGAAATGGCAACCCACTCCAGTGTTCTTGCCTGGAGAATCCCAGGGATGGGGAAGCCTGGTGGGCTGCCGTCTATGGGGTCGCACAGAGTCGGACATGCCTGAAGCAACTTAGCAGCAGCAGCAGCAGATATCATCTTTAGGTGTACTCATGTGAAAGAAGATAGTTTTCATTTTTAAGAAATAAGCTGATCAGTGCAGAAGGAAATAAGGTATTTGTTAATTTTTTTGAAATAGGGGATAATGGGAAGATATTGAATTGTATACCCAACTTAGCAAAATAATCTTTAAGTTGGAAGAGATCAGAGAAAATTTTATGGAAAGCAAGAAATTGTATTTTTGTTTAAAGGTAGTTAATGAGAAGAAACCATTGGCACTGATCATTTTGAATTGCAGTTAAGTTGATTAGAATTACGGATATTAAAGCTACTTGAGGTGTCAGACATAAAGTGATTATCTGATACTTCTCTCTTTCGGGATTTCAACACCTGTTAGCTGGCTGATTACTAGGTTTCTGAGTCTGTTCATATTTGCTAGTAATTTTAAGTGGTGTCACTTCATTAGAAGATTGTATTGGAAACTATAAAGAATTGAGTTGCAGCAATAATTTGCAGATTATTTCACAATTAGTTTTGTTATTAAACTGAATCTTAACCTGTAGAGTGATTCACAAGACACTCTGCAATGATGGTAGTGAAATGGTACATTGATTAAAATGAAGTTGATCTGTTTTCAGAAGATAACCAGGAGAGGAAAAATAAGCATTTTTTCATTTAAGCATGAAAGGCAACTAGGATGAACATTGAGGCCTTGTCCTATTCTATAGACAGAATATCATTTCATGTTTTGTACTAAAAATAATTAGTTTTGTGTTCCTTCTGAGGCAGCAACAGTACAGCGTTATTCACGTCTTTGTTAGCAAATCCAACATTCAAGTGCAAGGATTCTGGACCTACTTTTCAGCTACATGGGCCCCTCACTATGATTTCTAGTCTGTGGCCCTTAGTTTGGATTCTGAAGATTGGAGACAGCCAGTGTTAATTCAGCACAGTGATAACTCGTGTTTTGCCTTTGCTACTAGCTCACCCAAGGCACAGGATTCAATATAGTTTGGCGTCTTTAAAGCTGGATCACTTTCTGCCAAGAAAATAAAGTCAGTAAACATCAGAAATAAACGGGCATGTACTGCAAGCACAGCTTTGTCGTAGTGGTTTATTTATACAAGCTCTGAAGCAAGAAATGAAGCTTTTGTCAGTGAAGTGAAAAACAATAATTTGGCATCTTTATATATGTTACTAGCATCACGAGGTATGTGCATGACCAAATAATGAAAGCCAAAAAAAAAAAAGGCTGTGATATCTATAGAACCCCCTTAGAAAATGCAGATGGGAGTGTGCAGTAGGTCCATGGCTGAGACTGGCTACCTGGTGGAAGTAGGGGACAGCACAGAGCATCCTCAGGTGTAACATACCAGTTGTCACTGGCTCATTCTCAGTAGTAGAAATCTTTTGCATTTCTAAGCTTCAGAGCCTTAAAATTAGAAACATCTTAATTTTGTAAAATTATTTTATAATTTTGTAACATCATAATTTTATAGTCTTAATTTAATAATTAAAATTAAACCCTGGTCCTAATTTTTGGTATACGTTGTAAAATTTGGTCTGATCATTATAAACACAGCCTGAAGTATTCTATAACTTGACTTAGCATATCCAAAGAGATAAAAGGAGTGAAGAAATGTTCTCATTTAAGTCAGATTAACATTGTTCTTGTGCCACTGAAAGTCATATTTTTAACCATATGAGCCTGCATGGGCAACATTAGGCCATTGGAGGCTTTGTTGGCTGTTTCTGGGTCAGTGTTCTCTAGCAATTTCTAGCTCTGTGATAACGTGATGACTGGCTGGTAATTTAGCGTCTCGTACAATGTGCTGTATGTAGCATTTGTAAAAGTGTGTTTGTGAAAAAGATGATAGTTTTTTAAAACATGATTTCTTCATTGCCAGAACACTTGGATTTGGATTTGTGGCTGGGGAGAATAATGTTAGCCCTGGGACTTCAAGGAAAAACTGCTATAAACGTAAGGTATTGTCAGCTGGCCTGCTGTGTGTGGTGAGTATTGATTGTAACCACTGTGCTGAGAAAAGGCGTGGGGAACCCGTGCTTGTGGCGATAGGAAGGGGTGTTTGTGCTGTGGACAGTTAGCAGAGATTGATGGAGGCTGAGAAACTTCTGTGGGCGTGTGTTTCATTTTTTTCCTGCTCTCAGTTATAATGAGGATAAGATCTCTTAAGCCATTTTGTAAACCACTTTACAAAATGGGAAATGCATATATTTATTCAGTCTGGCACAGAATTGGAGTGTTATAAACATAGTTCGAGATTAACGCTTGATTTCCATATGTGCCAGTTCTTTGTAGCAATTATGTTTTGGACATCAGTCAGCAAATGTTTATCAGCTGATTCCTTTTCTTTATTCTGTATTGCTTGATAAAGTCATCTGAGTTCTTATAGTTGAGGAATTACTTGTTTTCCAACTATTACAGATATTCTTATTATAGGTGTAACTCGTTGTTTATGATACCTAATACCCAAATATTCTATGTTAGTCTTCCTTTTCATATGGGGAAAAGTTACCAGTTAATTCTTTAATGCTTTGTAAGTAATTTTATATCCTCCAGGGCTTTTAGAAAATAGAAGTTGGTTAATTTGTTTTTCAATCAGAATATTAGAAAACTTATTTTATAATGGTGTGTATTAAAAAACTCATAATTCATGTTATAATCTTTCTTTTTCTTTTTAAGCTTTCTGTATTTTACATTGGAGTATAGCTGATTAACAGTGTTGTAAGAATTTCAGGTGATAGCAAGGGGACTCAGCCATACATATACGTGTATCCATTCTTTCCCAAACTCCCCTGCCATCCAGGCCGTGTTATAATCCTTACTTTCACATTTTGGACAGGTACAGAGGTCGTGTGGCGGATAGGAAAATCTGGAATCCTGTTAGGTGATGAAGTGTTATTTTCCCTAAGTGCCTAGATATAGACCTCTGCTGCTTTACCTCATAACCAGTTGATGTGAAAGCCAAAGAATCTCAAGGTGGAGGGTTCAGTGAGTTAAAAAGTACTGTTGTTCAGTCGCTAAGTCATGTCTGACTCTCTGCAACCTCATGGACTGCTGCACACCAGGCTTCCCTGTCCGTCACTATCTCCTGGAGTTTGCTCAAACTGGTGCAATCCAACCATCTCATCCTCTGTCACCCCCTTCTCCTCCTGCCCTCTATCTTTCCCAGCATCAAGGTCTTTTCCAATGAGTCACATCAGATGGCCAAAGTATTGGAGCTTCAGCATCAATCCTTCCAGTGAATATTTGGGATTGAATTCCTTTAGGATTGAATTGTTTGATCTCCTTGCTGACCAACGGATTTGAGATTAATGTATACTGAGACCTTTCAGGGCTTGGGGTGAAGGGGAGGAAAAAGATGGATGGCACAGATCATCTCTTCAGCACCTTGTAGTCCAGAATCCTAAAGCAACCCCCCAGCTAGTGTTTACATGGTTTCCAGAGACTGGTCACTCCTACACCAGAGAGGCTGTTCTGGTCATTTACCCCCACTTTTCCTCCCAACTGAGTAAAAAGTGACTCCCCTGAACTGGGATGTAAGCGCACTTTGAATATTATAAACCACAAGTTAGGACATAAGAATAAAGATTTTCCATATGATTATATTGTATAATTGGTCAGGAAAAGTGAAGTCACTCAGTCGTGTCCAATTCTTTGCGACCTCATGGACTGTAGCCCGCCAGGCTCCTCCGTCCATGGAGTTTTTCAGGCAAGCGTACTGGAGTGGATTGCCATTTCCTTCTCCAGGGGATCTTCCTGACCCAGGGATCAAACCCGGGTCTCCCGCATTGCAGGCAGACGCTTTACCATCTGAGCCACTGTGGAAACCCATAATTGGTCAGGGAGACCACTTAAATAGCCAAGACAGTAATGGAGCTTTAAAAGAAAACTATGGGTTTGTCCCACATATTTGGGGCATTTAAATGAGCAATTGTTTCTCTGAGTATCAGTCTGTTGTGAACCATCTTCCCTCTGTTACAGTCGTAGTTGTTCAAGGAAGACATGGCATTTTATACACTTTTATTACGATGTGATAGTTGAATTGAAGGACAGATGATTACTCAAACTCTTGAACTGTAAATCTCTAATGAAAGGTTTCGGTGTGGTCTCATCTGGCATTTTGTCTTGTTTCATATGGTTTCCTCAGACCCTGGTTAGCATGACTGCAGTTCCATCTTTTTTCTGTCAGTCAAACCCTTGCAAGTGCTTCTTAATGGCCAGGTGCTTTTCTGAATACTTCACAGGTATTAATCTATTTACTCTTCTTAAGAACTCTGTGAAGTAGGTACTGCTATGATCCCCATTTTAAGAAGGAGGAAACTGATGTGATCTTTCTGTTATATTATTCTAAAAGTACAGAGGCTTCCCAGGTGGCTCAGCGGTACAGAATCCGCCTGCCAGTGCAGGAGACACAGGAGTCACGGGTTCGACTCCTGGGTCGGGAAGACCCCCTGGAGGAGGAAATGGCAACTTACTCCAGTATTCTTGCCTAGAGAATTCTGTGGACAGAGGAGCCTGGTGGGCTGCAGTCTGTGGGGTCATAAGAGTTGGACAGGACTGAGCACACACAAGCACGCAGGCAAAAAGGTACCAGAATCCTGGCTTCTTTATGTCAAGGAATGCAGTAAACTTTGCTTTTTAATTAACTGATATCAACTGTAGAAATAAAGGCATCAATTGTAATGGTACTTCATTTTTTCCCCCTTAATTTAATAAAAAGGAACAAAACCTAAAGCCAGAATTATGTCTTCAAGAATAAAGCAAGAATTATTTCTTCATAGCATATTGTGACTGATGTCAGTATTTTCCTTACTTAAAAACTAGAACAGACTAATTTATGGAAAAGATACTTTCGAAGACAGTTGTTCTTTCACTTATTATTTGTATTCATATATTAAAAGAATGTATATTTTTGGTGGTGTGAACTTTGCTATATACATGTAAAGGTATCTTTTACATTTGGGATTGCCTCATTGGAAAAGACTCTGATGCTGGGAGGGATTGGGGGCAGGAGGAGAAGGGGATGACAGAGGATGAGATAGCTGGATGGCATCACTGACTCAATGGATGTGAGTCTGAGTGAACTCTGGAGTTGGTGATGGACAGGGAGGCCTGGCGTGCTGCGATTCATGGGGTCGCAAAGAGTCGGACACGACTGAGCGACTGGACTGAACTGGACTATGTGGAGTATCATCAGTCTAGGCTCACCTTTTTTAAAAGAATGAAGTGTAGTTGATTTGCAGTATTATATTAGTTTTTAGGTGGACAGCACAGTGATTCAGTATTTTTGCAGGTTATAATCATGGTATAGAGAAGGAAATGGCAACCCAGTCCAGTATTCTTGCCTAGAGAATTCCTGTGCACAGAGGAGCCTGGTGGGCTGCTGTCCATGGGATCGCACAGAGTCGGACACGACTGAAGCGACTCAGCAGCAGCAGCAGCATAATCGTTGTAAGCTACCACAAGATAATGGCTATGATTCCCTGTCCTGTAGGCTCGTCTGGTTTTTTCCCAGTAGCTCTGTTGTGTCCTGAGGACCAGGTAATATTTCCTTCTCACTCATTCTCTTCCAAGAGAACTCTGTCTATACCTATTTAAAAACAAACCAAAACTGAAAAACAACTTAGCATGTTGTTTTAAAACACGCACATGCACGCGCGCGCGCGCGCACACACACACACACACACACACACACACATATGTGTGAAATGAAAGTGAATGTTGCTTAGTCCTGTCCAACTCTTTGCAAGCCCATGGGCTATACAGTCCATGGAATTCTCCAGGCCAGAATACTGGAGTGGGCTGCCTTTTCCTTCTCCAGGGGATCTTCCCAACCCAGGGATTGAACCCAGGTCTCCTGCATTGCAGGCGGATTCTTTACCAGCTGAGCCACAAGGGAAGTCAAAGAATACTGAAGTGGGTAGCCTATCCCTTCTCCAGTGGATCTTCCCAACCCAGGAATCGAACCAGGGTCTTCTGCATTGCAGGTGGATTCTTTACCAGATGTGTGCCAGACTGTAAACAAGAACTATGCCTTATTCATTTCCAAAGATAAGATAAATTCAAATGTGCTTTCTTTAAATGAATGCCTAAAAGATTTTTTTAATGTGGCATAAAATGATTATTTTAAAGCCTAGTTCCAAAGTCAGTATTGAGGACCTTAGAAGTGTCAATGTTAGGGTCTTAGGAAAGTGACTCAGGTTTCCTGCATGCGTGCAACCTAAGTCGTTTCAGTCAGGTTTGAGTCTGTGCGACCCTATGGACTGTAGCCCGCCAGGCTCCTCTGTCCATGGGATTCTCTAGGCAAGAACAGTGGAGTGGGTTGCCATGCCCTCCTCCAGGGGATCTTCCCCACCCAGGGGTGGAACTCACCTCTCTCGTCTCCTGCATTGGCAGAGAGACCACTAACAGCCCCTGGGAAACAGAGCAGCATTCCTTCAGTTATCCAAGCTCCAAAATGTATCCTCAGGGCACCACAAGATCACTTTAGCTGTTAGTTATTTGAAATACAACATAAGAAATCAAAGATCACAGCTTCATTTTCAATTTATTTGGATTCCTGATGGTCATATCTTAAAAGGTTATATGTATGTGTGTATATATATAAATCATAAAAAACTCTAGCTAGCTTAATTTTGAAGCACAAGCTGGAATCAAGATTGCCGGGAGAAATATCAATAATCTCAGATATGTAGATGACACCACCCTTATGGCAGAAAGCAAAGAAGAACTAAAGAGCCTCTTGATGAAAATGAAAGAGGAGAGTGAAAAAGCTGGTTTAAAATTCCACATTCAGAAAACTAAGATCATGGTATCCGGTCCTATCACTTCATGGCAAATAGATGGGGAAACAATGGAAACAGTGAGAGACTTCATTTTTTGTGGCTCCAAAATCACTGCAGATGGTGACTGCAGCCATGAAATTTAAAAGACTCTTGCTTCTTGGAAGAAAAGCTATGACCAACCCAGAGAGCATATTAAAAAGCAAAGACATTACTTTGCTGACAAAGGTCCATCTATTCAAAGCTATGGTTTTTCCAGTAGTCATGAATGGATGTGTGAGTTGGACTATAAAGAAAGCTGAGTGCCAAAGAATTGATGCTTTTGAACAGTGGTGCTGGAGAAGACTCTTGAGAGTCCCTTGTACTGCAAGGAGATCCAACCAGTCCATCCTAAAGGAAATCAATCCTGAATATTCATTGGAAGGACTGAGGCTGAAGCTGAAACTCTAGTACTTTGGCCACCTGATGTGAAGAACTGACTCATTGGAAAAGACCCTGGTGCTGGGAAGGATTGAAGGTGAGAGGAAAAGGGGACGACAGAGAATGAGATGGTTGGATGGCATCACCGATTCGATGGACATGAGTCTGAACAAGTTCTGGGAACTGGTTATGGACAGGGAAGCCTGACTTGCTGCAGTCCACGGGGTTGCAAAGAGTTAGACACAGCTGAGTGACTGAAGTGAACTGAGCTTAAGTTTATACTCGCAGTTATGCATAAACTTTTGATTATTTAAGTCAAAGAGAGCAAAACATGGACCTTTAAAAATCATTTACATTTGTCTTTACATTGCTTTTACTATTTTATCTTCTATCTACCCCACGCCGTTATAAACTCACATTCTCACTCTCCACAGAAGAGTGATCAAGTGTTTTAGTTTCAGGGGGCTTTTCTTATTTAAGCTATATGAAAAGCAAAATTAAACAAGAGGCAGGTGTCCGTAGAAGCAAGCAAGGAAACGCAGTTCTGTAGGTTCTTTTACTAATAAATATTGTGATAGCTATCATTTATTGATCACTTACCTGGCACCCCAGTAGTCCATTTAGTATGTTATACAAAACTATCTCTTGATCTTCACACTCACTCTTCTTTCTGCATCTATAAAAATGCTAATAAATAGCTTATCCAAGATCACACAGGGTTGGTAAATTTAAAACCATCATCTGTGTGATAAATCACAATCTGAAATTGACTATGCTTGCTTTGTTAATTGCCAGTCAACAAAGAACGCCTTCCTGCTGCAGTGAACATGCATTTTAATTACCTTTGCTTTGGAAAGAGTGGCTGCTTGCTAGGAAAGAGTCAGGGTGGAAGGTGTGGTCAGTGTTGAAGCGGGAGATGGTTCTCAGGAGGTAATCAAAACCATAGTCTTTGTTTATGCTCATTGCCACAGACTCCCAGATAGGGTTTTGGTGTAGAAGGAGGGGGCGAAGTCTCCCCCACCCCAATCTATTTTTAGAATTAAAAACAAAATTAAAAGGAATTATCTTTTCTTTCTTGAATTTATTTTATTTTGTACTGTGCCCTGGATTCAGAATTAACGCCCCTCCTCCCCCCCAACACACACCCAAAAAGAGGCCAGATGAGATGTTACAGGATGAAAAGAAATGCAATGAAAAGTAACTCAATGAGTATCATTTCCCTCAGGCTAGACTCCTTCAAGGGTCAGAGCAACATGTTCTCTGTCGCTGCGGGAGAGTTCCTTGTCTTAGATCGCCAGTGGCCTGGAGTCACAGGGTCAGGATGAAGTTAGAAGCCTTGGAAAGTGTTCTCATTTGGGTCACTCCCTTGTGCATCATGGGTTTTTCCTGGAATTCCTAGCGCAAACCTTTCTTGATAGTTACTGGGAAAAAGAAACGAGATTTTTCGTTAACATCTTAACAGCATGTAAAAGCTCACCTTTTTGAACAACTGGATGCGCTTTCTCTTTCATGTTCAAGGGCAGTCTGAGAATCAGCAAAGCACAGTGGTTAAGAGTGTGAATTTTGATGCCAGACAGCTTGTATTTGAAATCTGGCTGTGCTACCATCTAGCTCTATGACCTTAGGGTGGTGGCTTAAAAATGCTGTGCTTTCATTTCTTGACGTATAAAATGGGGAGAATATTACTTACTTCATTGGGTTGTGAGGGTTAAGTGAATTAATATTTGTCAAGTCTTATTAGCTGTTAAGGGTAAATTTTGTCTGCAGAAAGGACAATTTTGGTAATATTTGATGTTTTTACAGGTAAAAATAAATATCGAGTTGCCTTTAAGCGTTTAAGTTATATATCTTCTTATTCCGCTTATAAATCTGGTAAATGTGAGCAATCATCATCTCTTTTTCTTTGATGAAACTTTAGTTCAAATTGAACAGATTGAGTTCCTTAAACTATCAGTCTCGTTTGTAAACTTAGTTAAATTTAAACCCTAACATATTTTCAATTGTATATATTTATTTAATATATTTGATTTTCTTTTTAAACAAATCGGA